>QANU01102101.1:149416-297582 GCA_003254905.1 Nissolia schottii | reverse complement strand
TATATATATATATATATATATATATATATATATATATAAATAAAACTAGAAGTAGATAAATACAAGAACTTAAGTAATATCTTAATAATTTACACAAATATTTTGAAAGCACTAATACCAAGTAAGAAATTGATAAAGTCATTGTGTAAGACTGTTTTTGCCTCCAACTGAGGGGTTGAGGAGAGATAAATTTCAATCCTCAATCAAGGGGGTACAAGCCCAACGTTGCTTCGCCAGGAGAAATCCTTGTGGTCTGAATACACTTAAAACCGTAAGGTATACTGAATCATTGTGGGTACGATGAACCCATATCTGGGACTCACCGAGTACGCTAACCTCATGCCAATAACTAAATTATAATAAATACTAATACTGCTGAAATGTAAGTCTCATGCATAACTAATTATGATACTTTAATTATCATGGGTGATCTAACTATAATTTAATAGTGTTAATAAGAGTTCTGCTACACGTACACCAAAAACCATACACCATACATACACCTCGTACTTATATACATAAAGTTTGTGTTTTAACTCATGTAATGTTTGTGCACTTAATTAAGTATAGTTGAGAGTATCATTTATAAATTTGTAATGTTTGTGCACTAATGAGAATAAAGTTTGTGCATTATTAATGGTGTATGTATGGGTGTATGAAATTGGGTGTACATGTAGCATTTTTGTGTTAATAATTACCAACATATTATATCTTATGTCCACTCATTATGGAAAGTCTGATAACCTACTATCATACCATGTAGAAGTCTCTACTTAAGTCTAACCATGCAGTTCTAAGCATGTAAACACATTCATTTAATGCTGCATAACACGTATATAAGTCTCTAATTAGGCCCAAACATGTGATTACTAAGCATATAAACACTTAATTAATATAAATACTAAATAACTAAATGATTAAATAAGTAATTAATCATGCTAGCATGACTAACTCGATTGACAGACTGCTAATGCGATACACAGTCGACGCTTTGGGGCTTCCACTCACTTGAAATGACCTGAAATTGAGGAGTGTTAGCACTGGAAGCTCTGAGCAGTGTAGCGTTGGTACCTGGATTGGCCAACAAACATCATACTACGAGGAAACTCGTAATTGAAAGAATAACACTACTGTAGGGTGTCGCAGTAGGGAATTGACATCACTACGGCGAACCGGCATCGTCACGGCGCTCATGGACCACCACAGTGTTACCACTACCAAAGTAATGGCACTGGGGCTACTACCCTAAGCCACCTTAAGAATACTAACTTCCCTAAGTGAAGACATTACCTCCTCACAAAAAGAACTTGAGCAAAAAAGTTTCAGCACTAGGTGGAACCTTTAAAGCTTTGAAGCAATTAGCAACTGTACCTCTGCTTGGGGATCTCTATTTATATGAGGAGGAGGGTCTCATCCTCTTATGCTACTGCTATGGCACTAGGATTTTTGGAATCCATGTCGCTACAACATTGTGGGAGGGCTGTAGTGCCCTTCCAAGGCACAAGTCATCATGATGTCACCGCTGTCGCCAACCCTACACTCGCACTGCACACATCATGCTCACTATCGCCATTGAGTGTGATGTGTAGGCTACGTGTGTAGGGCTAGTGGTGGCGGTGATGACGTCTTGATTGGGAAGATGGGGAAATTGGGGAAGAAGGTTGGGGAACTGGAGAAGAAGGTAGGCTAAATGGGGAAGAGGGAGGGGCACAATTTTCATTTTTTTTTGTTTGTTAAATTTTTTAATTTTAATATTTTTAATTGTTAAATACTAAATTTAACGATATGAACTAATTTGATGTCAAATTCTAAAATATCGGGACTAAATTGATGTCAAATATTTTGTCAAGACTAAATAAGCTCTTCCCAAGTATTCTGTCAAAGCTAAAAGAACACCAGTACTAGCACCATGCCTAGCGATGAAATAAACACAACTATTACTCGAATGGTGAGCGACAAAAAGTTGCACAAACCATAACTGCATTACGATGCTTCTAATGCACATAAAGAGCTCAAGATCATGATGTTGAGGAGGAGTTTGATCTATAATAACATCATTATAAGCCTCAAGACAATCAACCTTACACATGACATGATGACAACCATTATCCCAAGAAAGCTCAAGGTCATGCCAAATGCCATCCAATTCAGTGCGAAGCACCCAAAGCTCATCAAATCTGCGGAACATGCGCCAAGCTAGCCATTCTTGTCATCACACAAAATACATCCAAAGCCAGCAGAACCGTACTTTCACAAAACACTGTCATCAGAGTTAACATTTGTGAAGGTGGGTGGGCGTGCCTGCCACCCAATAGGAGGGAACTGTGAGAATGAGCTAGGAAGTTGAGCACGTTCCATGTCAATGGCTAAAGATCTAGCCTATCTCACTGTCACTGAAATAGACCAACTAACATCATCAAAAGCATCCATGTTTCTACTTCGCCAAACCCACCACAAACCGCCAAGGAACAAAAGCAATTGATTGCCTGTAACAAAAATCTTCATCCAAACCAAATAACCATTTGTCATGAATGTAGGATGTATAGTAAAACCTAAAGCAAGCCAAACGCACCCAGCTTTTGGGCTGTCATGGAGGTACTGAAGTAAAGTCTCTTCCCACCCACAACTAGGGCAAGCGACAGCCACCGCAAGCTGGTGCTGCAAATCAAGGGCAATCATAGGTAAAATATAATGCACAACCAACCATAACATAAGGTTGAACTTTTTAGGGACTCGTAAACGCCAAAGCCAAGACTAATTCTGATGAATGCCCTAAGGATAATGCTAAAAAAGGACCAGTAATATCCCTTGGCAGCAAAGTACATCTCATTACCCACAAGCCACCAAAACCACCCCACATTATTACTTGGCACAACGATCTCAATCTCCTGCTAGATATGAGGGGGAGTAATAGTGAACAAGGATGACAAATTCTAATTATTATTAGAGTGGACATTAACTAACACAAGATCAATATAAGAAATATGAGCATAGTCCAGTTTCTGAATAAGCGGCCCATAGATAACCGTTTGTCATACCACAAGGATTGATTTAAGTTATCATAACCCCAATGCTAGCCAAGATGAAGCATGTTGGCCAGTTCAACAATGCCTCGCCAGATGAAGGAGGATCCTGTGCTAGGAACATGAGAGAAAAGATCCTTACCCTTCAAGTGTCAAAACTAAATTAATGTCAAATTAAAAATGTCAAAAGTAATTTGAATATTTACTTTAAAAAAAAAATCACGGGTTTAAGGTTTCAAATGCCTACTTAAACATGCTTCAATATTGTAATTCTCTTTTTATTTTATTTTTTTGGAGCCGTTAGGCCGTCTGGAATAAAAAATAAAAGAATAAGTGAGAAAACCCCCTTCATTTTTTTCATTTTATTTTTTAGATTAAAGAATAGTTTAATTTCTATCTATTGATAACGTAAAGTTTTGTACACTGCCATCCAATTAAATCTCTTAATATGCATGGCTTTTAAAGTAGTGAAAGAGAATGTCAATTATTTATGTTAATCTGATAAGATTTTATTGGATGACAATGTAAAATCGGTGAATAGAAATTAAACCCATCAAAGAAAGTAAAGGAAAGATAGAAGGGTTACCACAATCTTGTTTGGACTCTTCAGCATATCATAAGCCATATTTCTTAATTGAGTAATGTTAAGCGTAAACGCAAATGCTACCAAACCATGTCAACCTATGGTCTACACAGTGATACTGAATGCACAAACTTTTTCTACACACACGCACAAACTTTTTCAAATGTGAAAACAAATCAAATTGGATATGCGGTACATTAAATAACAAAAAGTAGTTGTCTCACTCTTTCTCCATCTCCCCACTTACCCTCTAAGTGCATAAACTCACCTTCTACCATACAGAAACATTTTAAAACATATGTACAAATTTTTGAACTGATATGCACAAATTTTTCAACAATTAGAAATAAAAAAAATGACAGAAACGTAAATAAAAACGAAGACGAAGAAGAAAACTTTTGTGTTTACATACAGAAACTTTTGAATAAAAGTGCATACATGAATAAACTTTTGGCCAACTAGACATGCACAAATTTTTGAATATGCATGCATAAACTTTTTTACACGCATGCAAAAACATTTGAAAAATAAAAAACAAAGAATATGATGAAAATCAAAATAAAAACTCTTATATTGATAATAAATAAGATGAAAATAAATAAAAAATGATTGAGAGATTAAGAAAGACGTGAAAAAAAAATAAAGAATAAAAAAATATATTAAAGAGAATAAATTATATAAAAATTAAAAAAAATTTAATTTGGGTGAAGCCCATAAGCCCATTATCCCGTCGAACCGCTGAATAAGAAAAACCCTCGTTCTCTTTTCATGCGCGAAAGAACCTAATTGTTGCTTCTTGCATCGAGAAATTGAGATAACAACACGCAATCACAGTCTCGAAAACAAGGGTTTCCCCGTTACTTTCACTCACTCACTCAGCTTCGTCTTACTCTTTCTAGGGTTTTCTCAACCCCCTTCTCCGATTCAAATTTCCTCGCAATATCACCCCTTTCTATTTCTCGTGTTCCCCAATCGCCGTAGGACTACCGCTTGTTCCAATTTTCCTCCTCCTCTTCAATAGGTGCGTTGAAAATGGCAAACAATAAAAAAAGAACCGAACTTTTTTTTTTTCCGTTTTTGTCGTTGTCGTCGTTCTTGTTGTTGTGATTAACGATTTGTTGTTGGTTTCAGGATTGGTCGCTCTCCTTCCATGTGAAGGAGCATGTATTCTTCCAGAGGGAGCGGTGCTTACGGCCAATCGTACGCGGGTCAATCCGCATACGGCCAGAACGTAAGCCATCTCATTCGTTGAAACTTTCTCAAATCTCAATTTTTGCATTATCCCTCTGAAAAAACGATTTTTTTTTCTTCTTTCTTTTCAATCATTGTTTACTTTTCAATGTTGTTAATTTCATCAATAAATGTATGACTTTTGAGCACGGGGTTTTATTATCTTGGTAGATTAATTTGGGTTTTTTTTTTGTGTGTATTTTTTTAATTGCAGCTGGGTTCTAATTATGCTGGAGGTGCTGTTGGAGGACATGATGTGGGGCAGCATTCTGTGGCTTCTAGGCATTCAGCAATATTAGGTGCTTCTCAGGAAGTTGATGTTGCTGGGTATCGGCCTCACACTTCCACTGCTCCCCAGTATGGGGGGCAGTATAGCTCTGTGTATGGGTCAGCTGCTTTGAGCAGTGCACAGCAGGTCAGTGTGTTTGTGTTATACTTGGTTAGCACTTTTATTCGAAAGATAGGAAGTGTTATTGGTAAATTGAAATGTTTCCTAAGGGCTATGTTTGCATTGATGGAATTGAGCGTAATGGAATGGGAGTGGTGGAATTTAGTTCCTACTACTTATTTTTGTTTCCCTCCAATTTGGTCGGAATGGGATGGAATTAGAGTGAATAGCGTGTGATTCTTATCATTCCATCCTGTTCTATTGTGACAATGACATGAGATCTTGATTCCATTGCACCCCATCCCAGTCAATTCAATCCTATTTTATTCCATTTCACTCATTATTTACAATATTTACTATTCAAACATGTCATAGATAGGGGCTTAAATACTTGTACTGTTTACTCATGGATTGGCCTTGAATTTATTGTGTCAAAGATATATATGAATGAAGCAAAATTATCCCAGGATGGAGCTTCCAATTAATGAATAGGATTAACGGACTAATACTTTCCATTCAAGGTCATGAAATAGTAGTCTCGAATATAGCTGGGGGCAGTTTCATATATCTCTAGAAGTGTGTGCACTGCTTCATGTATCACTAATTCTGTTTCTGTTCTAACTGCTTTTTCTAACATGTCATGTTGACCTTTCATGGCCTTATGAATCCTTCTCATTGTAAATATTTAATATTCTCTCTTAAATGTTCTTTATGTCGAAAATGTTTAATTTTTTCTTCTTTATATAGGTTCCTTCTTTGAGCACCAAGGGAGCTGCACCATCAGCATTAGATGGCCGCGGAGGTTATTCCTTGGGTGTTTCAGATTCGCCTAAGTTTGCTTCTGGAGATTATGTCCCATCCTCAAGTCACGGATATGGTCACAAGCCTGATCAATTGTATGGTGATAAGGCTTTGGATTATTCTGGAATAGATAGGCGGCAATATGGTGAACGGAAGAGTGCTTATATTGGCAGGGACTTGCCAAGTGATCCATCTGGACGATATGCTGCTGATCCTGTTGGATTTAGTCATCAACACCAAGTGCGTAGTTACTCCTCTGAAATTGCTTTCTTTGTTTCTTTGAGTACTTATTTTGCCAATAAAATAAAAAAATTGCCACTCTTACCTGCCTTTGACTTCATTTTATCTTTTTAAAATTGTAATCCTATTCCATTTGTTTTACATTCAGCAAGCAGAAATATATGACCGCATTGATCAGGCAGCTTTGCTTCGACAAGAGCAATTGCTGAAAGCTCAGTCTCTTCAAGCTGCCTCACTTGATGGTGGTACTAGGTATTGTTTTATTTTATTTTGGAAGAATGTGTTGTATTTTTTGTATAATGAAACTTAATATTAATTCAAACCAACTTTTGGTCACTAAGTAGTACTATTTTTTATTAATTTAGTGCATCTGTCCATTCTGGTCACCATATGTAAAGTAGTTGGGTTTGTATTTGAGTTTTGATGCAATTGGGCAGAAGCTGATCAACTGTGCCTAGCTATGTTAAATGGTAATCATATTTCTCCGTGCACTAAGTAGCAACACGTTTCTGGCAGACAAGCTGATTATCTAGCAGCAAGGACTGCCGCTAGTCGTCACCCCACCCAAGATCTTTTGACTTACGGAGGAAGGATGGATTCTGATCCCCGTGCTTCATCAATGCTAAGTGCTGCTCCATATAGTGGACAACATGCACCATCGATATTGGGAGCAGCTCCAAGGAGAAATGTTGACGATCTATTGTATTCGCAGAATGCTTCAAATCCTGGTTATGGAGTGAGCCTGCCTCCTGGTAGGGACTATGCCAGCGGAAAAGGGCTTCATGGAAATGCCATGGATTTGGATTACACAGGAAGTGCCCTGCCAGATCACAAGGATGACCGTGCTAGCTATCTACGAGAATTTGAACTAAGGGAAGAAGAGCGTCGCCGGGAACGCTTGCGTGAGAGAGATAGGGACAGAGAAAGGGAGAAAGAGCGTGAACGATTGCGAGAACGAGAACGAGAAAGGGAACGTGAAAGGGAGCGCATCTTGGAGCGGCGGGAGAAGGAGAGGGAGCGAGAGCGCAAACGCGCACTTGAAACTAGGCGTGAACGAACTCCAGTGAGAATCTCAAAGGATCCACGCAGTACTTCAAAGGATCCCCGTGGTTCTTCTTTGACAAAGGAGGGGAAATCTTCACGACGGGACTCCCCACATCATGGTGCTTCACATAGGTGGATCTTAATGATTTTTCTATTTCTGCGTCCTGCTCTGGTTCTGAATATCTAGCTGCTTCTTTATCTTGCAGCCTTTTGTAACTAACTTAGTGTTCTGTTATGCTGAAGGCACCATTCACCTGTTAAAGAAAAACGGAGGGATTATGTCTGCAAGGTAAAAGGAAATGAGAATTTGGTTGCTCCATCAATATGAGAATATTCCTCATTCAGGAGCCAGTTATTTTGTTTTCCGTCAGGAGATATGTGGCTGATGACATTTTTGCACTTCATCCTTTTCTTGGTTTTCTTTTATCTTGAACTCTCAGTTTAGGGCGTAGTTCACTTTGATCTCAACTAAGTCACTTAATGAGATTCATTGTTGTTGGGAACGTTTCTGCTGACCTCTTTTGCTTTTATTTCTCAATCCTTGTTGAATATGCATCCTGAAGGTACTTGTTTTCCTTTGGGTCTTGATTATTCTTTCATATTCCTTGTCTCCTCATTCCTTTGGTCTCTTCACAGCTTCTTCCTTATCGCATTCCTCACTTCCTTCTCTGTCCTGAAATTCTCTATTGGTAACCCTTGATGTTGGGATATCTTTCTTGTAATGGATTAGGAGATGAATCGTATCCAGAAGGAAAAAAAAATACAGATTTTCAATAATGTTCTTATACTTTTTTATTTTTCTTTTCAAAAGTAATGTTCTTATCCTTATTCATGCTACATTAGAGGTCTATGAGTCAGTAATGAATGTGGATTGATTTAAAAATGAGACTGAATGTCTCCATAGTATATGTTGCTGCGTGATTTTCTAATTCAGATTAATTTACTTTTTACTTTGTTTAAACCTCATCAACAGGTTTACCCAGCTCGTCTCGTGGATGTTGAGAGGGATTACCTTTCACTAGATAAGCGATACCCCCGACTCTTTGTCTCTCCTGAATTCTCAAAGGTCATTTGATTCTATATACTGTGCTTCTTTGATAGTGTTTTGTTTGATATTGATTTGACATTATTTTCTACAAAATGGTATAGGCTGTTGTGACCTGGCCAAAGGACAACCTGAATCTGTCTATCCATACTCCTGTCAGGTGCCCATTTCTTCATCAGTATGATATTAATTACAAGATTCGAAAAATGTTATCCTGTGCTTCTCTAAAGGCACTATTATATCTTGTGATTAAATTTTTTTTTAAACCTTATCCAAAAGCATGTGAATTTAATTTTCTATTTTGTTATTCTTTTTATGTGTATTAATATATTTGACTTTTCTTCATAACGCTAGCTGGGTTTTGATGAATTGAAGTGGAAAACAAATATCTGGGATCTCTTTCAAAATTAATCTGAATGGCTGTGATAACTTTTGCGTGATAATTGATCTTACAACATAGCTTATTCTTCCATGATTACGTAGTGCACATTTTTTTCCCCTTTATAGTTTCCTTTATTTTTGAAGCTTGCCCTTTGTTGTTCCTGGGTTCCCTGCCATCTTAGTGATGTTACTTGTTAACTTATTGGCTTTGAGAAATGAAAAAGTAAAAAAACATGATTTTGAACAGTTTTGAGCATGATTTTGTTGGAGAAGAAAGTGCAATTGAGCTCAAGGATTCATCCAGCAAGCTTTTGATGGAGCAACTTCCAAATTCAGAACAAGGAAATACAGTATGGAATGCTAAAGTAGGTTCAATATTGGAGTTAGTAAACTCTGTCTTCTCTTTCTCTCTCTCTGAAGATAATCTATGTCTTCTGTTTATTTTATAAGATGGATTGCATCTAGTTCTGCTAGGAAGTGTTTGTTGTGGTTGTCACTTTCTCTTATTTGTGTGTGCTTTATTTTGTTGTGGTTATTTAACATCAATAATAGGTTTTGGCATCCTAAATACTTTATTTGTTTCCAACTGAAAAGATTCTAAACTGATACAAAGAAAGTATTGGCTCCTGACCATTTAATGCATGTTAAGTTTTCTACTATAGTTTTTTTTAATGGTAAAGTTGGGCTTAATGAGATGAACTCCATATATGTTCTTCTGTTAACCTAAAATCCTTAATATATGTATGTATGTGCGTGTGCGTGTGCGTGTATATATATTTTAAATTCATGCCTATCATGTTTTGCAAACAAAAATTGTCACATTGAAGACAGTGTTTACTTTGACATTTCAAGAGATGCTTGATGATTTGATAAATTTCGGTTCAGCCCCTAACTTTTGAAATTCCTGCATCTTGATTTTAATCTGTTCATTCAATTTTGTCCTCAGGGGTTTAATCAACCCATAGTCCATACTGTTTTTGTAAGTGTATCAAATGCTTTTGAGGGGTAAAAGTTAAGCACAGTTCCAACTGAACAGTAAATCTATTGAAAATGCCCTCCCTTGGAAAAATACTGAAACTCAATCTGAATAGTGTGCCATACATTGAAAAGAAACCATATGGTCCTAATCCTCAATTGGTTGTGATATTTTCTAGCTACAGGTTTTTCCTTTTCATAAATGATGCAGATATAGATTTGTTTATAGAAGGTTGTACTTGGGAGGATCCAATTTGTGTGTGTAATGATGTTGCATATTTCGTCCTGTGTGATATTTAATCTGTATGTAAGTGCTTTTTTTTTTGTAAAGAAAGATTTGTGGTTTCCATTGTTTGATAAATAATTTTCTTTTTTCTCTGTTTCAGATAATTTTGATGAGTGGGCTTAGTAGGACTGCATTGGAGGAGCTGTCGTCTGATAAAATATTTGATGATCGCATTCCTCATATTTGCAATTTCCTTAGGTTTGCGGTCCTTAAGAAGGACCATTCTTTCATGGCAGTCGGCGGTCCATGGAAACCTGCTGACGGGGGTGATCCATCTATTGATGATAACTCTTTGATCAGAACTGCCCTCAGGTTACTACTTAAGATAACATTATTGGTCTTGAGGATATGATTTCCATTACTGGACTGATGGGCTTTTTCCCCTATTTTGCAGATATGCAAAGGATGTTACTCAAGTTGATTTGCATAATTGTCAGCATTGGAACCGTTTTCTTGAGGTAACAGTTTAGGGTTTGTAATGGGATTTTAGCTTTTGAGAATGTTTTCACTGTTGTTTAAATGTTTCCATGGGGCCTGTTTGAAACTGACATCTAATGCCTTCATATTTCAATCATATGCATGTTTTGAAATCTCATGACATTGAGTCACTTTCTCGGTCATAGTTTTTGTTTATATGTTTAGGTCTTTAAAGATCTAAGGGCTTTTTGCATTGTTGTGGTTTATATGCTTTGTAATCCTCAGCTGTTGTGTCGTTCTTACTTTATTTTCTTTATTGAGATATATTATGGTTATATCTGTTAGTTGCTTCTAAAATATCTTTTGTTTTCTTCGTTTGAAAATTCTAGTCTTCTAATAGCTGTTAAGTTTCCAGATACACTATGATAGAATTGGCAAAGATGGTTTCTTTAGCCACAAGGAGATCACTGTTCTTTATGTTCCAAATTTGTCTGATTGTCTCCCTTCGTTGGATGAATGGCGTGCACAGTGGCTTGCCCATAAGAAAGCTGTGGCTGAGAGAGAACGTCAACTTTCTTTGAAAAAAGAGGTCTGTTTATGTTGGTTGTCGCTGCTGTGTTAATAACTTTAGTTGGATGGGATTGAAAAATGCATGGTTTTTGTAAAATTTTCTCTATTATTTTAACATCTTTTTTTTTTTTTTTCCTTTCTGGATAATGCTTCAGAAATCAAGAGACAACAAGGTAGCATCTAAAGGTGAGTGTACTATGCCATGCATTTTATTGTTCATGGCATGTATCTTTTTCTATACCTGATTTATCTGTATCTTTTATTGTGATTTTTTTTCCCCAATGATAAATTAGACAAATCCGATAAGAAGAAGGATTCTGCTGCATCAGGACAATCTGGAGATGTTAAGAAAAAGGAGAAAGATAGCAATAAGAAAAAGGAGAAAGATATCAATAATGTTAAGGATGAAAATGATGAAAAAGTTGCAGTAAATAACAATAACATCTCTAAGAAAGATGATGGCTCTGATACTGGTGAAGAAGGCAAGAATGCTGTGAAAAAGCAGGAGGAAACTGCCACTGGTCAAACAACTGGGAGTGTGAAGACTGTGAAAAAGAAGGTTATAAGGAAGGTTGTGAAACAGAAAGTTGTCAATAAAGCAAATGATGCTACCAGCAAGCAATTGGACAAATCAGATGAGAAGGAAGGTGCAATCACAATAGAAACATCTAATGTTCCAGTTCAGGGGGATAAATCTTCTTCTGTAGGTCCTAGTGGGGTTCAAACTCCTACAAAAAGCTTAGTTGCTGAGCATATTTCCATGGATAAAACTGATGGGGAAAAGGGGAAAGATATGGAAACAAATAGTGTTGAAGAAAAGCCTCAAGACAAGCCAGATGCAACATGTAATGCGGTTGCGAATGATGCTACCGTAAAACCAAAAAAAATGAAGAAAGTTATCAAGCGGGTACCTAAAAAGAAGGTGGTGGGTGAGGCATCCAAATCTGCAGTTCCTGAGACTAAAAATGATGAAGGGGATGTGGTGGCAGTTAAAGCACAAGATGACGCCCAGAGCACTGGCAAGCAGACAGCCAATGCAGATGCCGTAGTGACCGAGGTGAAGAAAGCCGTAAAGGTAGTTCCTAAGAAAAAGTTAAAAACACCTACCTCTGTGAAGCAAGATAAGGCAGCTGATTTCAATAAAACAGAAACAAAGGCTGAAGAGGATTTCAAAAAGGATGAAGGGAATGCTGTGGCAGTTCAAACACACGATGAAACAGAAAGCACTGTTAAGCAGACTGCTGATGCGGGTACCTCAGTGACAGAGGCGAAGAAAATTGTGAAGGTAGTTCCTAAAAACAAATCAAAGGCAACGTCTGTGAAAAAAGATGGTGCAGCTGATTCCAATAAAAATGAAATGAAGTCTGACAAGGATGACAAAAAGGACGTAGTTCCTAAAAACAAATCAAAGGCATCCTCTCAGAAGCAAGATGGTGCAGCTGATTCCAATAAAAATGAAATGAAGTCTGACAAGGATGACGAAAAGGACCAAAGAGGGACTGTTGAAAAAAGTGGAGCAAAGGTAGATAAACAGAAGTCCTTGGAGAAAGATAATCAAAATGTCAAGGGGAAATTGAAAGATGCGGACAAGTCAAAAGATGGGAAAGGAACAAAAGAGAAAGATGGAAAAGGTGAGCCTAGAAGCAAATCTAATAACGAAGCGAAAGAGAAGAAAAAGTCTGATGAACCTCCTCGGCACCCAGGATTTATTCTTCAAACAAAATCTACTAAAGATTTGAAAGTATGGTAACTTCAACTTGACTAAGTCTACTCAAGTGTTAAATTTTCTTTCTTATGTGCACTTACACTCTAATCTGTCGTTTCTGATACAGCTACGGTCATTGTCACTGTCACTGGATTCGTTGTTGGATTATACTGACAAAGATGTTGAAGAATCAACACTTGAGGTTATTTTGTTTACTAATATGTCGAATAGTTTTTTCTTTTACATGAAACTTTTTTTTTCCCCTCCCTTCCCCAAATGGGTGTTCATTCTTAGTTTCTTGGTTTTGCAGCTTTCATTGTTTGCTGAATCATTTTATGAAATGCTTCAGTTTCAAATGGGTTGTAGGATTTTGACATTTCTTCAGGTTGGTTAAGGCTTGATTTGTCATTTGAATCTGACTGTATTCTTCATAGGCAGCCTTGACTACAATTAATTTACCATTTTTCTCTCCAGAAACTGCGCATAAAGTTTGTGACTAAAAGGGCTCAGCGAAAGAGGCAGCGGGAAGATGGTCATGAGAAGGATAATGCAAATAAATCACCAAAGCGTCCAAAGGGAGATGATCCGCCTGTGAAGAGTGAGCCCACAGATATGGACACATCAAATCCACCCCAAGGAGATGATGAGAAAACTGTTGCGGAGAAAGACAAGTCTGGTGATAAGGAGGATGATGTGAAGATGGAAGATGGTACAGACGAGGAGGAAGAAGATCCTGAGGAGGATCCTGAAGAATGCGAGGAAATGGACAATGGTAGTCCCCAACATGATTCATCTCAAGATAAAAATGCTGAGCAAGAGATCAATGCAAATATTAAATCTGAAAATATGACTAGAAATGAAAAAGCTTCAGACGAAACATCTAGAGAGGAAACTAAGGTTAAAGAAGAAACAGAGGTTAAAGAAGAGGTAAAAGAATCCAAGTCTGATTCACCTGTCATTGAGGAAAAGGAAGGAAAGGTTGATAAAAGCAAGAAAGAAACCGTTGCCGTTAAGGAGCCGGTTGCAGACAAAGAACTATTGAAGGTACTTCCTTCTCCATCAGTACATAGTTTTTATTGCTTCTATTCGTTCATGTAAACCATCTGTCAACATTTGGTTCTTGATGGAATAATACATACCCTTTCTTATCTGTGGCAGGCTTTCCGATTCTTTGATAGAAACCAAGCCGGCTACATTAGAGTGAGCACCGTGTTTATTTAATCTGTTCCACGTCATCATATTGGGGGGGATGGTTCTAAATATTTATGTTTCTTTTCACAGGTTGAAGACATGAGAATAATTATCCACAATCTGGGGATGTTCCTTTCTCATAGGGATGTCAAGGTAGAAAAACATGTTTGTTTACTTTATTGTTCCTGCGTGCCTCTCTTGATTACTGTATTCTAATATCTCATATGAAATCAGGAACTTGTGCAAAGTGCATTGCTGGAGAGCAACACTGGCAGGGACGACCGAATTCTTTACAACAAGCTGGTGCGGATGAGTGATATTTGAAATTTGTTGCCCTCTCTTTTTTCTTTGCTCTATAAATTAAGCACTGAAATTGGTTGTTATGGGGATGAATTGTAGTCTCGGACAGGTCTCTTGTTTCTCTTTTTTTTTTATTTTTTATTTTTGGGGGTGAAAAGGACAAAGTATCTTCACATTTTGTTCGCGATTCCTTAATTGACCCGACAATGTCGCAGATCTATAATATATTATATTATCTTTTCGTTAGTGTTTTGTGTGTCTGTTATTTTGTATCCGCTTGAGAAGTACGCAATGCTTCCTCGTCTTTAACACGGCTCAGCGACTATTTCAGATACACAGTACTGCATTAGAAGTTGAATAACAGTAAATACAAAGATGGAACTACCTACTTTTGTACGTTTGTCACAGGGTGAAATTTATTCTCACAATTATGGTTTTGCTTTTGCATTATGGTGTACGACCGAACCCTATGGTAGCCTAAAGCCTGAACTCTGAACTGAAGCATACACTGTTCCGACATTACCGTCACCAGAGAAAATAAATAGAGATTTCAACTGACTAATGTACCTAAAAGTTATACGATTCTATAATTGGGTAATAATATCTGTTATATTCATTTACAGGTTGTGTATAGGAAATCTCAGTCTTCTATATATATATATATATGTATGTATATATGTATACTACAAGAAAAGATTTACATAAATTTAATATATTCAACTTAGATTAATAAAGTTATTATAAAATATTAACACTTTGTTAATCTAATTATAAACGTAATCTACATTTAATAAAAATGACTAATCTGTTAATATTTTAATTATTTAATATACTAAAAGTTAGGTTGAATTCGCCAACTCCTTTCTCAACTCTTTTTACCAATACAATAACTACTAAAGGTATATAAACATTTAAAAGGTTTGTGAGCTAACCAATGTGAGACTAAAGCTTTTGAAATACATGTCTTTAAAAGGTGAATTGGCTTATGTAGTTTTAGAGGGGGGAGGAGACGGTTGATTTAACAATAAAAACTATAGCTATTTTAGGAAGAAAAAAAAATCAACATGCTATTTTGTTTGGTACTAAAGCACAAGCACAGCATGCTTGATAAGCAAAGAAGATAGCACGCACCGTAAATGGTCGATTGAAAGGACAATGGTTGAAAGGCAAATTTTGATATCAAATACATATGCTCAATAACAAAAGACTTTACTACTGAACTAGTTGACATCTAAAGTATTTAACAATTCAAGCTTGTTGTGTTGCAGTAGAAGCACATGCAAAGTGTCAACTTATTATGGTACAAGCTTTGATGCAATCCCCTCCCCCTTAAAACTACATAAGACAATCCACCTTTTAAAGACATATATTTCAAAAGCTCTAGTCCCACATATTTCATGAGAAGAATCGCAGCCTCATATCAGTATCACACTCATTTTCAAATATGTTAAAACAAAATCTTAGGTTAAGGGCTTGCTTCTTTTCAGGGTAAGGACATATGTCTTTAGGTTTAGTGAGCTCTTACAAAAGATATTTTCTAAAACAATAAAACAGTAGTGTTAGGTGTATAATTGAAAAACATTCAATGTATAGATACACAAATATAAATGCGAACATAAACATTTTAAAACAGATACATAAACTTTTTCAAACGAAAACCAAGTAAAACAAGGTCCAAACTGCGTTAAATAACAAAAAGTAACTATCACATTCTCTATCCCACACAAACATTTCAAAATAGATACATAAACTTTTGTACTCACATACACAAACTTTTGAATATCCAGAAACAAAGAATAAGAATGAAAACAAAAAATTTTAGGATTCATAATGTCTTATGAAGAAGATAACGAAACAAAAAAAATGGTAGAAATGAAAAAGAAAAAAGAAACTGAAAAGAACAAGGAACTTGAGGTTGGAGATGGAAAAAATAAAAAAAGAAATTCAATGCTTAGGGTTTGTAGATAGAAGAAAAGAAATGGAAATGAAGGTTGTAGTTTGAAAATGTGAGAGAAAATGAAGATAGAATAAGGGAGAAAAGAGATAAAAGAAAAAGAAAAAACGAAGAAGACACATGAGGGAGAACAGGGGAGAGGAGAGAGAAAACAAATTTTAAATATAGTTAACTGCATGTCAATTGTACACAAAGTATTATTGTTTCAAATTATGATAGAATCCAATAACTAAATACAAATCATGAAGTAAAGTGATGGCTAAGTGAGCCACCCTTTGGTTGGTATTTGTATTTTCATCCTCCATGTATGAGTAACCTTAAATTGGTCACTCTAAAATTTTATGTCAGTCAAATTAGTCTTGCCTAAAAATATTTTGGTCAAATTGGTCCATGAAAAATTTAAAAGTAGGACATGTTAATCCATCAGTTAAGATACTTAATGAAAATTGCCTATGTGACATTAACAGAGTGACGTGTTACTGTTAAACATGTCTCATTTGCACTGCTAAACCTATTTGGGATCAGGGTTTTTGATTTTTTTTTCTTTCTATTGGTGCATGTGAAATTTTGGATGTGATGGGAGAGTAATTTGGGATGAAACATTAAGTGTAAGGCAAGGGAGAGAAACATGCATTTTGGGTGAAGTAAGATAGGTTTAACGGTGATCCATGACTCCTAATTGTTAGGCATCTTAATTGATGGAATAATGTGTCCTAACTTTGAATTTTTCATGGAGCAATTTGACCAATTTTTTTTTTTTAATATGGACTAATTTAACCAACTTGAAATTCTAAAGGGAACAATTTGAAGTAGGATTTTTTTTCCCATAATAAAACAAATAAAGATATATACCCTATCCCACCATAAACTGTTTTCAAAGTTGTTCCCAAAATAAACTATTTTTTATATGAATGGAGTCGATTTAAATTGACTCTCATGTTACCATAATTTCCTTTTTTTTTAATAGAAGTCAGTTTAAATCGACTTCTATTTTTTTCAAATACAGAAGTCAAATTAAATTGATTTCTTCGTAGTACTAGTGTGTCTAAAACTATATCTATAAATAGAAATGCATGCTCATTTGTAGTGTGCATAAAAGTTTAGGTTTTTTGTGTGAGCTAGAAGAAAAATGAGTGAAGAGTTAGTAGATATTTTAGTGTATTATAATAGTGAAAAAAAATACACAAGACAAAATTACTTTTTGTGTGTCAAATAAATCTTGGGTGACTGTATACTTAACTGTTACTTTGTCACAACTCCAATCCATTATAGTGGAAGAGTTTGGGGGAGTGTAGGAGCTTTAAGAAGAGCTTTAAGAAAGTGTCATATAGGATGCCCATTGGTGTTGGTCAATCCTATAGGTTTTAGTTTTTTTGAAATTAAGAAGGGCAACCGTGTAAGCGCATGTTTTATATGTAGAAGCAGTTTATCAACGTACTCACCACTATTGGGCTCCTTGTTGAGCTTGAAGATGTTCGCTCAAGCTTTGGTGCCTCCAAAGATGGTCTGTAATTTGTGCTGAACACCAATCCCTCCCTTCCTCTAACCGCTTATGAGTCGCCATCTCCAAGCCTTGCATATCTTGTCAGAGATGTTTCAACGACAAGAGTTCATCCAATGTCGGGTGGTGACTACTATGGTAATGATGATTATTTCAATGATAATGATAATAGTAAAAGATATGCATGGTTACAATGATGGTGATGATGACGACAATGGTGATGATGACGTGGTGCAACAGAGACCAGTACCTTTACGAGGTATATTGAGTTACTACATCAGTCAACCTTAGCCTTAGCCTCAACCTCACAATCTCTTGAGTTACTACACCACTTAGCCTCACCTTCAGCATCGTGATGATGGAGGTTCAACATCAGCATCAACATCAAGATCAGAATTAGGATCAAAAGCAAGTAATCATTTGTATATTGGTCAACAATTCCCAAACAAGGAAACTTTGTTGTTCGTTGTTAAAAACTATAGCCTCCACAAAGGTGTGCAACACAAAGTCCTTGAGTCTAAAAAAGGAAAATTGCGGTGCGGGTGCACCATGTTAGAACAAGGATAATAATTAAGAAGCAATTAATTGAGAAACAAATAAAAATAAATATTATTTTTTATAATCATAACCATAATTTATTAATTCAAAATTTCAACAATATTCATTATTACAAAAACCATAAACCCTAAATTAACGTTGATCATGCTTGCTGGCAATGAATTCTTTACCCTACAACTAATAAATAAAACCTAATTTGATCATCTGGACAACGAATGATTATCTATTGTCGAGGACTTGATCTTCTTCTGACAAGGGATGGTTCTCTACTACAACAGATTTGATCATCTTATGACAAACAATGATTCTCTTCTGCCACAGACTTGGTCATCTACTAGCAATGGATGGGCGCAAAATTGATCATCTCTAAAAATGGGGTTAATTGTCCACTATGTCAAATGGATCGATATGCGGTAGAACCCAAAGACTACTAAAAATTAAGTTAATGATTCTTGATCATTTGTTGGTAGTGAATGATTCTTTATCAGCGCATCCAAACCAAGAAACCTTTCACGGTGAGTGATGTAATCTTCAAGATCATCTACCCACAATGGCCATGTAGGCAAAGGAGCCTCTAAACTTGGAAGTGAACGTGGAGGTGGATGTAAGGGTGGAAGTAAAGAGTGAAGGTGAACATGGAGGTCGAATTGGAGGTCGAATTGGAGTCCCAATATTGTTCACCCTATTTGAAGAAAAAAAAATCATAAAAATACACAATTTTAAAAAAATAATTAAACCTTAACCTTATCTTAACTCCATCCCATAACCCTAAACACCTCCATACCTAAACCTACATATCACAATCCTAACCCATACCCAAACTTCCATACATAAACCTCCATACCAAAACTTCTATGTGCAAAGCTCCATACCCTAACCCATACCCATAGTCAAACCTCTTTCTTAAATGTAACCCTAACTCTAACCCCCATATCCTAAACCTAACCTAAATTATAACCCTAACCCATACCCAAACTTCATTCTTAAACTTCCATACCCTAACTTATATCCATACTCAAACCTCTATTTCTTAACCTAAACCATAAAGTTAACCTTAACCCTAACCCCTATGCTCTAAACCCTAACCTTAACCTACACCCAAATCAAAAGATCATACCCCCAAATCACATGTAAAAAATTACAATAACAGAATTAGACTCCCAGATCACAATGAAATCCAGTTCATGGTCAAAATCACATAAAAGAAAGACAAAAAAAAGACTTACAATGAGGAGGTGATAATAATGGTGCTTCGGTGGTGGCTTATAGCGGCAAGGTGGTGGTGGCAACTCTTTGATTGTGGTGGCGGTGTGTTAGTGGCAGTGGTGATGCTTGGGTGGTGGCGACAGAGACGAGGTAGCAGGGATGTGGGCGTGGTGGTGGCCTCAGTGCGGGAAGAGGAGAAAATGGGGAAGGAGATGCGGAAGAAGAAGGTTGCACATACATGCTGTGAATAATTACTGACGGATAAATTTGTTAGTAACTTTCTACAATTCGCCGATAACCGAAATAATGAAATGCACAGTTTCATTTGTACGGGAAATCTCTAGCCTAGTGAATTTTGATTATCGCTGGATTAATTTGTTACTATAACATTATCTGTTGGTAATACTCAAAAACCATAACCCTAAACCCTAAATCTTAAATGAATAACTTGTATTTATTTGCTCACATATGTTCAACTGCCTCAGATCCTTGTGTGTGATGTCTCAACATTCATTCTCTCCTCTCACTGATCATAAAAGATGATAGGGACTAGAATAGTGGTCGTCGATAAATTGTGGAAGTCACAATTACTTGATCCCCTGTGCATATATATACTATTCACTTCTATGTCCCACTAGTGTTCATACTTTGGTTTAATATAATTTGTCAAGGGGATTCATCTTTTCCATCATTAATTTGGAGGTGGGCACTGGCATTCGTTGCATCTTAACTACTTCTTTTGCTTCAAAAAGGAGCGGAAGCATCTAGTGTATCGTACTTAGCTATTTTTTTACACTCATGCAACAATTTCCTCTCAAAAATCATTATTGGTGGGGTGGATATATTCATTGACAATAGTATAAGCCCTAAACCTAAACCCTAAATAATTTTTTAATATTTACCGGCAAAAAAATTCGCTGAAAATATTGGACTAGTTACTGACAGACTCGTCCATTGAAAACCTATTGTCACTAGTTAGTGCAACGAAATAGCAGCAAATTTTCCAGGGAATACATAGTCTGTTGGTAATTGTGGTATACTTCAAACCAACATCATAAAAACACGATTTTCGATAGATTCTTCACATGAAATCTACTGGTGTTTGAGATAGATAGATAATATCCACCGCAAAAATCCATCGACATTTCTCTAAGATCATGTTTTGAAGAGGTGGAGCAACGGCTCGACGATGTAAACGAGCTTGGGGCCTGAAGCGGTGTAGTTGCGACGTGATGGTACTGTGTAATTGATGCTCTCGAGCAAGGGAGATGAACATGAAGAAGAGGTATCGGTGGGTGGGTGGGTGACTAGCGGCAGAGACTCAGTATAGGAGAGATAAGAGAGTTTAGATTTTCAATAAGTATTGAGTTTGAATTTTGGATAGGGTACATGATTAGCAAATAGGCCTAAAATTGCATTGGGCTTAAAATATTTTATTTTAGGTATTTTATTATTTATTTTTTAAATAGTATTACTATTAAATAAATATATATGAAATTATAAAAATCTCTTTTGAGCATGAGTAGTATGTTACCATCTCCATCCTATTTTTCACCATAGGGATTTTGGTTTCCATTCTTATCCTCACAGAAAAATTAAAAATAATATTCTCCACATTCAAACACTCGTCAGCATGTATATTTGCAAATACCTGCAGAATAGGATATCCATTGCTATCCATACTTAAAACAAACATAAAAATATCAGGGATTGGGGGAAGATGCTGGACTTGGTGGCATTAAACTATGCGTAGTGGGTTGTTTGTTTGCATCTCTTTGATTTGTGTTAGAATTGCTGAATTGATTTCTTTTACTGTGAGACAGAGGGATACTTGCATGTTAAAATAATGCCAAAAAAGAAGGAAAGAAATAATGTGGAAGATGTCAAACACTAAGAGGGATGGGATGTGCTGTGCCAAAAATTGCAGTAGGGTGGGGGCATGTCATCCGTATATGCCCCAGAAGTTTAAAGATACCGAAAAGCAGTAAAACATGATTATTTGAATATGATTATTTGAAGAGTTAATGCTGATTCGGTATATGAAATTATAAGGGGTGTGTGTATATGTAATAGGATTTTAGATCAACTTTACAGTGACCTCAAGCTACCCAGAACTAAAATAACCCGGCAGAACAGAGGAATATCTCATTAAAATTCTTCTTAAGAAAAGCCAAATGAAAGAAATTCTTAATTTTTCAAAAAAGAAAAAAAAAAGTACACA
Organism: Nissolia schottii; assembly: GCA_003254905.1. NCBI lineage: Eukaryota > Viridiplantae > Streptophyta > Magnoliopsida > Fabales > Fabaceae > Nissolia > Nissolia schottii. The sequence continues at coordinate 275,963 of QANU01102101.1, read as the reverse complement.
ATGCACCCAAATTAAGGCAATACGTCAAATCCAACAAAGTACTATGCCAGTAAGTCAAATGCCACAATCACAACTAGAACGACAAATTACAGCACAAAAGAAACAGAAATTAAAGCTTTACTTATTATATACAATAATATTCTGTGTACAACTCAAATTATATTCATCTGCATATAAAATTTATTTTCTCTCTCCACTTTCTCTTGAGCATCATCTTGTCGGTATTTTTTTTATTTTTTTTCTTTTTCTCTCATTTTTGCTGTCTTTTTCGTTTTGTTTTCATTTTTTTTAAAACATTATAGATCTCAGAGTTTTTGTTTTCTTTTCCATATTATTATTTGTTTATAGTTGTTCAAAAGTTTGTGTAAGTAATCATCAAAATTTTGTTTTTTTTTTATTTTTGTTTTATTCTTTTTTTTATTTGTTTAAAAGTTTATATATATAAATACAAAAATTACCCCTATTTCCTATTTATTTTGGGGTCTAATAACATTAATGAGTTAGCTGCAACCTACCAAGTGCACTTAAAGCATTTTTTTGGGTCAATATTTCATATTTATTTTATTTTTCATATTTCATATATTTATTTTAATTAGTGTATAATAATATAGCTAAAACTATATTTTTTTTACTAAAATAATAGATAGACTTTTTATCCCACTTATGACTTGAACTCCGATCCTTGGTTTCACCGAGTGCATGAGCGGCCACTAGACGGTGGGCTTAACCATTAACTATTACTATACTTTACTCTTCTATGAATAAAAAAAAAATTATGTTTGATGTACATCACTTTTCTATCACCAGTCTATTACCGTATTAAATGCACATTGTCTATCTCCTCTCACCCATTCTCCCTCTCACACACACACACTCCTCCTCTTCTCCTTCTCTTCCTATTCAATTTTTTTTCCTTTTCTCACCTCCCTTCTCTTTTTTTTCTTCCTCTTTTTTTCCATTTATCACAAAGTTTTTTCTTTCATTTTTTCAATTTTTCTTGATCTTTTTTATTCATTTAAACTTTTCTTCATTTTTTCTTCTTCGCAAGACATTGTGGATCTCACAGTTTTCATTGTCGTTTTCGTCATTTTTTTTATAGTTCAAAAGTTTGTGTATATGTGAAAAAAGTTTTTACATAGTTGTTCAAAATTTTGTATATGTGTACGTCAAGGTTTTCTCTTTTTTTTGCCTTTATTTTCATTTTCGTATCCCTCATAATATTTGTTTTTGGTTTTTACAAAATTTGTGCATATGTATAGAAAAGTTTGTGCACTTGAGCACCAAAGTTTTTTTTCTTCGTGTTTGTTTTCGTTTCGATCATATTTTTTGTTTTTCGGTTGTTTAAAAGTTTGTACACATGTCTAAAAAAGTTTGTACATTCTTGTTCAAAATGTTGTGCACCTGAGTACCAAAATTTTTCTATTCATTGTTTTCATTTCATTTTTGTTTTTTTATTTGTTTCTATTTGTTGAAAAGTTTATGCATGTCAGTTCAAAAGTTTGTGCATATACTTTAAAATGTTTGTGCATGGTAGCGACTAAGTCCACACGCTTAATTGTGATTGAGAAACAGGAGATAGAGTGCGACAATTACTTTTTCACTATTTAATGCGCATCAAATCTGATATGATTTGGTTCCGTATGTGAAAAATGTTTGTGCATATGTGTAGAAAATGTTTGTGCATGTGTGTGCAAAATTTTTTGCCTTTAGATTGTTGTATATTATATGGTGACTAATTGATGTCAAAAAAATAGGAATTCATATAGCAGTACTCTAAAAAAAATCACTTTTAATTCTTTTCTATAACCAAGCCTAATTTATTTTACTACATTTCTCCATCAAATTTTAATCTCATTTTATCTATACCAAACACATCTAGTGATTAAAATAGAGTGAAAAATATGTTTTCTTTAGATTTTATAAAATTTTAAAAAATGACTTTATACATGGGGGGAAAAAATATAGGTCACACTTTCATAGGGTTAGCTTACGAAGAAAAGACAGCAACGTTTACTTAGTGTTGCAAAAATAAGTGTACCCCTTAGCCAATATAATATAGCAACATTTGAAAAAAGTGCTGTTAAAACCCAAAAGGACACTTGTCAAATACCCTTTCAAAAGTAACAATAGTAAAAAGTGTCCTTTTTATAATATAAGGACATACTTCTAAAGTGTAATTAAAAAAAATGTGGTATTAGACCAAATTTCTTGTAATGTCTTTACTCTCCTAATAATGTTTAAGAGAATATCTTGATCAAGAATTATATAAAGAAATTAAACAAATTTAATTTAAATATAAATAATTAATTAGGTAATTAATTAAATATAGCACAATTCAATACTAGTTATTCTACGTTTGCTTGTCATTTTGAGCATATTTGCATGTCTGAAATATGATGATAAGACCTTCATCTGATTGTATAAAACATGATAAAATTTTAATACTATGCAATCATCTCAGTAAAAGAAATTTTGTCTTAGATCACATTTTTTTTTATTAATTACACTTAAAAGTGTGTCATTTAGTATAAATATGGGTACACTTTTATTGATCAAAGGCTATATTCCATAGTCTAAAGTCACCCTCAATTAGACAACTCCTCAACAAGTGTAACCTTAACTTTATAATATACTACAAGATATGTTACACACACTTTGAACAAGTGTGACTTTTTAACAAAGACTACGAATAGCCTAATCGAGGGTGACTTTAGGTATTATGAAGTGTGATTTTTGGTCAATAAAAATATTACCTATTACATCTAAGGGCACACTTTTTAAATGTATTTGATAACAAAGTGTAGCCTTAGATCAAATTTTTGTATTGAAGTATAACCTGAGACAAAATTTCTTGCAATGAATGTGTTTCATATGTTATTATATAACAATGTCGTATTACATAAGATAATATTATCTTTTTTTCTTGAACAAATTATTCTAATCACCATTCCTTTAGATAAGGTGGAGGTTGGACGACGTGTTCTGAGAATGATGATAGAATTAAAAATGATGTAGAAAGAAAACATTTGACTCTTGTTAACATCATTGAACAAAATTTTAGGTCTCACACTTGACGAAAATGTTTTAAGTGAGTAGCAAAATCTCGAATTAATTAAACATTGACTAAATGACAAGTATATTAGATGACAAGACTTATAAAATTATTCTCTTGAAAGTTTTGAGTCAAAATATTATGCTCCTAAAAATGGAAAAAAAAAATATAAGTTTAGAATCATCTACTCAGACTCAATAACGTTTAGCTCATACATGTTTCATTAAAATCTATCGAAGAAAAAGAAAAACTAATGAGACAAAATTTAAAAAAAATTAAAAAAGAAAAAGGAAAAAAGGGGACACACCTTACACATTCGTACAGAGATTAAGGGAAACAAGTAACATAGATCTCTCTCTATATAACAATATTACTTTGGGGCCGCTGCTTCCAATGAACCAGCAGCTAGCACTGGGTCTGGTTAGGTTCTTTTCAGGGAAGGCATGAAAAGCGGCAGGACGCCCAGCTGTGAGAAGGTAGGTTTGAAGAAAGGACCGTGGACTCCCCAAGAAGACGAGAAGCTCATTGCTTATGTTCAACGACATGGCCATGAAAACTGGCGTTCATTGCCTGCCAAAGCTGGTAATTAATAAAACTCTTGTAATGATCTAGTACACTTTTTTTCATTTTCATTTTCATGTTATCCATCCATCCATCCAGGTCTTGAGAGATGTGGGAAGAGTTGCAGATTGAGGTGGATTAACTACCTCAGACCTGATATAAAACGAGGAAACTTTAGCATGGAGGAAGACCGCACCATTATTCAACTCCATGCTTTTCTGGGAAACAAGTGAGTATAGTTTCTTTTAGCTTTTGAACATATATATATTGTAAGATTGCTAGCTGCTTGTTGTGATGTATTTTGGAGGTAAGAAATTACCCCTCTCTACTTGCGAGAGAAATAAGGCACTGACTGCCCTCTCATTTTAGCATATACATATAATATGATATTTTACTTTTCTTAGAATAGTTAAGCAACATTTATATATGGTGGCTAAAATGCCACGTTATGTATATTTATAATGTGTATGTGTTCTGCCTGCCCCGCGCAGGTGGTCAGCCATAGCAGCACACTTGCACAAGAGAACAGACAACGATATTAAGAATTACTGGAACTCCAACCTCAAGAAAAGGCTCATCAAAATGGGCATAGACCCCACCACCCACAAGCCAAAATCCTCCAACAGCACTATCGACAACAACTGCTCCAACGATATTGCTGCCAATTTGGGCCACATGGCCCAGTGGGAGAGTGCCCGACTCCAAGCTGAAGCCAGAGAATCCACCCTCAGGGTTGGATCATCCTCCTCCTCGTCCTCCCATCCAACTGCTAGGCTAATGCTAAGCAAAATCCCACCTCAACCCTCACCACCACCATGCCTAGATGTCCTCAAAGCATGGCAACGCTTAGGGTCACTAGATCAGCCATCATCACCGTCACCATCAACAAAACACAACACAATGTATGACATGTATGCCATCATGCTTGCCACCACTGATGATCGTGACCTCCATTCACCGGTATCCACTTTGAGCTTCCAAGAATGCAAGCTTATTCCTAATTATGCTGGTAACAACAATATAGACACTACTACTATAAGGGGGGGCATTGATGTCTCCAGCTTGCAAGATGATGGTGACATTATGGTTGCCGTGGAAGCATTTAGAGCCGCTGCTGCTGCTGCTGCTGCTGCTGCTGCAAGACGTGATGAGAATATTCCAGAACTGATCTCTAATGGCGCCATGGACGGCCTCAATAACGATATGGCGCCGGAAGAGTATGGATGCCGGAACTTCGATTCAGAGTCTGACTTTCAGGACTGGAACACTTCAGTATTCCTGAACTTGGATTACCATTCCAGAAACTATTAAGTTGAGAAATTAATTAGTGCTTGTTCCGAGAGTAAAGACATTTTTATTAATGCTCATATCTAGTTATTGATTATCGTATCAGAAAGTAGTTGATCGATTGTTAATTAAGGAGGTAAGAGTCACTGAGATTTGTAATGACGTAATAAATAGATTGGAGCATTTTATTATTTGCCAAATTAGCAGCTTATCATTGTCTTCCATTTTTTTTAGATGCATTAAATGTGTTAAATGATAAATGATATATTTAGAATATAATTTTTTTTTTTACTTTACTTTACGGGTATAGGAGAATTTCTCTAAATGTTCTTAGAGTAAAATAGAGTAAAGTTATATTCTATTCATTTTACAACACTTTGATCACATTAAAAATGAAGGAATAACAAAAATTAGTGTTTTGCCCGTACAAATAAGCTCACGTGCGCTATTTATAGATGAACCTGAGCGATTGTTTGCATGGCTTCGCCCGCTCCTTGTTCTTACACTAATTCATGTGTCTTCTAAACAATTTGCATGCCTCCGTGAATATAACTTCCTTTCGAATACAACTACTGATAATTGTCAACCTTCGATATGGCTGAAAGTAAAGTTTCCTAATTCATCCTCGCGTGCTTGTAACCGTAAGTTATTTAGTATTCCAAACATCGATTCTGAATTCTGACTTTACTCAACATTCGTAACTTCTCTTTCACAAAGTGACTTAGTTCTCAAAGTATCAAAAGTCTTAGCTAGGAGAGTTGAGACTTTTGGGATCTCAAATGGTTTTACATTCAATCTTAAACACTTAGCTCTAATGCCACATTTCGACATTCGACCTATACTATAATTCGAGATGAATAATTGCATGTAAATTTTATTGAATTGAGACACTTTAATTAGGATGAAATTTCACCAAACCGTTAAACTGTGAATTGAATAAAGTATCACTTTCTATTATCCTAAAAACATTTATTAAGATTTTCTCTTCTCTAACTATTCTCTTTTTTACTCTAAAATTTAATCAAAATGACATTTTGTATGGATTGAAATCTCTTCTCACTTTCTTATTTGCCATCTTTTCTCTCAAGAGAAAAATACTTGCATGTTCATAGAGTACATTTTAAACTACCAACCATTAATTTAAAATAAAATGCACATTAAATTAAATATACTTTATGAGTATACAAATCAGGGAATGCGAACAAAAGTCTCTTGTAACTAGGCCATCTTAATTGCACGCGCTACATAAGTTCTCAATGACATTGATTAAATTGAAAGTTTAAAAACATTTTCCTCATACTTCCTTAACCAATGTCATATATAGGCCATTCGTTAGCAACACGCCAACACCCAAAAGAAAAAAGACGCATGCTTCGAATCCCATGTATGATTGCAGAGATCATATGTACTGACACCATGTCTTTACCAGAAACAACAAATTACTTAAAAGAGACCCAACCCAATATATATAAAATTCTATTCACTGGAGAGAGGTATTTGGTTTATAAGTTGGAATCTTACTGGGAAAAAAAGTACATTTATATTATACTGTGCAAGTGTTCAGAGGTGGAGGTAGGAACTATATTGAAGCATTTAATATAGAGAGGAGGAAATATTGAAATCAAGGGAGGGCATGCACAGAAAGGAGCCCCCCCCCCCCTTGGCTCAACCCCTGTAGTGCCATGTTACATATGGAAAGTTACACGAAGAGGAAGTAGATGTCATTTTCATCACTGTGATTCCATTAAATTAAGAATAGCAGTACAGCTGAGTGAGTGAAGATTTCAGTCTGATTCGATTCAGCTTTCAACTAACGGATATATGGCCAAGCTAGTCCGCATGAAATTTCAGGGGGAAAAAAAAAAAAAGAAAAAGAAAATCCAGTGTCAAGTAAAAGATTGGGGTTGAATTTATGGTGCGAACTGTGAAACACCAAACAACATATATGTCACACTTACGCCAAACAGCAGGATACCCTTGATTGAGAGCACAAAAATGATTGCAATGAAAATAAAAAAAGTAACAGGATAAAACATAAATATCTACAATAGATCCAAGTAATTAGGAAAAAAAAAAAATGTACCTGTGTTAGAGACCCATCATATGGGCATGTATTTGCAAGGAGTAGTAGGAAGGAATGGGCTACAGGCCCAGTTGTAACGGATCCAGCAAGAGACAGCAAGATGGTCGGCGGGAACGGCAGTTGTTTTAGGCGCGAAGAGTGGTTAGGAAATAAAAGGGGAATCTGAGATGTTGTCATTCCAGTAGAATTTGGAGTGTTGAGGAGCTTTAAACTCTTCCTCAGGCTCTTGTATAGTCTCCATGCGTTTTTTTGGTTCCATGAGCACATTGCTCGGGAATTCCATCAATACACAGTGATTTCTTTCACCTTCTTCTTTTTCCTCTGTTTTTCCTCCCTATATGTGGACCAGTGCTAACATCGGGTAACTTGTACCGAGATAAGGGTTCCTCGGACAGTTATGGATTCTAAGACTCCTCGGTCTGTCTACGGTGCGGAGGCCGGGGTACTTGTGTAACATCACGATTTTTCCTTGTACGGAGATTTCGCACAATAAATAATTTTAAGCTGATGAGGGGAGGCGAGAAAGTGGAATTTTACCTCTAACTCATAAAATTGTAGTCAGGGTTAGGGTTTTCCGATCTCGCAGATCTTTCCTGAGAATTTGGACGAGTTTCAGTTTAATCATAGATTTTTCCAGATATCGAAAGTGTTCGTAAAATACACTAATAAGGAAATAATCCCAAGAATACCTTGACCGAACTTAAAATATTAATAAGGAAAATTAGTAAATCGTGACGGTATGTCCAAAATATTTTTAGGACATCCAGATACGAGCGATTTATGACAAAACGCGATATATATATATATATATATAATTTATAATATTAAAAGTAATAATATAATATTATAATATAATAGTTTAATATAATAATAATAATATATATAAAAATATCAAGCACAGTGATGGGTGCTCATATATACATGAGTCTCACCGTGCTGAGACTTCACTTTCTTTCTTTGTCCATTTTCCTTCTTTGTTCTGCTCCGTTCGCGTACTGGTGTGATGCCGTCAGACGGCGAAAAAATAGCAGGGACCACCCTATCATGCTTAGGGATTTTTCCTCATCATTCCTACCGTCTCCACACCAGATTTGGAGGTGGATAATCCGATCACCACTATCTATGTGGCTTTATGTGCTATTATATGTGTGTATTTTTGTGAAAGAAAAATAGGAATTGATATGTAGAAATTATGGAGATAATCATGGAAATGACGATTTTTAGTAGTTTTGATGTTAGGAAAATATAACTGTGTTTATTGGAACCTATGGAAAGTTAAAAGTGAATTTCAGAGAGAAAACAAAAGTTAAACTATGCTGGGAATGAGTTTTATACGTGGTCATTCAAATGACTAAGCATTTTCATTCAAATGACTACTAATTTTACTCATCCAAGAGTAAAAAGGCTAGGTCATTCGAATGATCAAACCCTATTCATTCGAATGACGCAGCAATTTTACCCCCAAAAGGCCAAATTTCAGTGTTATTGGGATGGGCACTCGATACCATTCGAATGACTACCAGAGAACTTAAGACTTTGGTTTTCCCATAAGTTCCAACGAACACGAGAACTTAGAAAATGACATAGGAAGTATTTTACAAGGTATTGTATGTATATTGGCATGCATCATAAGGACTCGGTTGTCGTTACGGCTTAGGACGGCTATAGATAACTAGAAGTATCACCTAATATCGTAAAGGATCATAACTGAATCGTAGGGAAAAAGAGATATTCTTACGAAGGCTCTGACCACACAGGGTCTGATATGCCTTGAAGCAATAACTTAGCTATATATTAGGAAATCCATATCTCTTGGCACGTCCAATGGACACGCCCCTCACCAGTCCCACAAAATGGATTGGTTGACAATGTTACGCAAGCATCAACCTAACTTTATGTTTATGTAAAGAAAGAAAGAAAGAGAAAGAAGATGAAACCAAGCACGCCCCAAAGTAGTGGCAAATCCGCACAGAACACACCCCAAAGTAGCGGCAAATCTAAACGAAGCCCACCCCAAAGTAGTGGCGAGTACAAGCATAATATGCCCCAAAGTAGTTGGCATGACGAGCACAATATGCCCCAAAGTAGCTGGCATAACGAATACAAGATGCCCCAATGGTTAGGAGTTAATCACTTAACTGGAAGCAACAATGAATTCACTTACCCTCTTTGCAAACAATAACCGCCTCCCATTAAGTGGTGCAAACCAATCCGTGAAGAATTATTAGCAAATTGATAAAACCAGCGTATTTTAATGAGCAGAAAACTCAAGGAATTTTAACAAACCAAGTAAATCAAGCCCTATTTATTAGGGGAGAAAACACTTGAGGACCTCACACCTACGGGACAAAAAAAATATGATATAGAACATAACCGTCAGATAAAAGAAACAAAGATTCAGACATGTACTCTTTCAAACAATTCACATGAGAAATGATGAAACAGGCTGTTGATTTACATTGTCCACAACATGATCAGTATCACATTGAACAAACTCATTCCACTCCTAAAATTAATTCTCAATTGAGAACAAAAAACACCAGACAGTTCAGTTTTCCCTTCATGAGCTTTCTTGCTCCAGAAACAACCAAAAGTACACGGTTGGCGCAGGGAACTAACAGAATCAGTACTGCAAGGGTATTTGAAGCAGAATCCAAACGTGACTTTGGAAAATAAAAGAAACAACCAAACAAGCAGCACGCATGACATGAATCATATAGAACTCACCAAGCTTCATACTGGGTATAATATTCTATTTAGTAATCTTGAGAAACAACAACATAGGGCTGTTAAGCTGCAAGAACTCGCCACAACACCTTCCATAATCCACACTGTAACCCTCCGGGCTAAGCAGTGCCAATTCTCAACCAAAGATCCTTCAGTACCGAGGGATCTTACTGCAATTTTGGAAGATCTTGGGAAAAAGAAATTTACTCTTACAACATTAAGCCGAAATTGACCAGTAATCAGAGGCAATTTAACCAGTAACAGAATATCAAATTTTATGTCTTGTGTATCTGTTACCCAATGCTGCATTTTATTTTTGGATGAAAGAAGAATTGTATTGATAAGAGGAGAAGATAGATATAAAGGTGAGAGGACAAGAGATTATTTATACAAAAAATCAAACAAAAAAGCTATCAATGAAGAAGGGCTTTCCAATCTCTCAACATATCGGAGAGGGAAAGACCTCTATAGAGATTGAGCTTTACACCAAGATGAAGTGAAACGCTTAATCCAAAGTACAAGTTTATCAAAAAAACTTATCATTAAACACATGGGGCTTGCACCTAAACCAGATACACCAAATAGTAGCAAAAATGGCACATTGCCACAAAATATTGGCTTCTTTCCTTCTCCCAAAACCAGCATAACTTGTCAATAAGAATTGGTCTAAGGTCGTCAGGCGCACCCAACTCTCATCCAAGATACCAAAAAGACAGTTCCATAAGGAATCAACCATATGACAATGCAAGAACAAGTGTGTAACTGTTTCAGAATTCACCCCACACATAACACACACACATCAGGGGAAATAGCCTTATGTGATCTCTGAACCTGCAACATGTCATTAGTATTAATTCTATTGAGCACAACTGTCTAGATAAAGGATTTGACTTTACAGGGAGCTTTAGATTTTCAAATGAGTTTTTCAAGGTGGAAAGAGGTTATGTTCGAGGAATGAGTTAGAAACTGAAAATAGGATTCTCAGAGAATAGCCCAGAGGAATCAAGAGACCAAGATCTCTAAGTCTGGACTATGTGACAACGTAACAGTATTGAGGAGACTCAAAAAGACAACTAATTTAGAGGACTAATCATTAAGATTTCGAAAAAAGTTGTAGTCCTAAGAGGCAATGGATTCCTAAACTCAAAAAAATCCTGAATAAGTGCATTGTGTAGGGAAGATAGGAAATATAGGCAAGGAAAAGCATGACTAAAAGGGGAATCGCCTAACCAAAGGTCCTTCCAAAAGGAGAACCGGGAGCCATTACCCATCTTCAAGGAGAGCAAAGGGCGAAATGAATTGTAACCTCGGGAAATAAATTTCCAAGGGCTAGAATGAAAGGATAGGCTTGCAGACTTAGCATCCCACCTATTTGTGTCCAAGCCATACTTACTCCGAAAAAATTGATGCCATAGAGAAAGAGGCTCCAAAGGAAAACACAATAGCCATTTAGCCGCCAAAGCAATAATTTTAGACACCACATTACCCAAACCCAAACCTAAACCACCTTCCTTCGTAGGGTGACATCACACCTTGCAACTAACCAAGTGGTCATGCTTCATATCCAAAGCACTGGACCACAGAAAGTCCCTCATGATCTTTTCAATGGAATTTGCTACCCCCACTGGTTTGCGAAACAAAGATAGGAAGTATAGTGGAATGCCTGAAAGGCAAGCCTGAATAAGGGTGATCCCAACCCCAAGAGAAAAATAAGCTCCTTTCCAAATTCCAAGGCGCTTAGAAATCTTTTCCACAATCAGATCCCCAAAAAAAACCAGCTCTAGGGTTCCCTCCCAAAGGAACACCCAAATACACAAGATAGATTTGACAACTAGCTAAAGAAGGGGTGCTAGAAAGGGCTTGAGGGTGAACATTGACGCCAGCTAAACGACTTGTTACCCAATGCTGCATTGTGGTGACAATGTCAAATTTTATGGCTTGAAGAATCCTGCTGATGTTAAGAGCATCTAGATGTTACCATTCATGAAAAATCAGGGCAAGCTCAAATCTCTTACCATACAAGGGTATTAATCGGCAATGAGGCTAACTACAAACAACTAAATCCAAACTCCGCAATTAAATCAATTAATAAAGAATGTAGACACTGTATTTAGACTTGGTTTTTTTAAAATTTCAAATAATGGATAACAGAACATGGCATAATACTATCTTATACATGAAAACCTGTCCATCTTCTAAAGCTTCTAATGTCCTTCCCTTCAGAAACAGCCATTCCTATTCCAAACCTTCCTCCATTTCCAATACCTCTATAATACAACCTCCACTCATTTGCTTCTGCATCCATGTGAACAAGACATGGGGATCCAATGTCCTTATCATCCCAGCAACCTTTGTCCGATGGCTTCAAAACTGGCTCATCTTGAAGCCTTACCCATTCCTTCAGCCCATCAGGAGAAACAGCCATACCAATGCTCCTCTTCCCATCAGCAGCAACACCTTCATATGCCATCATATAGTTCCCATCAAACCGGTTCTTCGCCACGCACGCATTCATTGCTCCGGACTCATCAAAAGAGCCAGCTTTTCCTCCTCCCATTATCTTCCCCAACTTCACCCACCTGATCCCATCCCTTGACCTAGCAATCCCAACACCGAATTGCCCTTTCTCCACGTCGAACGAATGGTAATACATCCGGAGGTCGCCGTTCCCATGGAAAACAACCTGTGGAGAAGAAATGAACAGAGAATCCCACTCTTTCCCATTGCCAACATCAATCAATGCTCCACTGTGATGCTCCCCTTCAATCCTTGCCCAATACCTCCCATCTTGACTAATAGCCAAACCCGGCAGCGACTTGAAAACCTTCCCACTGCCACAACTCTCACAATCAGTACCAACACCACCACTTATGAAACACCTATCAGGGTTCTCCAAACTGAACTCCAAAGAATGGTCAGAAAACTCAGCCTTCTCAGAGCTATAACCAGTGTAGTAAAGCCAGTAAACAGCACTGGAAGCTCTAACCCTGGTGCTAGACATAACCACCATCTCAGAAGGCCTAACCCCACCAGTGTCAAAACCCCACCAATCCTTACCAGAGTTCATCACAAACCCCACATCAGAACTTGATCTAGCAGGCCCTACGCCACGCTCCCAGTGCACCCCATTGCTTGAAATGGCCAAACCTATCAAATCACAAGATGGGTGATTCCCCTCATTACCATTACTAGGCCTTCCATGGTACCACATGTACCACCTCTCTTCCTCATCACTGAGGAACCTCTTCACCACTGGGGAACCAACCTCTCCACTGTCCCATGAATTTGAAGCCCCCAAATCAAAGACCAAACCTCTTGACACAGAAGAAGGTGGTGGTGATAACCCTGAACATGATGACGACGATGAACAAGAAGAAGCAAAAGCTTCATCACTGGATCCACTCGGAGCTGAACCGGGTTGTTGTTGTTCCTCGTTTGGCTTACTGTCTGTGTCACTGTTGTTGGCGCTGGTGTCGGGCTTTGTGGAGCAACAACGTTGGAAAGATGGGAACTTTTTGGAGGGAAGAGGTGAGAGGGTGAGGAATGTGGTGGTGTTGGGCTTGGTGGAATGTACCCATGATGGAATGAAGGTTGTTGCTTTGGTGAAAAGTTGGAAGTTGGAAACTTTGTGGACGGAATGGCGAGGATTCGTTAAAGGAAGTGCCATTGATGATGATGGTGATGGTGATAATGCTTCCATGGATGTGGTGGAATGAACAAGCGCTGATGGATGAACGAATGAATGAACGATGATGCACGAAAGCTTGAGGACCAATTGAATGGACAGTGAGAGCTGAAAAAATAACGAGCAAAAAGGAAAATTGAAGTGGAACCTTTAAATTTTTTTTTTTAATTGGTCTCAAATGAAGTGGGAATTTGAATGAGACAAAAACTATGAAGTGTGTTTTGTGTGGTACAAATTTAACCAAAAAGTAACACAGAGAAAGGAATAGTAGATTTTGTTTGTTGTGATTTGCTAACCTCTTTTGCAGTTTGTGATCTGTGAAATTTTGGGAGTGGCTGATGCTGCTGTCAAAGCATGGTTGGTGGTGGTGGTGATTGCTCCAGTGAGCGGTGTGAATTTAGGTTGTCTATTTAACCTGAATTTTTATTTTCATTCTTATTCTCAGCTCAGTTTTACTTTTCCGTTGGAATAGAATTAGATGGGTTTCCTTCCACTTTCCACGCTACAGATTTGCTCATTTCTAAGGACAATGTCCTTTGTCTCTCAGATAAAATATGATGCAATTTTGCACACCACAAATTTAAAGCATGTTTATTTTGACAATTAATTTGATTGTTATTGGACAACAAAATAAGTTCATGAAAAATATTCACGGCTCTACAACTTATTTTTATGTTTTAATCGATCCAAATTGCCAGTATGTGGGTATAAAAGTTTTTGTACTTCTATTACAACTTAACCGTTTGATTTTGGCAAACCTTCTCGAAACCAGAACAGTGAAAGTGGAAATTGAAGAATAAACTTTACAATAATATAATAGTTCTTTTGTAATCTTTACGTTGTATAATAATTCTTTCTAATCCGCATATCTCTGAACGAAGATAAAGAAATGGTATACCTGTCGTTCAAAGAAAGGTATATGGAACACGATCCAATAACTATCATTCATTCCCTTCTACCGTTCTATTTTTCCTTACTTTGTGCTTAAGCAGAACCCGTTCACACTTCCACAGGTAAGATTCTTGTATATATTGGCTTCTTTTTACACCAACATAATAGTGTGAAGTATTCTCTCTACAAGTGTTCTGATGAAAGCTCTAACCTTTTAGTACCATCATTACAAGTGTATCACGATGGTTAAGTTTGTTTTCTAGTCAAGTTACTTCTTATATATTTTCACACCCCATTAATATCTATCGAAAGTAATTGTCTCACATCACTTTCGGCATCCTGTTTTATAAGAGTACTAATTGATATAAAAATTCTCTTTGCAGCTAGTAAAAATTTTCAGTATATCAACGAAAAATTTTCATAATGGCTCATGCAAATAAACTCCACTGTACACCGGTTAATGATCAAATTGACAACAAACCAAAGAGCTTAACACAAAACATCAACTAACCGCAAGCATTCGCATATAACAAACCTATAGAAATTTTGGCATAATTTCTTGGTGTACTTTATCTAATTCAACAAATAATACTTCACCTTAATATTATGGCAGAAGTATGCACTCTTCAGTAGCTTTAATGGCCAATATTATTGTGGCGGAGCTATAGTTTCAATATGTTTTTGACTTAGCCTATGTAAATCACCAATCACCCTCTCCGAATCTCTGCATTGCCTCGGCTTTCTGACGCTTCACAATTTCGAGTATCTTGGGATTGTGGAAACGATCACGAACATATTTCCTCTCTTCAGCTTGTATTTCCTTGATAGGACTCGGGTATGGGTTTGGAGGAAGTCTCTTTCCTTGAAGACGAGCAACTTGCTTCAGGCGGGCATATGCTTTCTTCTTTTCCTTCTTCTCTGCCAGATATTCCATCTAGGTAGCAGAAAATCCAAGTAACAATTAGAGGAGAAAAGGAGAAAGCAAATTGCAGAGAGAATATATCCAGGAAAAAATTCAGGTTACATACATCGGCTACAGCCATAGCTTGTTCCTCACTTACGCCCTGCTCTTTCAACTCAAGAACCCGCAAGCCATATATACGAGATGGAGGGGGATCAAAAGCACGAATCCTGTTGAAACATTAATCTCATAAATGGATCAGTAGGTGATGCACTAAATGCTTACTATCATGAACATACAAACAAGGGCATTTGAAAATGGGTGCCATTTGAAAATTTTCCTTGTGCTTTGACAGCAATAAATAACTCCCACCAACCAGTTAAAACTACTTCATTCAGAAATTCTTTGCAAATTCATAAAACCAGCACATAGCAACTTTTTTGTTTTTGTGGGCAGCATCTATTAATAGTAACACATTTTTTTTTTGACAGAAAAAGAAATTTTATTAAAAGAGAAGAAAATCATACAAATAAGGATAAAGCATCCTAAGAAAGAAACCAAAAAATAACAACTAAAACCTAATAGGATAAACCATACAACATAGCACGCCAATACCTTTGTATGTTTGATAAAGAAACACAACTAGACAGATCATGAGTAGAGTACCAAATGAATACCAAAAGAGTAATCATAACCCAAGTAAAGTCTACAGCCAAAAAGAATTAATAGTAATACAAATATATAACACAATAAATTTTAAGAAGCATTTGGGAAGCTCACAACCATCATAAAACATAATAAACAACAGAACTATCAGATAGCAGAAATAGACTCAAATATACTCCTTCAAACAGTCCAAATGCAAAGTTTTGAAACAGGTCATTGGCCAACAGGTCCAACACAGCACAAAACATTACTAGTTCCATACTGAAGAACTCAGCCCCTGTAAAAGGGATAGTCCATGAAATTGACAAAGAGAATCAGAGAGAATACACTTCTTTCCATTGTTTTCATGGAAAGAAACTCGGATTATTTATGTGCATCCCTTGTGAAAGTAGCTCAGATACCAGACTAGAAATAGTCAGTGTAACTAGAGAACATGGGCCTAAATTCCAATGTTACATATGCTTGAATATTGCAAATGGATTAAAAAGAAAAAAAATAGAGACATGAAAAAGGGCATACTTGATGGCATCATGGTATTTTGAATCTGGATATTTCTTGTAAAACTTCTTCACATAAACATCCTCAGGAAGAGTGATGGTCTGAATTTTCCCCTCAGCTCGAGGAAACGTTGCAGGCGGCGCTCTGGTAAACACATTCAAAAGAGAGCATCAGACAATTTTTCACCTTTCTGTGGAAAAAAGAAAATGGCCATAAAAAGATAAACACTATGCTCAAAAATAGTGATTGGGTGAAAACTCCTAAAAAATACAAGTTCTCCACCTAGAAACGTCAAACTTGAAAAGATGAATAACACAAGCACAAAAATGCTTGCTGTGTTTCAGTAAACAATAATAAATAAATTTTCAAAAATGAAATGCACAATGCCCCTTGGAAAGTGACTAAACATAAAATTGAAAAGAATTACAAGCAAGCATTGGAAAAGATTCCATTTTTGAAGCAAAAGAAGTGTCATACTCCCAAATGGGAGCAAAAATAAAAAAGGAAAAAAAACGAAAAAATAAGAAAATAAAGAGGGAAAAGGGAGGAAAGAGAGACGAACTCTTCCATGGCTTTGAGCCAGAGGGGTTCTGCCTTGGCCATGCCCTTGACGAGCTTCGTGGTTCGAGAGAGCAAGTCTCCTCTCATAAACGACATCGTTTCCAAGCCTTTTTCCTCCTTCGTTGATTCCCCCTCAATCTTCAATTTCACATGTAGATTTGTGTTTCAGAATCCAAATGTCTACAGAAGAATAACATGGATTCAGCTCAAATGGGATTGTGAGGCATTTTCATCGGTCCAAATAATAAATAAATAAATAAATAAAACCTAGAATAGATCTTCAGAACATGAAGGACTACCTAAAAAGAAGAAACAAAATTGGTACAACTCATCTCCATTTAAGAATCGCCAAAACCAACAATAAAACCAAGAAACAGATAGAAAGCAACAGACTTGAGGAGGAAAAGAAAAGGAGGCAGACTTGCCGTGCGAATCGCGGACGACGGAGCGGAGCGGCACGGGGACCAGAGCTGGGCGGCGGTTGGCTTGTGGGCACACAAGAGAACTGGAGTGCCTTCCCTTCTGTTTTTATTTTTTATTTTTTATTTTTTATTTTTTATTTTTTTTTGTTCAGTGCATGAAAGGTTGTGAGAGAGGCTGCTGGTTAAACCCTAAACACTTTTGAGATACTTACAAAAATAAACACATTAATATTAAGAAAATTACTCTATGACTAATTGTTTTTTACATGTGAAAATTATTATCTTAAATAATATTTTCATACAAATAAATTTGTAGCATAATTTGTGAAAATTTTATAAAATTTCCTATCCTCTATTTGTTCATAAGCTAAGTAAATTACTAATTTCGTATTGCATTTTTTTTTTTTGCATCTACCATATAAAAATTGTGTAATGGACTTTTTTGATATATTTCGTATAAATTAAGTATATGTTTACTTTATTAATATTGAGATATTAATATTATTAAAAAAATTACTCTGTGACTAATTATTTTTGTCATATAAAATTTATTATCTCAAATATTTTAATATAATTAAACTTGTAACTTAAGTTTTGAAAACTTTTGAAAATTGCTATCCCCCTATTTTTAGGTAAGTAAATTATTAATTGTGTATTACAATTTTTTGCCATCTCTTGAGCAAAAGTTTTGTAGTTTAATCTTCTATGACAACACTTTTGAGATACTTACATAAATTACTTAAAAATTACAAAACTTTTTGACATGTGAAAATCATTATCTTAAATAATATTCTAATATAAATAAATTTTGTAGCATAAGTTGTGGAAACCTCATAAAATTGTCCACCCTTATTTTTTTTAATAAGATAAGTAAATTAATAATTGTTATTGCTCTTTTTTAGCATTACACCTCCTGTGTAAATTAAATATATGTTTACTTTAGCGCTATTGAGATATCAATATTATTAAGAAAATTACTTTATGACTAATTATTTTTGTTATGTAAAAATTATTATCTTAAATAATATTTTTATATAAATAAATTTGTAAGATAAGTTTTAAAAGTTTATAAAATTGCTCTCACACTATTTTTTTTATATAAGTAAATTAATAATTATGTATGGTACTTTTTTTACATCTCCCGTGCAAAAATGATGTAATGTACTTTTTGACATTTTTATTATATATTTAACTTAACTTTTCTGAGATACTTACCAAAAAATATTATTAAGATATTAATATTATTAAAAAAATTACTATATGACTAATTATTTTTTACATGTTAATATCGGTATCTAAAATAATATGTTAATAAATTTGTAGCATATGTTGTAAAAAAACTTTATAAAATTTCTCATTCACTATTTTTTTTAATAAGATAAGTAAATTACTAATTGTGTGTGACACTTTTTGGCATCTCTCATGTAAAAATTGTGTAATGTATTTTTTTGACATCTCTCGTATAAATTAAATATATGTTTACTTTAGTACTATTAAAATATTAATATTATTAAGAAAAATACTCTATGACTAATTAGTTGTGTAATATAAAATTATTATTTTAAATGATATTTTAGTATAAATAAATTTGTAGCATTAATTGTGAAAACTTTATGCATGTCTCCTTTAGTGTTTTTTTTCAAATCCAACATGTATAATATTCTTCATCTCCTATTGTGCAAACTTCATAAAAAAAGTACTATTTTAAAAATATGACCAAATGAAATATTTTTTATAAATTATAGTAATTAAATGACATGATAATATTCTCATGCACATCTTCTACTAAAGATTGAAATATTAATATTATTAAGAAAAATACTCTATGACTAATTAGTTGTGTAATATAAAATTATTATTTTAAATGATATTTTAGTATAAATAAATTTGTAGCATTAATTGTGAAAACTTTATGCATGTCTCCTTTAGTGTTTTTTTTCAAATCCAACATGTATAATATTCTTCATCTCCTATTGTGCAAACTTCATAAAAAAAGTACTATTTTAAAAATATGACCAAATGAAATATTTTTTATAAATTATAGTAATTAAATGACATGATAATATTCTCATGCACATCTTCTACTAAAGATTGAAATATTAATATTATTAAGAAAAATACTCTATGACTAATTAGTATTGTAATATAAAATTATTATTTTAAATGATATTTTAGTATAAATAAATTTGTAGCATTAATTGTGAAAACTTTATGAATGTCCCCTTTTGTGTTTTTTTCAAATCCAATTAACATGTATAATATTGTTCATCTCGTAGTGTGCAAACTTCATCAAAAAGTATATAATATTTTAAAAATATGCAAAAAAGTCTCTTTTAAAAGTTCTCAAGAGCATCATTTACTCCAATTTTTCCATTTACCAAATACAAAATATTGACTTGTGATTTTTGAGAGCATGAACACCTCCTCAAAAGACTTTGCCAAACTAAGTCAAAGGAATAAAGAAGAGATGAAGAAGTAACTTGTATAAACAAAATTTTTGAATTTATATATTGTAGTTAAAGAGAAATATGTGCAGACTTAATTAAAAAATATTTGTATAATTAATATTGCAAATTCCATTGTTCACATATGGAAAGGAAAACTTTCTGAATTCAAGATTATTATAATTAATATTGTGGTCAAAATTTGTGCTAACGAATTTAATATATTTATGAAATGCCTGATTATAAATTATAAATATTATATATTAGTATACTTTTTTTTTCAATATATGGAAATATATTATAAATATTGTAAATTTTTAAAGATTTCCTTAAAATGATACATATGTAAAATGAAGAGAAACAAAATACCATAAATCAAATGTTTTGAATTAAGTATGATACAAAATTACTACATAGCAAGGAACTTGAAGAAAATTAAACATTAAACACATCAGTCATCATTTCATTTTTTTTAATCATTAGTTACAATGAAGCTCGCTTTAGAATCGCAGCCAATAAATTATGATCTTTAAGAAATTTTGTTGAACCATTGCTAAAATAAATTTTTGGTTGTCCATCAAAACTCTTCAGAAAATTATGATGATGGAAGATACATGAAGAGAACAATAATGTATATAGTATATCGTTAAATACTATAAACGACTAAACGATAAAAAAATGCATTGCACATAATTACCAGTTGGGTGGTTAGTTATTGTTTACTTGTATTACCAAAAAATATGTTCAACAACTTCAACAACCATGAGATCAAAACCTACATATACAAAATCAAAATAAGAAACAAATATTTATATATATATATGTATAAAACTATGAGAACTAGGTGTATATAATGATGAAAAAAATTAATGAAGAATGATGGTTAAACTAAATAATTGATTATTACATATTATTTAATTATTTATTTAATAAAATGACCATATTATTTACAGCAAAATTGTTACTCAAATAAATAATAATCAATCAAAAAGAAAGTTTATGGAATTTTTTTAAATATTTGACTATTACCGTCGGCTTTAGTATGGACAACGATTATCGACGACAATCAAGCGACGGTCAATACTAACCGACGGAATATTAGCGTCGGTTTTTGGTGACGGTAACATTTGAATAAAATACTATTATTATTATTAGCGATGGAATCAACCAATGGAAATCCGGTTAAATTACCGTTGGTATAAACCCTCCGACGCACAATTCGTTTCCATCGAACCCTTTATCGGCGACCCTATGACCGACGGTAAATCCATCGGAAATACAATGTACCGACGGTAACTAGTTCATAACCGACGAAAAATACCGATGGAAATAGTGTAATTTCTTGTAGTGAGAGATTTGACATGATTAAAAAAGAAAAGAAAATAAAAAAGATGTGAAAATAGAAGGAATTGACCTACCAAATGATGGAGATGAAGATGACTTGAATAACCAAACACTAACATCATGAATCTGGACAAATTTTTTCGTTGGACAAATTTTCCACGAATCTCACATCAAATGGAGATATTGAAAAATTATAAAATAAAGGTGAGATTTTTGAAAATTTTTAAATTAAAAAAATTACATCTCGCATGTGGATGAAAAAATATTAAATTTTGCAAAAAAATATTCAAAAATTGACTAAACTGTTTTAAAAAATTTTCACTATCAGAAACATGCAAATTACCTTCAAACACTTACCGTCAGATTTCTATCCTACGATATTATCGTCGAAAATAACAAATAAAATTGACAGTAATGACTTTTAGGTCGAACTGGAGCAATTTTAGTCACGATTACCGTCAGAAAACATTTTCCGTCGATAACATTGTCGGTAACCGTTGACTCCAAATGGTGCGTGCTGAGGCGAATGTATTACTATTAGAAGTTACCGATGGTAAAACAAAGCATTTATTAGGCTAAAATTTATCATCAAATTCGTCCAACGATAAATGTAATAATAACTTTTAAAATAATTAGTATCATTTCCGTCACCTTTCTGATGGTAACAGCCTCAAAATATGAGGGGACACATTTTTCCCTCGTTTGTTTACACACATAACATTTGACTAATTACTGTCAGATATTGCTGATGGTAACAACCTCAGAATATGTGGGGACACACATGTTCCCCATATGCGTAACCCTCGCCTAGTTACCATCAACTAAATAATGGAACGACTTTGATTAACTCAATAATAGGAAATTGACTAAATCTGAACCATCTTTTCCTTTGCTAAAATCTCAATCCTTCAACAAGTTTTAGAAGAAATTAATAGTTTAAAAAAAGATACATTATCTACCACCCTTTTACATTACTTAACTATTAGTATATTAATAGGATTTGCCATATTCACAAATAAATCACCCAACGGAAGAATAACTCTCTTCACTGATCTAAAAAGCTGCTGTGCCTTAGACTAGTTATGGAAAAAGCAGGGTTTTATTCAACCCTATCCATAGTTCTCCTACTATTGCACTACTAGACAAATGTTTATTGAGTGTTATTTAATCGGTTATTGCGGTTTTAGTTTTCATAACAATGGGTTACTTTGTCACTGTGTGCTACTAGCAGTCATGTACTACTCGAAGATCTCTTGCAAGGAACAATTTGGAATATATAGGCCAATAATAAGACTGAAAACACACCGAACCCATTTGGGTTTTTCGTCTTGCAAGAATAAGCCAGAACCACCGATCGACTGCAACCTGCTTGCAGAGTGTGATTACTGAATAGCAACCGCAGAGCTTCCCAATTTCGAAAAATGAAGCATTTATAGTTTGGACAGTGCTTCCAATCTATTAGAGGGAATATTATATTATATTATCTTATCTTGATTTAATAATTTTAAAGATGAATTTAATTGACTGTCAACCTTAGAAATATATTCATTCATATTCCAAGAGTTTCCATTTTTAATACACATGATGAATATATATAGTATGTGTCTCAAGCCATCCTTTAATTCTTATAAAGTGTTTCACTATTATGAGTCTGAAATCCTGAGCATGTATTTTTAGCTGGCAAGAAATAAGTTATCATGGTCATCAGTTGAGTCCACGTGGCAACTCTCAACTCCATTTACCACACCTGAACGACACGCAGCCCATCAACAAGCCAAAGAGTATTGCTTGCGTCAAAATCTGGTTTCTTTAGAAAAAACCGCCTTTGATTATTTCTTTTTTAGTGTTTTTTTTCTTTTAATTTTCCCTGAAAATAATATCTTATTATTATTTCAGTGGCTATAAATACAGCTAATTAAGTTGCCTAGGACACATTTATGATTTACTGATGAAATTCTCAAGGTGGCTCACTTATAGTGCTCCTATTAATTAGTCATGTCATGTTCATAAAACTTAAGGGCTCGGTTTTCTAGTTTTGTACGTAGAATTATTTATTATTATGTGAGAGTGTTACGTATTTTTGTTCTTATGAAACTCGAGCTATAGTATCTAGGATGTAGGATCCTTATGCGGCTTTTGTTCTGCATGAAATGAGCTTGCTAGGACAAACAAATAAACTCCGAAGCCGTGTAAGAATTGCTACTCTAGTCATCTATTTTCCCAACCCATTCTCCATCCATTTTTATTTTTCTTTTGTTTATGTGAGTAACCTTGAGAGAATATTGAAGTAAGAGAAGATGA
Source organism: Nissolia schottii (assembly GCA_003254905.1). Lineage (NCBI taxonomy): Eukaryota > Viridiplantae > Streptophyta > Magnoliopsida > Fabales > Fabaceae > Nissolia > Nissolia schottii. The sequence goes on along the minus strand of QANU01102101.1, from coordinate 252,540 downwards.
CATTTAAGAAAGACTTGAAGCAGCAAATGGTTCCCGAGTGGGAGAAAGACTACATGGACTACGAAGGCCTCAAAAGAACACTAAAAGAGGTCAAAAGCAGCAAGCAGCAGCAAGAAACAATACAGAACAGGCTCAGCCTTGAAAGAGCATTCAGTGGACTACACTCGTTGCATCATCATCATCATCATGGTGGTGGCGGCAGCAGCAGCAGTCACAGAGAGGGTGGTGGTGACATTGAGGGCCAAGTCATAGATGTTGAGACACTGAAGCAAGATGGTTCCAAAAAGAATACGTACAAGACCAAGTTCCAGAAGCTTCATGAGGAAGGAGGGGAGGCTGAGGCAAGGTTCTTCGAGAAGCTTGATGAGGAGCTCAACAAGGTGAATGCATTTTACAAGGATCAGGTGGAGGCGGCGAAGCAAGAGGCCACGCTTTTGGGTAAACAGATGGAGGCTCTGGTTGCACTAAGGGTCAAGGTGAACAACCCTGATTCAGGTATTTGTAGCAAGACTTTGAAGCATGCTTGTTTTGTTTTGTGCATGCTTCTAATTTGGTGGATTTGCTTTATGTCTAAAGTCTAGTTGAATTTGTCAATGATTGTTACCGTCCCTACTTAGAGATATTGCTGGATTTTAGCATTGGGTTTTTCTTGGTATTTGTGATTTCGCCTTTTTGGCATTTAGAAGGTTGAATATGGGTTATTGGGTTTTTGGTGTGGATTTGGCTTTTGAGTTTTGATTACCCAATCCACACTTACAAGCTACCTTACCTTTTCGATTTCCCAAGAATCAACATGACATGACTAATTTGAAAGAGCACAGGCTCACCCCGTTCACACTTATAGCCAACCTCTCTACTTTTGGGACTTCTTATATCCTCGCACACATTTATTTTAATATATATGACCTAAAAAAAAAAGGAAGATTATTTATACCACTCATTTGGATTGACACCAAACAATTTACTCTCACAAAAGCATAATACTCTCCATGCTCACATCTTCTCTTTTGATACGATAGTGAATCTTATATTTTTGTGAAAGTGAGTTGTTGGGTCTCCACTCAAATAAAATGCTCGGATAACATACTTCTTTTTTTTAAGGTAACATCGGTAAAATGTGATGTTGCTACTTGTGTGAATGGCATCCACTTTAATTTTATATATTCAGACCCCAAACTTTTTTGTTTGAAATAGAAAAGTTATTGTGTACTTACAAAATGTCTTGCTAAGTATGTTCGTGATAATATTAAGTTATTTTGGGTGTTGGTGAGGAGTATATCTAATACAATGTTTCATTATCACACGAAAATTCTTGATTTCAACGGGGAATAGTATGGTACTAGAAGCAGCAGAGAAGCCACCTTTACTTTATATTTGAAGTTTAGTTGATTTTGTCAATGAGTTATTACTTGTTGCTTTTGTATGAAATTATGATGCAGAACAAAGCAAGGTAACCACATGCATTATAGATACCCTATAAAAAATGTTTCATACATTAGAGCTCATTAGCACTCAAGAATGGCAATTTAGTAACTGCCAATCACTTCAATTAATTTTCAGATTCAGAGTAAAATATATTTCAAAGTCCAGAGTTTAAGCTGAATTTGCAGGATTGCAGCATGTTGGTTCATCAGCTGAAGAGAACGTGGATCAAAATCAACATCAAAAGGATTCTGTGGAATGTCATGAAGTTGAGCTTGTTGAGCAGGCCAATACAAGCACTCATCATCATGAGGGGGAAGCAAACAATAATTACAAAAGAAGAGATCCTATGGAAATCCTAGAGCATGTAAAGATTGAGAACGCTCTTCAATCTCCCTTATCAACAATCAAAAGTGTTTTTACAGATTCCAATGAAGATGAGTTGAGCTTCAAAAAAGAAGAGCTGAGACAAGTTGAAAAGCAATTGAGACTGGTGTTCATTGAGTTCTATCAGAAACTCCTCCATCTCAAAGAGTACAGGTAATAAATAAACACCTACAGGGACTTTCTAGCTTCTAATGAAGTGTTTCTCATGTGCTTATGTTTATACACAAATGGATGAAACAGTTTTATGAACCTGTCAGCATTTTCCAAGATCATGAAGAAGTATGAAAAGGTTAGATAATGTACACTTATCAGTTATCACCTCTGAAACTTCAATTCTCTTAGTTGCATATTCTTCACAAATTCAAGATTGGTCTGAAGACCTTTCAAACAAAAGAATTTTTGTTTGACTTCATCTTATTGTGTTTTCTTGACAAGAATACTTCAAGGGCAGCATCAAGAGCATACATGAGAGTAGTGGATAGCTCCTATCTGGGAAGTTCGGATGAGGTTTGTGAGAACCATATGTGTATTTCTTTATTTATCCTAAGCCTATAGCATCAGCAATCAGATTGGGAAGTTTTATGTCCTGATGAATTTTGTATTATAGATTGTTTTGACTTGAAATGTTTGTCAGTATCTTTGTGATAACATTATAATAGTAATATAACTCTATCCTTTCTTACCATCTTGGTGATGCTCTCATCTTCATCTGATGTTAGGTTAATAGTCTTTTGGAGTGGGTGGAATCTACTTTCATCAGGAACTTCACAAACTCAAATCACAGAAAGGGGAGGAAATTACTGAGGCATGAAGCAAAAAGAGAAAGGCACAGCATAACATTCTTTTCAGGTAAATAACAGTGTTGGCGTTTTTTTTTTTTGGTCCAACAGAGTGTTGGTTTAATGATAGTATTATACTATAAATGATTAAGTTGGAAGTATTGCTCTGCCTCTGCCTTTATAGGTTTCCTTTCTGGTTGCTTTGTTGCTCTACTGGTTGCCACTATACTAAGAATTGTATCACAAAATTTAATGAAGCAGCAGAAGGGTACATTTTACATGGAAAACATTTTCCCATTGTACAGGTGACAATATTTTTTGAAAACCTTGTTTTCATATCTGTTGGTATGTTTATTAGACATTTCACCTATGCTTTAATTCGAGTAAACCATCAAATTAGTGTTTAATGTTGGCATCTGACTTCAAATTAATCCCTATCATTTGGATGCCCCCTTTAAGGTACTTGAAGTTGTCAAAAGTCGATCAAATTAATCATTGGGAGAGACTAACTTGATTGACTACTGATGCTAAAGGATTAACTTGACTGACTATTGATGCTACAAAATTAACTTGACTGACTTTTGTTAACTTCAAAATCTTGGGAAGGGTCCAAAACTTCGAATTCAAAGTTTGTTGCCAACTTTGAGGACTAATATGATGGTTTACTTGCTTTGGTTCTGTTTCCTTTGTATTCATTAAGATTTATTTTTTCTTTTTAATTTATCATTTCAGTCTGTTGCTTTGTCTAATATGAGAGTAATATGTTGCAGTCTATTTGGATATATCACTCTACACATGTTTGCGTATGCTGCAAACACATACTTCTGGAAGCGTTACCGGATCAATTATCCGTTCCTGTTCGGCTTCAGGCCTGGGACTGAGTTGGATTATAGAGAGGTTTTCCTGCTTAGCACGGGTCTTGCAGTGCTTGCACTACTGTGTTTCTTGATAAATTTGCAGCTGGAGATGAACCAAAGGACTCGAAGCTATAAGACGGCCACTGAACTTGTTCCTCTCAGCTTGGGCATTGTAAGATGGTATTTTGTAGTTTGGACTAATAACTTTCGGTTAAATATTTGGATAAGTTGCCTCTATTCTAAAGATATAGTGGACACTACATCTGTCGTCAAAAAATCATTATCACTACATAAGTCTCTCAAAGATATAAAATGTCCGGCCGACTAAAGTGACAATAATTGTATTTCAAGGGCTAAAATAGGGTTTACTCTTGCAAAAATACATTTGTCTCATCTCACCACATGCAATTTGTACTTGAGTTTATATAACTCCTCCTCCTTTCATGTGCAGCTTGTTCTTTTGATTACCTTTTGCCCTTTCAACATCATGTATCGTTCAAGCCGTTTCTTCTTTATCCAGTGCTTATTTCGCTGCATGTGCGCTCCTCTTTTCCGGGTTGGTTTGTTTATTTGACTGAACTTACATATATAATTATGCAAGGTTTTTGAACAAACAAATAAAAGCTAAAAAGCAAGTACTAATTTTTCTTAATTTGCAGGTTAGGCTTCCAGATTTCTTCTTAGCTGATCAGCTTGCAAGCCAGGTCTCAATTATGCTCCCGTGGATTCCGTTGCCCACGAACTTGAATTAATTATTTCACCTAGTGACATATTTGTCTACTTTCTTTTTGCTTAACTTCAGGCCCAAGCCTTCAAAAGTTTTGAACTTTATATATGCTATTATGGCCTTGGAGAACACACAAGAAGGGAAAACAAGTGTCGAAGTCGTGGCATCTATAACACACTCTATTTTGTTGTTGGCATCGTTCCTTTTTGGTTTCGCCTAGCACAGGTTCGTCCAACCCTTAAGTCTCTTCATTTATTATAATGTGAGATGATGTATTGACTGAAACATGTATGCAATATTTGTGTAGTGCATGCGTCAATTGCATGACGAGAGAGACATCAGACGTGCATTCCATGGCTTAAATTACCTCTCAACAATTCTTGCCATTGTCATTAGGACTCTCTTTGAACTAAAGAAAGGAAGCACTTTGAAGGTGCTGGCGCTTACGAGTTCAGCTGTTGCAGTGCTGCAGAACACGTATTGGGACATTGTCCAGGACTGGGGGCTCCTCACAAGGCATTCAAGCAACCCCTATTTGAGGGATAAACTTGTACTTCCCCACAAATGCCTCTACTTCATAGCCATGGTATGGTAGGGTAACAGAGTTGTTGTCACCAATACCCAAACTTTACTAATGTGGTCTTCTATTTTTCTCTTTTTACTAGAAATCAATTTGAACTATTTATAAATCTTGGGTGAACAATTTATCCTATTTTTATTTACATTAAGGACCAAGTTGGGGTTATTGGATATTCATTGACTCAATCTCTCTGCAAATTCACAGGTTCTGGACATAGTGCTTAGGCTCTCTTGGATGCAGTTGGTGCTTGAACTGAATTGGCGGTCCCTCCATAAAGTGGCAATGACTACAGTAATTTCCTGCCTTGAAATTGTTCGTCGTGGCATGTGGAACTTCTTTAGGTAACTTGTACATAAAACTAGCAGAATAATTTGGTATTGCAGTGACTTGCTGTTATTTTTATTATTTAATATTATTTTTTATTAAAAGTATTTAAATTTAATTTTTTAATTATAAATTAATTATATTTTAATATTTATAAATCTCAATAAAATTAAGGGAATTATAATAACTTGGACCTACATTATAAAAATATATTAAAAGTAATAAAGCTCTGTAGAATTTAAAAACATATTATAATAGATAGTTATATTGATAAAAATTCATATTAAAACATAAGAAAACATCATAGGCTTTTGGACTTGTTATCTAAAACTAACATTAGAGATAAAGTAGTACCATTCATGAAATATTTTTTGTCAAATATATATCACATTTGTGCATATATATTTTTTTGCAATTGACTTAAAACTTTAAAGTAAAGAAATATTGTGTAATGTAAATTTACTTAATTAGCAAAATGTTCAGAAAATTAAGCGCTGCTTTTGTATTAGAAGTACATGTGACATCAATTTGGTCTTTCATAACAAAAGATAACCATTGATTTAATTACTAAATTATTGTCCACAATATTTAGAAGATTAACTTGATGTCATATCTATATTGATTGGAGGACCAATTTGTCTCTATATCATTTGTGATAACAATGTAATGAACATGGCACAGGTTGGAGAACGAGCACTTGAACAATGTTGGAAACTACCGTGCCTTCAAGTCAGTCCCTCATCCTTTCAGCTATTATAAGGATAGTGATGATGAGAGAAATGGCAAGGATGACTAGTTCCACCTATCCCCACATCAGTGCAGCTAAGATTTTAAAGGCAGAAATGTTCATTGATTTAGATGTGAAAAATAGTAGCAAGGAAGATGGAATTGACACAGGATAAGTTGGCAGAGCAGAAAATATGGGGGAAAGAAGAGATTTTGTTTACTTCGTTACAGAGAAATCTTGCACAAAATGAAGGGAACTTTACCAAGAAAATTGACAATACCAGAGAGAAAGTTTAGCTGAAGACTGAAGTCTGCATTTCGTAGTTACTTGATATGTATGTTGCTTTTGCTCATCGATAGATAGAAGTTTCTTTTTCCTTGATGCCTTCGCTTTTGTCCCTTGACCTTCATCCACTTATAAGACAAGTAACACACTCCCTCTTCTCTGTTATCTTTCATTTTCATATTTTGACAGATAACTATCCACTGCCACTTTTTTAATTCAGACAATATTAGTTACATTTTTTTCCTACTCTATCTCTATTAAACTTAGTAAAACCAAGTTTAAATCATCATGAAAATGATCTATAGTTTAAACTTGGTTTAACCGATTTGACTAGTGTTAAAACTTTATTTGACCAATATTTGCCTAAAATATAGTGAAGTTTCTTATCAATTATGTCATCTTTTAATGGTATAACTTAATGTCATGGACTAAAATTAGACAAAAAAATTTATCGAAGACTCAAACAAAAAAAAATTAATCTGGTGCAAAATTCACAATTTATTAGGGGCTAAAAACTTATTTAACCCACAAATAGGAGTGACTTAGTAAAATACCATGATTTTTAATTATTTTTATAATGTTTGTACATAACTCAAAATGGACAATTAACTGAGAACTGTAAAAGTAATAATTTAAGACCTTTTGATAAGAAAAAAAAAAGTAGGTTAGATATGTTTAGCAAATTATTTATTACTTTACATCTATAAATACATTTTTAGTTATTGATGTATTCTTGTCATGGCTACATGGTGAATTTTAGTCTTAGGGACCTCTTAGTAGTAGACCTAAATCTTTTGTAAAGTAACCCACAACATATTTTAAGTTGGATTTGACTCCTCATTGGTCACTTGAGGCAAAAAAGTAAAAAATGATTGTCACCACCGAAATAGAGTCATGATCGGCGCATAGGAGACTAAGACCTCTAGTAAGTCTTATAATACAAAATTTTATCAAAAATCGGACAAAGTCTCCTCTGTATATGGCCTATCTCAACCAGAGGACACTTCACCTACGATAACCACATTCCAGATAAACATTTGAAATCTAGTCCTTTCAAGGAAAACACAAAGGTTTACCATCCAAAATACTTCTAGTTACATAATTAAGTTCCAATCAATATTTAACTAAATAACTACGAAAGCGAGAATTGGTCAGATCCTACTTGTGGGTTTACTAGAGCATTCTAAAACCAAATAATACAATAGTCTAGCAAAATACGGCCCAGAACAAGTTAGGTTTACCAAAAGAAAAAAGTCATCTGCGAGCTAAGAGGTAGGAGGAACAGAACTCGGATCCACACCTGTGTCTGTAAAGTGGAAAAACAATAAAGAGTGAGTCTGGAAGCTCAATGGCAGGTAGATGTATTATAACACACAAAGGACAAGTGAAAAAAATTATGATAGTTACAATATATGTATCTAGAAAATATCCTTTTTGCTTCAACATAAAGTTTTCCATAAACCACATTTTCACGGAATCCATCATGTCAAGATATAACACAATATCAACGTGTTAGAGTCGTTACTCTAACATACACTTAACAAACCGAAAACATTGATTTCAATGTTCCAGGCTAGCATGATCTGTCTCTTACTAGCGAGGACATAACCAAAACTTAGCCTACGTTAGGCTAGTATGATATGTCTCTTACTAGCGATGACATATGTCATGGTCCACCAAGTCCAACGCCTATTGTCGGTGGCTACTTCACCCAAAACCATTTATCTAACACTAAAAAATTTCATTTTCTCATATCATGTTTTTTCATAACCAATTCAACCATTCTCAACATATGCATAAAAATAAGGTTCATGCTACAATAATAATAATAAAACAATGTTAGTTTTGTCCCATGTGTAAAATTTATCAAAGATGGTTCTCACCAAAATCCAACATTTTTATTTATCATAAAATAAATGCCCTAGGACCCCAACATCACATTTTTTCAACATTTTAAATAACTAACTTAATTCAAATATCTTAATATAGAAAAATAATTATAAATACAACTAACTACTCACTACACAAGCCTTAAAGAGGGGGAGGGACAGGTCTACGAGGCAACAGAAACTTCGAGAACTTTCCCAGAGTCTCCCAACTCTACCAACAAGACAAAAATGTCATGTGTTAGGACCAATTTAACCCAAATCACTAATATTCTTAAAATTTCAACCTAGGGTTTTCAAGCAATCTAATCATAGAATTAAATAATTAAGCAACTAACTCAATCACAACACCACCAACAAAAGATTTAAGTTAAGAAATTACTTTTGATGACCCAAGAAAAGGGAAATTTTGGTAGAGCCCAGCCCCATGATCACCACCAAAAGCTTTAAGAGACCTTCAATGGAGATTTTAGAGAGAGAACAGAGGATGAGGATGATGATGATAATAAAAATGAAGTGAAGGATTTGAAGAGATTTTTGAGTGATATGGAAAGTTGGGGAAAGATTTGGTGTTCGAGTTTTGGAGTTTCTAAAAAGAAGAGAGAGAAAACGGTGTTAGAGAGACAGAGAGAAAGTTCAGCAGAAATGAGCATCTCGCGCTCTTAAAATACCCATAAACATAAGTTATTCAAATGATTTATTGTGTCATTCGAATGACTTACTTCTAGAACCCAAAAATCGTGAAATAAATCAAGTCATTTGAATGACTCAACATCTGTGGCCTCAGACATGAATTTTTTAGCATTCATTCGAATGACACAGGTTATCATTCGAATGAATGAGTCCTAAAACTTAAATTCAGACTGAAAATGGTCCTAAATTTGACAAAATAAAAAAAATGAATTACTAAATAAATAGATAAATAACTAACTAACTAAAATGAAATAAGCTTAAAGTGTATACACATATAACATAATTAATTTACTTTGACATCACAGTAATTATCAATCATTAATGAGAAAGTTAAGTGTTTTAACAATTCATAGTTTATTATGCATATTTTATCATAACATTATCGGTTTTACTTCTAATCTCTGGAATTTTTTAGGGTTCCTTGGACTTGGAGGAGCCATGGCCATTTTACCAAACGTTCAAGTTGATCTTTTAAGTTCTGTGTGTCTACTTTACTTTGATCCTTAAATTGTTTAGTCCTTAAATTATGGCATATAACTTCAACAACTATCAAAACTAATTTCTTAATTTCAAAAACTAAACTAATACACGCATACAACTTCAAAGTACACCAGAATATCATTTAAAAAAAAGTACGCCAGAGTTCCAAATTTTTTATAAGAATGCCCGGTCGGCAGGTGCCAATCTCCAGTAGAGGTGAAAGCAGGCTTTTGGACTGTCAATAACTAAGACAGGATACAACACAGTCATATATTTCGGTGCTGAAACTAAGTTATTTCAGAGTGTGATGAGAAAACCCAACAGACAGCACGTTCAGTCTGAATCTGAATCATGTCTCCGCTTCTCCTTGTCTTTCCTGTGTCTCTTCCTGTCATCGGAATCACGAGAATGCTGTTTCTCACGCCTTTCACGTTTGTCATGCTTCCTATCCTCACGAGAATGTCGCTTCTCACGCTTTTCACGCTTCTCTTCCTTCCTCTCCTCCCGTCTTCTCTTTCTTCTACTTTCATCTTCTGAATCATCTTCAGTCTTCATCGCCGGTTGATTTGGCATAGGTACATTTTCCACCTCAGCTGCGGTACCAGCGACTGAAGGCGTTGAAGAACCATGTTCTCCCCAAGGGCGGGGTTCTCTGCAGACAGTATAGGAAATAAGTTACAAAATATTGGCAGAGACTTCTCCCAAAAAATAAACATAATTGATGACATAATTGGTTCATAAAGTAGGAAAACAAAGAGTCAACAGACTGTATTTTCAGGAAAATGAATTCAAAATTTTAAAATTAATCAGCATACAACTAACTGCAATTGCTAAAGAAGGAAGAATGACAAATTTGGTGGATGGATTAGTATTGCCATATATGATTATTGTTCAATGTATATAATTATGTATAGTTACATTTGATACATCATCAATTTCAGTAAAACTCACATTCAGTATTAAACCATCAATGACAGAGAAAGAAAGAGGAGTTCAGAAATGTGGCCCTCATTCAGTTACATGGTTACATAATAACTCTGAACGTGATTTCAGAGTTTGTCTGAATGTGTTTTCAGAGTGCTGCTTCGCCAATGTTGCTTCAGAGTAATGCCTCTGAATGTTTGTTTCAGAGTGTTATTATCCTTAGAATCCTGTCTTTAAGTGTTGTTCATATTGAGTTTATTGAGGGAGTGTTATTTGTTTTTGAGTGATTAAGTGTCTTGGTAAACTGGTTGAGTTCGTGTTGAAGGGTTGATATTTGTTTCTGAAGATGTGATGTGCCTTTTTTTTCCTCCTCTCTCTTTAGAGAGTTAGACTAGTTTCCAAAAGAAAAAAAAGAAGAAAGAAACTCTCCTAGCTATTTTCACTTTCCCACTCCACCTCAGGATCATGGTTGGCCAAAAAATAAATAATGAAAAAAAAAAGGTGTGGGAGATAAGATAAGATCTCTTAGCCAAGATTAAACTTTTTTTATTCACTATTTGGCAATTTGCTAAGTGAAGCCATCATAGACCACACCAGTTCTGGCACATCATAAACAAAAGGGGTTGGTCACATTCTGATAAAATCCTATAAGTAGACTACTTTTTGGGACAATCTCATGTTTCAATAAACCAGGACTCTGGCACATCGAAATCAAACAGGACTCGTGAACTTTCATGAATAATTAGTTTGTTATGATCTGATGAGATGGACCTTCAAAAAGATTGGACAGTCACCATGAGATTATTGGTTTCAGAACTTGCCAAGTAGTGTGATTCTTACATGAAATACCTATATATTAAACACTAGAACTTTCATAGTAATGCAAATTTAATGACCTATTGCCGTTGAGTGACCACAAGCACACCCACCTAGTATTTCTTAATCAAATAATTTCATATGATGTGCTAAACAATCAGAAACAACTGCAACAGGAAATATAAAAAAGTTAAAGGAAATCCACTTAATTTGGCAATAACCAAGACCCAAGTCAAGGATATTTCCATTTAAGACAAATTTGCAAGGATTAATTCCTAGTCAATTTACCTTGAAAAACCAAGACCTTGAACCCTTGCTGCTTCAGCATGACCCTCACCTAAGTCCTCTGCTGTAGACCCTCTCTTTACCAGTTCTGAAAACTCATGTTTATCAAGACGGTTACCTTGAGGACGGTTAGCACGCTTAGGAGCTAAGCCAAGAGCTTCCCTCATTGCCTGCTCTTCCTCTTCTTTAATTCTTTTTATCTCTTCTTTTGCAGCCTCCATGTCAGCATCACGGGATTTTTTATCCCTGTTATACCAGAAAAGATCTTTTCCTGTAGAATTAAAAATAAGATTTAAAGATGCTCTGTCATTAAGATAATAACATCCCTAAATACCAGCTTCATACATATAAATTTGGCAAAGAATGTTGCAGCTATCCAGCCAAAGAGAGAACATAGAATATGTTTAGTTGGCTAAATTCACATGATAACTTCCACATTAACATTACTAGAAAAACAGATCAATGAACTACACTAATGGAGAAGAGAGTGTTACATACCCATACACCACGTCTGAGGCTGAGTCAGTAGGGCTGACTAACAGAAAAGGAAAGAAAATAATTTCTCTTCCGTATCATTATTCTAGAAGGCACAAGAAAGGAAAGAGCAAAATAGAGTGAAGCAATAACTGATTTGTTAGCAACAAATCAGGAATTGAGAGTTATTAGGAGAAAGAATAATCAATAATAAATTAGTTAGAGACAAATAAGCAATTGAGGATTTTTAGGAGAAAATAAAGTAAATCCCTTGATTCTCTCCTATTGAGAATTATAAGTGAGATCATGGGGGAAAGAAGAAACTCAATCAGGACTTGGGTGGACTAAGAGGGCCAAGGGAACCTTAACTCCCAGATTATTTTCTTATTCTTGTTCGTTAATTTCCATCTTTCAGCCACCACTGTTATATTCTGAAACTGAAATTCCCCATTGGAATTTCAGCATAATTAATAAACATTGTGGTATTTCAGCAAGTCTTTTTCTATTAGTACCAGTTGTAACAACTGGTATCAGAGCACCGATCCTAGGAGGTATGTGCATGGTTTCCACGTGATCTGCTATGGAGTCCAGATTTGAAGCCTTGGAGAAGCAAATAAAGGATATAAAGGATGCCCAAACCCAAGCGTTTGAGCTCTTTTCCGCCAATCTGTTGAGGCAAGTCAAAGAAATGCCAACACAACAACAACAACCAGGAAGCAACAACGTAGAAGGAAACTGGGGTGATGGAGAGGGTTCGGGAGGCAGAGAAGGGAGAAATGAAGATGAACCTGAACCGAGGAGATTTGAAGCCAACCAGAAGCTGGATATACTAGCCTTTTCAGGCGAAGGTGCATGCGAATGGTTGGTAAAAATGGAGAGGTATTTTCATGTCACCCAGGCATCACAGGCAGAAAAGATGGATATTGTCACACTAGCCTTGGAAGGAGAAGCTCTCACATGGATGGAGTGGTGGGAAGAACATACACTGTTCCCGACATGGAGACGATTCAAAGAAGACTTGATAAAGCGGTTTCAACCAAGGGTGGCTTGCAATCCCTTGGGTCCCCTGCTCAAGGTGAGGCGGACCAGTATAGTTATGCAGTACAAGAAGGAGTTTGAGCTGGTAGCAACAAGAAGGAGTTTGAGCTGGTAGCAAGTTCAAAGGACATTATCAAACAATTTCATCCAGAGTACGACCTAGACCAACAAGTCTGGGTTCTTTTTGGGAAATCAGAAGAGAAGTCCGATGCCGAGAAGGATGACGAGATGACAAAGACAAAACCATTATTGGAGAAGATGGAGATGAAGAAGGTGGTAGAAGAGGCGAAGACAAATAAGGGAATAGACGAGGTGTTTGTTGGTCAACATTCTCAGAACTCAAATTTTAAGGAAACCAAGGAGGGAGCTGGAGGGGACAACAAAGATGAATGCAAAAGGGAAGAAGATATGGATGAATTAGTGCAAGTCCCAAAGGAGGCAAAGGTCGATTTGCCCGCAATAGTGAAGCAAGGGCAAAAACACTCTCTTATGATTGAGAAGGAAAATTATTTACCGCCTATTTTTGAAAATCAAGACAGGTTGCAGAGTGGACTAGGGTCAAATTCTTGGGACTCAGAAGGACATGAGTGCAATGGAAACATGCCTTGCTACTTTTTCAAGATTTCGGACCCAGGAGGGAGTCTCAACCATCACCTTGAGGACAAGGTGATAGTTCAAGGGGAGGGTATTGTTACATACCCATACAGCACGGCTGAGGCTGAGTCAGCAGGGCTGACTAACAGAAAAGGAAAGAAAATAATTCCTCTTCCGTATCATTATTCTAGAAGGCACAAGAAAGGAAAGAGCAAAATAGAGGGAAGCAATAACTGATTTGTCCATCACCCCGGTTTCCTTCTACGTTGTTGCTTCCTGGTTGTTGTTGTGTTAGCATTTCTTTCACTTGCCTCAACAGATTGGCGGAAAAGAGCTCAAACGCTTGGGTTTGGGCATCCCTTATATCCTCTATTTGCTTCTCCAAAGCTTCAAATCTGGACCCCATAGTGGATTGCATGGAAACCATGCACAGACCTCCTAGGATCGGTGCTCTGATACCAGTTGTTACAACTGGTACAAATAGAAAAAGACTTGCTGAAATACCACAGTGTTTATTAATTATGCTGAAATTCCAATGGGGAATTTCAGTTTCAGAACATAACAATGGTGGCTGAAAGATGGAAATTAACGAACAAGAATAAGAAAATAATCTGGAAGTTAAGGTTCCCTTGGCCCTCTTAGTCCACCCAAGTCCTGATTGAGTTTCTTCTTTCCCCCATGATCTCACTTATAATTCTCAATAGGAGAGAATCAAGGGATTTACTTTATTTTCTCCTAAAAATCCTCAATTCCTTATTTGTCTCTAACTAATTTATTATTGATTATTCTTTCTCCTAATAACTCTCAATCCCTGATTTGTTGCTAACAAATCGGTTATTGCTTCCCTCTATTTTGCTCTTTCCTTTCTTGTGCCTTCTAGAATAATGATACAGAATAGGAATTATTTTCTTTCCTTTTCTATTAGTCAGCCCTGCTGACTCAGCCTCAGTCGTGGTGTATGGGTATGTAACAGAGAGCCACCTATAGAAGAGATGAATGTGAAGAGGTACTGTATTCTATACAGGTTTAGCAATGAGAGATTGAGCCCTGGTCACGGTAGGAAAAGAACAAAAAAGTCTAATCTTTAATAGATTAACTTATACTATTGAATTTAAATAATTACAATCTCATATGTCACAACTAATAACAGAAAATATGAAGGTTTATAAATGAAGCAAGTTTTCCATCATTTCAGCTATCAAGTAGCTTTTATATAGTTTGGGGCCAAGCTCACATGAGATCAGACTCAAAAGCAGTGCCAGGGCTCAATCCAGAATCTAAACCCTAGATTTGGATCTTTCAGGTGATTTGTGGCTGAGTTAGACGAACCAGGCTGATAAACCAGGGGCAGCAGGCCAACACCAATTCAGGCATGGGGAGTAGGAGAAGTGGATTCGCCCATGTAGCATACACCTATAGTTCATTGTAGGTTGAACCACATTAAATTTCATGTTTACTTTTCTTCTTGTTTTGTCTTTCAGTTTGTGCACCTGGTTAAAACTTTCCCTTTCTTATGAAAAAGGACCAACTACTATCATTTACGTTTATTTAATGCCACTTCAGTTGCCGGCTGAAGCTCAATAATCATATGCTCTGATTATGCCATCAACTAAAATCCCCTGCCCCCTCATAAGTAAACAAGCAAAATTCCACCACCAAGCAGGCTCAAAACATCCTAACATATGACATTTCTGTGCTACTAGCAAAGCTAAAGTATAACTTGAACTATCAAAGATATTAAGCGTATTGGCAGTATCGCTGTGATTGCAAACCATGAAAAGACAAAACAAACATTGGCCCAGACATTCACAACAAAACTGCATTGAGTGCAGTCCATAACTAAAGCATTTCACAATCTATACAAACAGCACAGCAGCAGCATCTTAACAAACACTACATAAATTGCTACTTCTACTTCTAAGAAGTACACATTGAGGCAAAGTAAAAGTGCATAAAGAGTATATGAATAGCCACAAAACAGTATCACATTTATATCTATGTGCCTCTAGCCATTTTTAAGCATATTAGAAACAGGAAGCAAATGGATAAGTTAGCTTTGGTAAACATTTAAGCTGAGCTCTCAAGTAAACAACCAACTTTACCTTTCTGCCATCTTCCAACAGGGGCCTTGATACTATGACCAAGGTAGTTCTCCCGATGTTTATCAACTTTCACATCGTCCCAAGTGAATTCTGAGCATCAGAAGTAAAAATTAAAACATATGAGGGCTTAAATTCTAAGACAGAGATAAAAACAAATACAAATATGAAAAGGATTTAACTTCTACCATGTGCTATGAAATAAACACTACCACGTTCACCAATGTCATCTCATATGTAAATCAAAATATATACATGCGTTTTAATTTCCAAGAATGATTTTTTGTAAAACACCAAGATCCTATGGTTAGATTCCAAAGATAAAAGTTTGCTAGGGTTTAGTTTTAGGAAAACAAATCAAAGTGCCACACCGTAGTCGTGCAAAACCTTCTTCCAAATGCACAACTAGACGATTTCAGGAAGAAAAAAGAAAAGAAAAGAGAATAAACAATTCAGCTAAGAAAGGGGGAATACGACCCGAAATAAAAATATAAAAAAAAAGAAAGAGAAAATCCCAGTTTGCAGAAACCATCCATAAGGCCAAATTGAAGAGCAAATTAATGAATTTGCCAACAGCTAGATGAAATTGAAAACCTCAATTCCACAGATTCGCGAAACAATTGAGGGAAAGCTAAAAAGATTAGGGTTCGGAAAAAATTTTCCAACGGAAAAATATATAAAGCTGGAAGAAGTTGAATGTGGCGGGACACGAGAAGAGGAGAAACTTACGATCACGACCGCCTCGGACGCCACCTCTTGTTGGATGATACATGCTTCAGCTTTCAGCTTCCAACGCAGGCAAACACTGTCTTTCCTCCTTCCTTCGTTCCGTTTCAGATGAATGAATTGCCTTCTTTTCACCGGTTTTCAGTGCGTCAAAGCTTTGTCGATCATGTTATAATAGATTTAATGGTTGAGATTTGATGTACCCATCAAAATAATAATAATAATAATAATAATAATAAGGAAAAAGAAACCTCACTTAGTCCATTTTGATTTTGGTCAATTTCATTTTTTCTAAATTTTTTCCGACGATTTCGTCCTTCTTAATTCAAAAAAGTTAATTCTTTTATTTATTTCACTAATGGTGGTTCATGATGTAGAACACGTTAACCGTCACTTTACCTCCTTGCACGTAGGTAAGTAAGACATGAAGTCCCAATTTAATTCCTCTCAATTTCAATTTTGGTCAACCTAGTCTCTTCCAAATTTTTTTGTCCAATTTTGTCTATCTCAATTCAAAAAATCAATCTCGTTAGCCTTTTTGTCTGCTTGACTAACACTGTTTATTGACGTGGCGATTAACGTGCCACATTACTCCGTTAACCGTTGGATTTTTNTAACCCGCCCCCCCTATTTGAAACAAGGGGCGCCTCTGGTTCTGTCGGTGCTTGAAACAATTTTGTCTTCTCCATATTACTATATCTCTAGAGTCAATAATTTTATATGAGAAATTACTGAACTCAATCACTTGCGCCGTTACTCTTCAGTTTTCTGTTGAGGTCTATCCTGTAGAGGTACTCAAATTGGATCAGTGATCGATTTCTAGGTTTCGCTGTAAACCTAATTGGTTACTTCCAATTACGTAAATCAATAGTTCAAACCGCATTCAAAGGTAGGGCATTTCCCATTTTTAT
Source organism: Nissolia schottii (assembly GCA_003254905.1). NCBI lineage: Eukaryota > Viridiplantae > Streptophyta > Magnoliopsida > Fabales > Fabaceae > Nissolia > Nissolia schottii. The sequence goes on along the minus strand of QANU01102101.1, from coordinate 235,526 downwards.
AGGAACTTCTGTACCAGAAACAATGGTATCTCCAGTTATTGCCCCTCTGGGATCTACACTACTTCATTTTCTATGTCAGAGTCAAATTCTTAGTTAGAGTTATAATAATACAACACTATTTTATGTCAGTGTGGAGTTAAAGAAGCCAATTCAGTGAGTTAGCTATCTACATGTGTATTTTGGCAAATTAAAATAATTGTGTTAATTAAGGGACTAATGCATCCATTTTTTGTATGATAAGAGACTAATGAAATTGTTTGTTGAGTGAAACAAGACAGAAATACTAGGACACTGACACAAAAATCATGTTTGTTTATTGAGACATAATAAAAATTTGTCTTATGACAGAAATTTTGTGTATTTTATGTACTTTAAATTTACCTATGACACAAAGACGGAGATAAAGATAAAAATTTAATGAAATTTTAATTTTCAATTTTATCCATGACAGAGGAGGAAGGAAGGAATGAATGTTTTTTTGTTATTTTTCTTTTTTTTATGTCTTGTATCATAAAATCAAATAAAATATAAATACAATAAATTGTATTTTATATATCATCATTAAACAGAGAATAATATTAACTTTTGGTTCTATATTTTATCCTATGTATTTGTATTTTACTCGTGTCTCACTAACCAAATGCAAAGATGGTGAAAGGGCAAATATGACATTCACTTATAAATTGGCCCGTTCTAAATGAGTTGTTTCGGTAAATGTGAGCTTGAAGGTTTACTTTCTTTGTATTCACGCACCGCAACAAGCTTGCTTAGGTTTCGTCTTCTCTCCGCTCTGCAATTCGCCGATCACCATGGCAGACGACGACTACGATGACATGGATATGGGGTTCTCCCTCTCTCCCCTTCTCTCTCTCAAAAAACATTATTCTACCCAGAACTTAGGGTTTTACCAACTTAATTGTTCTTTAAATTGAAACCGTTGCTGGAAATTCTGATGACTGTTCTTCCTAGTTCAGCTTAAAAGTTCATTGCTTTTTGTATTCTGTTTCTGTTTTTGAAGATTAAAGCTAAACAAAAAATAAAATGAAATAAAATTCGTTGAGGTTCTAGGGTTGGGCAGGTTCATGGAAATCATTTTGCTTTATGCTTCTGCAATTGCAAGGCTTATAACTCTATGTTTGTAATCTGTTTATTAAAAGTTTTCTTATAGCAAAAGGAATTGTGATCCAGGTACGAAGAGGAGCCACCAGAGCCTGAGATTGAGGTGGGGGAATTCTTTCTCTTTTGTTCTTTTGTCCTGTTTTTTTCAATATGATTTGGTACAAGTACATGCTATGGAACGTATCATTGAATGAGCTAATGGAGTTAATTGCTTAGCATTGAAAGAGTTAATGGAGTTTTATTGGTGGATTGAATGATGGGGGGCAGGAAGGTGCAGAGGAGGATTTGGATGCCAACAAAAATGACGACATAACTGGAGAGCCTATTGAGACTGAGGACAAGGAAGAGGAACAACCGGTTGAGCGGCCTCGAAAGACATCCAAGTATATGACCAAGTATGAGCGTGCCAGGATTCTGGGTACCCGTGCTCTTCAAATCAGGTTTTCTTCTTATTCTGTTCAAGTTTGTTTAGGGCATGTTTGGTTTTGGAAACCATTTTTTTATATTTCCATTTGATGTTTTCAGAACTAATAATGGAACATACTGTGGCGTATTGTTTTCATTCTGTTCCTTGATTTTATTGTTTGCCATAACATGTTGCTTTCCTGGCTGGGCAGTATGAATGCTCCTGTCATGGTAGAATTGGAGGGGGAGACTGATCCACTTGAGGTAATACGACCTTTTGTTCTCCAAAACTTTCTTTCTTGTTACGTTGCTGCATTTGAGTACACTGAATGTTCATTGCCAAATTTAATATGCCAATGCCATGTTGCCAAGTATATATCAGTGTGGGTATTATGCTCTACGACTTTGTTAAGAAGCTTCCTAATGTCAATTGAATTGGTTGCCTTGAAAAGCACATACTGCAGTATTTCTCTTGCATGTACAATATACAGTATTTATTTTGCTATGTAATTCTACAAAACTACAGATATGTAGCTCATCCATAGATTGTTTGTACGAAAGATCAATTTTCAACAGACATAGGTTTATCTTAACTAGGTGGAATGAATTTACCTTGATTTTGTATTTGCCTTGTAGACAACTTTTACTGCTATAACTTGCCTTCTCCTAGCCTTTTCCTTGTAGAATAAGTTCTGGGCTTTGGATACTATAACTTAAGATGTCGTTTGTAATTTAGCTGGACAATGCCATGCTCATTTTGATATAGAACTGTGGATTTTATTTTGATCCACAATTAGAGTAGATTTGTACAAGTCATGATAAGAACCTTTTCCAGTGTTCCCTCTTTGTAATAAGGCATTTGCTTGGAGCATGTTCACATGCCTTGAATGTGTCGTGTTGAACTTTCTCCTGATTACTACTACATTATTATTCCTATTTGTTTTATGTCCTGCCTCTTATTTTGAATTATTTCTTGTAGTTCTGACTCTTTTTATTTTATTTTTAGAAGATGCAATTCTGATAGCTTTTGTACCAATATTGGCATTCAGAATACATATTTTGTTTGAGTTCCTCTATGCATGACTGTCAAACCCTTGAGTTAATTTGGTTAAAAACTAGGATCTGAGTAAACTTGGGACTTAGGAGTTCACTATTTTAGCCAAAATTTAGCCTCTCAAGCCATAAGACACAATGTTTAACAAAGAGCACTTTTAATTAGGACTTCCAAATGGAATATCTTTGACATTTTGGCATTTGTTATGTTGGTTTGTAACATTCTGTAGTTTTGATATGCTACTTTTTATGTGATTTTAATTATTTTTTTTATGAATATTTTATTACTTTTTAATGCTACTTCATTATGATGTTGAAAAGGAAATTTTGACTTATATTTGCTTTATCACAAATTTATTATATTATATTAACGTATTACCATATCTATTATTATTGTTTTCAAAATAAGTAAATTCTTGAGACTTTAGGATTTGAGTTTGTCTATACTCCACGAGTTTAGGTAAATTCGTGAGTTTGACCACCTCACCTCTATACATTCTTTTTCAGTTTATGTAATCAGTTGTTTGATAGCAATACTGTTGCATTTATTTAAAATTCTACCTAGATCAAATATCTGATGTCTTATTCTCCCCAATGCACCAGATTGCTATGAAAGAGCTTCGAGAGCGGAAGATACCTTTTACCATTCGTCGTTACTTGCCTGATGGAAGGTAATGCATTTCAAAGTCGGGGGCTTCTTTTTTTTAATTTATTTTTGGGATATGAAGTCTGATTTCTTCGTTTATGTCATGCTCACTGTTATCATTAATTGTCCAGCTATGAAGATTGGGGGGTTGATGAACTGATTGTGGAAGACTCCTGGAAGAGGCAAGTTGGTGGTGATTGATGACTTAAACTGACAAATGAGATATGGGGAGGGGTACAAGAGACTGATTTCTCATGGCTTGCACATGACCCTAGATTTGTCTGACACTCTTATTGAACTATGATCCTATCATAAACTTGGGTTATAGTGTTGTATTAATTGTAGTTGTGTGCGTAGCCATCCCCGTTATTTATGCTTGACTAATCTATTCCTATTGGCTACTCTATTAATTGTAGTTGGGTGTCTGGTATTCTACTTATGTCTAATCTATTCTTGTGTATTTTTTAGTGATATTTTTTCAAAGTATTCTACATTATATCTAAACTATGATGAGTCAGACACTGTTCTTATGAAGCCCTTTTACAAGGTTGTACTACAATGATGGTATTTACTATTTACAGCTGAATAATGTTTGAGCCTGAATTTGTGCCTTGTTGCTGTAAGGTTTCAATTGTTTTGGTCACAATTTGAAACTTCCAAATATACCCTAAACACGCACCTTCTCTTCCCTATCTCTCATAAGCAATTTAATCCTTTTAGAACCCCATGTATTGTAGTTGTGCGGTTATGTAGTTTTCTTTCCACCAACGGGGAGGAGATTTTTATGAGGAGAGTCGAGTTAGGGACCGTAATAGTCCCTAAATCTCAACCATCCAAAAATTAATCAATGGTTAAGATTAATATTCAAAAATAATTATATAATAAATTATATTTAGTTTATAATATTTTTATTTAGTTTGGCAATTATATACCTAACCACATTTAAGATTATTATTTTTTGGCCATTCTTTGGCAGCGCTCCTCCCGATGCCGATGACTGCCCTTGCTTCCACCATTGCTCCACAATCACCAAAATCTACTTCCTCCCAAGCCCCACCATCTTCTTCATTTATTTATTTTCACTTAAAACAACAAAGATTAAAAAGGCACAATAGAATAACAAATGTTGGGGTTGCACAACTCTGACTTGATGAGTGATACCTACGTGATGAGTGAGCTTCGGACAGAAGTGAAAGAGTGAAATAAGAGGATAGAAGGTTTGACTTGATGGAGAGAATGTGTGATTTTTATGGAACAAAAAAGTGTTTGAAATACTAACAAATAGTATTGTTGATACTATTTTTAATAAGTATTGATACATTTGCAACAATTGTTGATACATCGTAAATACATGCAATCCTAGAGCAACCTTATAAGAAATGAGCTAAAAGACAAAACAACCTTTTTTTTTCAAAAATGTATTAATAGTTGTTAAAAAAATGTATAAACAGTTGTTAAGAAAAGTATTAACATTTGATAAAAAAAATGTATCAATACTACTATTTTTCAATATTCATAACATATTTCCTCTCCATCAAATGACACTCACTTGTAGTAAATATGTGTTGATACTTGCATACTGTAAAGACATGTCGATACATTTTTTTTATAAACATTGATACATTTTTTTATAAGTATTGATACATTTTTTATTATGTTGTAAAACCCACGTGATATAAAGATAGAGTAAAGAGAGTGTGAGAGCAAAAAAGAGAATGCGATTCGACGGAGATAATGCGTTTATATTAAATTTTTATTATATTGTGGTTCTCATATAATGTCACTTATCAAGGATGTATTGTATTTAGGGTGCACAAAAAAATTCCTATTTAATATAATGTGAAAGACTTATTTAGGCAATTATATAATTGTCTAGGGACTACTTAGGACATTTATTAGAAGTTCAAGGACTAAATTGAAACTCTGGTGATGAGTAGATGATGTTAACAGCATCTTTACGTTGCAAATTGACAGAGAGATGAACAAGTGTAACGGACAACAAGTTTAGGAACCTATGAGAGGCTTTTTTTTTTCAAAAACCTATGTGGTCAATGCGAAAAAGCTCAAGGACCTATGTGTACATTCCCTTAACAAAAACAAAATCTTGTTTGATTTTTTTTAAAGTAAATTTGATTACGAGATTTGATTTTGAGTCTAGCTGTCGGCTTCTAAACTAATTGGTGATTCTTATCTTTTTTTTTTTTTTTACTTTTTTGATCGAAATCTTTAATTTTTTTTATAAAGAAAAAAACACTAACTAATATTTATTTTAGAAAGAACTCCATTAATTTTAAATTTCTCATTATACCCGAGGATACGGAGGAGCGAACAACCATCAAACCAAAAATTAAATTTTCACAATTTTGTTTCTTTTTTTATTCATTGCATTATTTTTATTATTATAAGTAATTGTAAATGCTTGATTTTTTAGGGAAAAATAAAATTTATTTAATTTATTAATTTGCACAACTCCCTTTAAGTGGTCGTTGCAAGATAGATGTAATGGTGGTGCAATAGGATTAAGTTTTCACCCTCTCCGGTTCATAATTGGACTCATGAACCCGTTTATCTTTAGACAAATGTTATTAAATTAAAAATTATATATTTTTTTTTTCGTGAATAAAAATCAGTTTCAACTCCAATAAATTTATTTGTCATCCCATTGCGGCGGACCTCCAAGACACATTGTGACATAATGGTTAGAAAATTGTGTTTAGAGGAGCTCAAGCTTCAAAGTGCCAATTCATTGGTAACAAAATCCTTCAGTGAAGTGGTGGACAAGAGTTCTAAAATTTGTTTTTACAAGTCCTTATGGTGTTGCACCTATCAATCAAAGGCCATACAGATATTCCACAGCTCGGAAATCTGTGATTGATCGGGTGATTAGTGACTTAATGAAGCAAGGGTTAATTCAACACAAACAATAGCCCTTATGCCTCACTTGTAGTATTGATAGGCAAAAAGATGGTTCATGGTGCCTGTGTGTTGATTACAAGCAACTTATATAACTCTCAAACAATCAAGGATGGATTTCCTATTCCCTTGATAGATGAACTTCTATATAAGCTTGGGGTTTCTACTATCAATTATAAACTAGATCTAAGAGTTGACTATCATCAGTTAAGGATGCACAAGGGAGATGAATTTAAGACTATCTTCAAAACTAGTTGTTGTTGCCGAATGGCCTCTGTCCTCTACGCTCAGATTCAACAATCATGGCATTCACATGGGTGAATGAAGACCTATGAAGAAGGCTTGGTAAGCTAGTGGTGGGTGGATATGAGGAAACAAATACTAGTATGTGCGAAATTTCCCTGGTTGCTTCACCAAGGCTACTACAACCTCTACCAGTCCCTACTAGGATATGGGATATGGGATATGGGATATGGGATATAGGATATTATCCTCTTGGTGCTCTATTATGTGTAATAGTTCATTGTACTTGGTCATTTCTACCTTTTGGTTTCCAAAATATGACTCTTTTACCCTTGGATTAAAGGCTTATTTATAATAATCAATTTATGTTTAGATATTTTAGCTAAAAACATGATTTTAAAAAAATCTGTTTTATTTGGATTGTATAAAAATAATCGATTTTGTATGGTAAATTACTGAAAATGATATGAAATGATTCATTTATATTATATAATACTTAACTTAGGGTCAATCTAGTACAAACAAAGAAAAAGCAATTTTTTAATTAATAAAGCAAAACAGCCTTTCAAGATAATGTTCAAAATGTAACTTTTGCTTATTCTGTAAAAACAGCTTAAACTTTAAAGAAAAAGATTTTTCTTCAATTCATCAATTTTACCAAACATGCTAGATTCTATTAAAACAGCTTTTTTAAAGGAAAAAAAAAGCTGTTTTTTCCTTGTTACCAAACATGATCTAAAATGATTTCCTTTATTTAAATATGTAAAATCCGACCAGTTTAAATTGACTTAAAAAAAAGGTACTTACTTTATTTATATTTTTAAGTATAACATTTTAAAGAGTTTGGTATTACATTTGCAAGATACTTTTACTAAAAATCACATATTCATTTATTCTTTTTTAAAAATATGAAACAATCCAAACTAAGAAAAAAAATGGTATTTCTTCTTGTTTTAAAAAATATTTTTTTAAATTATATTTTAACACTTGTTATTTTAAAAAAAAATTAAAAGGCAATCCTAAGTGCCCTTATAAATTAATGTGCTACACCCACTGACTTAATTTAACTTACTTTTGTGGGTGTAGGTCAATCTGTTTTTCGCTTTTTAGACTCACTATTTTATGGTGAAGTTGACCAGGCTAATGCAACTGTCAAAAAACTAGCCAGAGAATGCAGAACTCAGTAGAGATGGAGGCTTCTAAATCAGGTGCATCAGAGTCTATTAAAACCACTAAGCAAGTTATCATAAGGTAGAAAAAGTGCTTAAAGAGGCTTTTAGCCTTGGGAAAACAGAAAGATAAGCTACAGAAGGAGATTTCAGATGAAAAACACAAGATATTGGAGACTGAAGAAGAAACTACTTGGTTAGACAGTGTCAAAACGAAGCTGAGGTTTGCTCTTATGCTTCCCCTACTTTATTTATTTACTTACAGACAGTTGAACCCACTCAGACCCATAAAAAAGAAAAAGAAAAAACAATTTACGTTTGTTATGTTGGGTGTGGTTATTGATTGGATTTGTGCCTCTTGGTAAACTAACATTTCATGTATTTGTCTTCAACATTTCCCATTTAGTTCTATCAAATCCCACCATTTGCTACTCTTACATTTTACTTCGTATTAGCATTTAACCTTACTACAAAACATTAATGTGTCAATACATCAATTTCCATTCCTTACTTGACTTGCTGCTTGTGATAGATCCAAATGAACTGCAGGGATTACACTATTCTGAACACTTGATTTGGGACAAAAGAAATTAATTAATCGAGGGTAAAAAAAAAGATGGTCACTATATTATGAACATATTTGCAAGCCTCAATAGAAGCTAATATTTCCTTTCTTTCTTTTGTGGTTTCCTGCAAGAATTGTGTATATATTTCTTATGCCAGTAATCTGGTTTCGTAACACAGCACCTGAGCAACTTAGTGGAATGGAGCATGTTTTGGATTGCTCCTCCAAACTCATGGTTGGGCAGAACACTGCATCTCTGCATTTGGCAGCCTGCACTCATCATACTTCACTAGAGTTTCGAGGACCTATCAAGTCATCGCAACTTGTTTCCTCACAGAGACACTCATGGGGGTTGGCGTAGAAATATTCCTCCTCCTTTGGCTTGTCTAAGATAACTCTGCGCTGAGTCGGCCGTATGATTCTATTTTCATGAACCTGCCGCACGGCATCTGCAAACTCATTCCACGGAAGGGTTCCATTTTGATGCAAGTCAATCAATTCTACAAGCTTTCTCCGATCCGGTAAGATGGTTTTTCTGAAACCGGAATACCTGCAGAAGAACTACTTAGAATGCTTTTGAAAAGATGAAGGCTACCTTAATCTTCTACATCAAATCAAACTGCAAATTGCAAATTGCAAGGAGAAATACACACCTGCGATGACCTTCAACAAGTTTTGCCATGTTCCCATCATAGGTAGGAATGAATGTGTTACTGGCAACTGAAACCATAAAATCCAAAGCTGCCATCTGCGATGAATGATTCTGGAACTGCCGCAACTCCTCCTGGGCCAACAACGTTTCCTTTTTGACCTAAAATTGAAAAGGAGGAAAAGTCACAAATTGATAAGATGAGAAGAACTGAGGACCATGAAAAGAAAATGCATAGTTTGGATCAGGTCATCCAACCATTCGGAGAGCTAGGACAATATTCAACCAGAGTTCCCGAGAAAACATGTTATTTTTTTCTGAAAGTTTTATTTAGTAGATCTGCCATGTACTATGTGCTACATATGTACTCAACAACATTTTAAGAAGGGTAAATTGTACTAACCTCTCGAGGTTAGGCAATAATACACACGACACCTATCAATTTGCAAAAATACCCTTTTACTTTATGGAATGTGACACTGAGCATCTCTATAGACATGACGTTGAGTACCCCTATAGGGGTTATCAGCATAAGCATGACAAATTGAGGGGTGGAATGGCAATGACAGTGAACTCACAATTTGTGGAAATGTAGCTCTCAGTTGGGCAAGTCTACGTTCACCACCATAAATCTCACCAGCTGCAATATAGATCTGTGTATCCCCATCAAAACCTAAGGCTTGCAGAACTAAGGCAGCCTCCTCAGGTGTCAAAGGACATAAACCCTGTGATCTCCGCTCTTCAGAAACTATGTCCTTTTCTCTCCACCAAGGGAAGGCATACCTGAATTATGAAAGCCAAATAATTTTATGTCATAAATATCTCGTTTGTCAGCTCATTTCAAAAACTTCGATTATAAGATTCCTCATATATATGAAGTCAAGTAATTAATGTATCAATATAGACCAAATCCAACAAACAATATATGTCGCAAACTAAAGAGAATTAGAAACACTACTCTCTCCAACTAGAGGACCCCTCCATTGGCACAAGCAACTAGAGCACCTAGCACTCCCTGACTATATACATAATCTAGTTATTTCTAACCTCAAGTCCAACAGGAGGCATAATTAACTATTTAAAATCGATGTTAATTGTATCCAATAATAATAATAATAATAATAATTTAGCCATTGATAGAGAAAACGAAAATTCTTTTCTTGATCTGCATCTTCCCCATAAACTCTCGGATAAGAAGTATTTATCTCTCACTTAATGACAGAGGCAAGAATGATTTAAATCCATATATACAGAGAAACATGAAACATATAAAAACCTCATCCGTTTGAGCTCCTCAGCTTCTATATCAGTGCAACCCTGAGTACAGCCTGAGAAAGCCAACATGTCCATCTCATATCTCAGATGCAACGCCACAAAAGGTCCCTTCTCATGAAGTATCTGAATCAATTTGTGCCCTAAATTCTCAATTTCAGGAGTGAATTTAAGTGCCTGGAAATTGACACGACACCTGAGTTTCTGTAGATTGAGTGGAAGACCATTGTTTGCTAGACGTGCATCAGTTTTGTTGAAGTGTAACACCTTATGCTTTCCAAAAAGGGGCAAAATCTGCAGTTGAAGTTTGATTAAAGTCAACATATATAATTCTCAAACCAAGGAGAGGAGAATATATTAAAAAGTAATTCTTCATTACTTTTTTACACCCAATGAAGTGCTACTTGTGGAACCTACTTGGCTTTTGCTACATCAGAAGAACCTCAGTTGCTACTCAACTAAAAATAGTAGTTCTCATTTTCTTCAAAGGACTGATCATTATTCAATTAATAAGTTGAAATACTCCACTCAAATTCTAATATATTTCTCATATAACCAGTATATTCCTTCTCCAGTATCCTGCATTTTTCCTCTCCTGTCAGTTCCTTTTTGAAGATCAGATATTTATGAAGAACAACACTGCCAGCCCAGATGAAAAAGCAAACAATATAATCATTGGGGATAGGAGCGCAGGGTACAAGCATTTCAGACAGTAAGATGAAATCTGCCCAGCCTCATGATTATCAACAGAAAGAAATATGCAAAGTCACAACATATAATAGCAAAAGGTACTATAAATACAAAAGAAGTTTTAAACAACAAACAATAACTTCTCACATGGAAGGTTAAAGCAATGTTTCAACGAACCATATTCCCAATTTATCATAGTCCCAATTTGCTCTCACGCTAAGGACAGGTATGGACAGAAAAGGGGCTACTGATTCTCAAGACAAATGAGCAATTATGCTGCACTCTGTTTATATGCTACGAGTTCTCACTGCTTTTCCGCCTAGGTGCATTCAATAACAAGATCTAGTGTAACCAGAATACAGCATTGCGTGCTAACAATTAGTTACTAAAGCATAAAATTAAAACAAAAAAAGGGTGGCCCAAAGCATGAGACTCCCGCCTAGTAGAGTTAGGGGAAGGTGGATGTACGCAACCCTTATCCCCACAAATAAAGGACAAGAAACATTCCGAATTTCCATTTAATTCAGAAAGAACGCAATTACTTACATACACAATCCACTCAACCTTCTTGTACCATTCTGCTAAATAAGACAAAAATTACATGCCAAATGGCGAACAATCATAAAAGTCAAGAAAAGCTCTAAAAAAACTACACCTTCAAAACAACGTATTCACAAAATTAATGTAACCTTACCTTAGACAGACAAATTAAAGAAACAATCTTAAAACTCTAAATTTCAATGTCATGCAATAAAGGTGAAGAGTCAATAATCAGTCAAATTATCAAACCTTAAATTGCAAATAAAAAGCCCAATTATTTACAATATCTAGTCTGAAACTCAAGTAATAAAACCAGCAAACCTGCTCCAAGTAATATTTTTCATTGGACCAGCTAACAGGAGGCATCTCTAGGGCAGAGTATCCATATTTCCTACTAAACTTTTTGGGCACTCTTTTCACTATTCGAACCTCATCTCTTAGAGAATCAATGAAATGATTCACATAAAAAATGTCCTCGAAATTACTGCAAAAAGAAAACTACAAAACTTTAAAATGACAAGGAGGTCAAAGTAAATGATACTGTGGATGTTTTCAGAACAAATTATATACCTAGGGTCTGCCCAAAATGATGTCTTATCAAGCTCTGGAACAACCAATGTGAGATTCAAAAATCGAGCAACTGTCACCATGTCACAAATCTGAAATATTAAGGGTATAAATTAGTATTTTAGTCTATCACACAATAGAAACAGATAAATAGCAGAACATAATGTACAAACCGCTGCACGCATTTGATTCAAGCCCCCATTGCATGACACTCTAAGAAAACCATTACTTGTATAATTTCCTGTAAGTTTTCAGGACATAAAGGCTTTAGCATTTACCAAACTGAGTAAAAAAAACAAGGGTCAGGAAAAACTTATAACACCCTATATATCAAACTCATGTATTTATAAGTATTGCTTTGTCTTTATATATATGATATCCACTCACATAGCCCTTTTAAAACCTAAAAGCACATTACAAAAGATAGGGCGCACCAGGATTTTCACAAAGCCCATCCCAAAAGTTAAGAAGAAACCATTCAGCTTAGGAAATTTATTATAATAACATCCAACCCAAAAAAATCTCAAACAAACTTCCCAACGTAGTTTCGAATAAATCAAAATCAACAGAATCACAGCCAACACATAATCAATCCACAAATTTACCATACAGCATGCGCAGACTTTCAAGAAATATTTACCAATACACACAATTGCTACCTACTTTCAGTTAATCACGAGTCACGACCAAAACCATCTAACAACAAATATCAATAATGCACACAAATCCCATTGCTGAATTAGAACATATCCAAAAGTAGCATTGCAGCTTCAAATTCATAATCCAAGCAGGCTAACACTTGGAGACAAAGCATTCAGTTGAGAAACTAACTAGGGGGAAGAAAAGGAGGAGGCGATTGAGAAACTCCATCCTTATCCGCTTGTACTGGAAGCTGAACTTGTCTTATGTGATATATGCTACTAGTGATCCCAGAGATGAAATGTGAGTGCCATAGTTCACTCACTGTCAGTAGCTGAATCAGACACGTCCAAAGCACAATGCTTGAGCACACACGAATGAACCAAATCCTAAGACGTGTCCTTGGAATCACAGGAGCCTGAAGCTTATCACACCTCACTTGTATACCTTCTGATCTAACCTCCATTCTCAGCCACACACATCATTTCCGTTTCATTGAACTTGCCAACAAAAAACCTTCACAAGTTTTTAACCAAATCAGCACAACGCCAATATTATAATAATAATAATAATAACGACGAGGAGGACGACGATATAAACAGGAAAAACAAAACAACAAGAATCCTCATTCATGCATAGCACATTGTGAAATTAGTAACCCCGCGAAGCCCTATACCTCGAGGTGAATCGAGTAATGCAATTTTGGGGAAATTGAAACCGACCCAGAATTCGATTTGATGCAGATTGTTGTGAGTGAGGCTCAAAAGAAGAACTTTTTATTGCCCCCAGTGGCTTCAACAGAATTTGAAGCTCTTCAAGAATCAAAGGCCAGAAGATTGAAAAAAATATAAAAGAAAAGGACAAAAACAGTGATAGAGAAAGATGAGGGAGAAGCAAGAAGAGATAAAGATCCAAGAGGGTGCGGGAAAAGGGAACAAATCTCAACCAAACAGTGGGACGCAGGGGACGTGCATTTTCTCGATACCCCCCCTTTTTTTCTGGGAGAATTTTGCTTCTTTTTCCTCTCTCTTTTTCTTAGCCTTTTCGATCTTAAACCACCACTTCGCCAATTTTCAATGAAACTTATCTCTCTTTCTCTTCGATCTTTGAATTTCTTCCCTTTAGATGAATTTAGAAAGATGCGGATTGGGTTGTCAGATTCAGTTAAACCAGAAAGGGGACCTTTTTTACTTTGCAAAAATAGTTTTTTCTAACACTCTAAAATCCATATCTATAAATTATTGTTGATCACTTACCTTACATTACGGTTCTAAAGAAACAAGAAAAAAAAATCAATAATTATAACTCAATAATTAATCACTCAATAAATAATAACAATATTAAAATTAGAATTAAGGAAATGAAAAGGAAAAAGAGGCATATTAATTTATTTTTATTTTTTTTATGATTTTGAGATAAATTGTATTACTTTCTAAGTCTTTCCTCAAAATATTCTTACAAACATTAATGTGGCATTAATTCATTTATTAAACACAACAGAGATTAGAGAGTTCTCTCAACATATACTTTTTGTTTTTAATATTCAACGTACACATGCAACTCGATTGGACTATTCAGCTCTCTCGCATAAGGATCACGGAAGCTATTTGTGAGTCTAATTCATTAGAAGCGGCGCAATAATATTCAAAGAGGGAGATGTGCATTTGCATTAGCATGGGAGTATTATATCAAATAAATTTTAGAGTCAAACAATATTTATAATATACTCTAAAATTTACATGAATAGTTTAACATTGAATTATGACATGTGAATTAATAACAATGATCAATATATATGAAATTGATATAGGAATATATGGAATGAGTCTTTATAATAATGGTAGATGAGAGAATCCAAAATTAGGACTAGAGAAAGATTACTACTCCTATTTTATATTAATGTGGCGACCACACCCTCTATATACCTAGTAGCAAGGCATTCTCTCTGTGTAAAATAGATTGATAGGTTAAACTTTTCCATTATGACAAACTCAAACATAGAGATTCATAATCAAAATTACTAACGATTAATATTTAACAATAATAAGTCTAATAACAATAATGCTTAAAAAATAATTGGACTTAAACAAACTAACACTAATTTATTTGACATCAAATTAATGAGTTTCTAATTAAGAACATTGTTAAGTTTCTTTGATTGTATTGTTACTCTCCGACATATTGAAATTTTGTTTAGCGGAAGTTAGAGACTTTATATTGTATTATGTTCTTAGTTATTTTAGATTATAAGTTCAAAAGTTTAAAACGATGATAGACCAAAAGGTAAACATAAAGCAAAATAATATTTACTCAAATATTAATGATTTTCTTACGCTCAATTAATTGAGAAATTTCAATTAATTGAACTAGAACACTTGTATCATTGCAATCCTTGTGAAGAGTCCTGAATCACATACAAGTTTCAAATCCACTAAGATCAACATCTTGTTTGGTTGGGTATTGACAGAGAATTTCGGGTTAAAATACAAGAACCCTAACCTCTTTCGGCTTGAAGCCCAAAACAAATTTGTGGTTGTTGTTCATACGATCACCTTGAAATTTTTGTAGAGCATGATCTTGCAAATTCATAGAACGATGTGGCCTACTTCCCGAATGTGTTTTGTACACTAATTAGTATTTGCTACCTTGAATAGCTAAACGGAACTCCCGACCCACCCAAGCATTTTCAATAAGAAATCGAACAAAAACAAAAAAGACATGAACGTCGCCCTTCTATACTCATTAGAGTACAAACAGTTGAAAACAAGCCTCGTGACTTTGCCAGGTTTTTCAAGTTGGCAGGCTCGATTCACAATCCCTGCAGCGGTAGAGAAACCAAGCCGCTGGAGATAATGGCAAATAATCATCTCTAGTTCTGGAAATTTTAATGCTCCTAGAGTTTAAGAAGAGAACAAGTTCCAGTGATGATCTGAAGGTAAATTTTCCTTGATCTTCTCAAGCCGTTTAAGGATCTCTATGAAGGAAGGTCTTTGATTCATGTCCGCAGCCCAACACTGCTCTGTTAACCTAAGAACAGGCAAAGGTCAAAGTTCATAAGAGTATGATTAAACCACAAGCCTAAAGCTGCTTTACTGAATAGTTGATACTTTGTAGTTGATGTACATGAAATAAAGGCCTACTTTGCAGAGCACCCAGAACCTACTCCTAAGTAATCTCAAAATTGGATATGTCATATTTATTCTAGTTACACTAGCAGTATTGGAAATTGGAATTAGCATGAGTAAGCATGGTTTTACAATATTCTTCTGTCAATGCTGAAAGCAGGGAAAACAAAAACATCACATTTGTTTTCTTAATCTAAATTCATTATGAATCAGACCATCAAGGGCTTAAACTTAATGTTCAGACACAGTAAGATTATAGATGCTAGGTTAGTGTAAAACAAAAAAGAAGAGGTAAAGAGGATTCTTAGCTAATAGGCTCAAGCCCAAGAATCATTTATTTATATTTCTAATAAACACGTAGCAATTGAGACCAAAACGAAACAGAAAAAGAGAAGGAAAATTGGATGAACAAAACATTTCAGAAATGACTTACTCTCGCAGTTCAGGGACATAACCCTTAACTCGGATAGTGGGCCTGTGTCCTTCAGCCACGTATTTGGCTCCCTCATAAGGTTCTAAGTTTGCAAAAGGTGGTTCACCTTCAAGCATCTGTGCCATAAGAGGATGCCGTGAATCAGTATTAGCAGATTTTATCACAAAACACTAAATCTTAAGCAAGCAAAATTACCTCATACAAAATCATTGCAAAGGAGAACACATCAACCTTCTTATCATATCTCCTGTGTTTGAAAACTTCAGGAGCCATATAGCGGTCTATTTTATACCATGGAAAGAAGGAAATTTTAGTATTTTGAATGTAAATGACTACTATTAGTTGCACACAAACTCCCTGAGCTTTACCTCTTCAAAATAGCCACGGGGAACTTTAAATTTCAGATGAACGGCTAAATTTCTACAAATTTTGAACATACTCCTCCTTACATAAAACAAAAACCTTTCATCATATGAATTTTATGTATTATTACACATGCTAATCTCTATTTTATTCATATTATTTTAAGAAAAGTAAAGAATTCCTCTTTTGAGTTAATTAATTTTTTAATTATTATATATTTTCTACCTAATAGAAATAGAAATTAAATACAAAGGATAACAAATTAACTTTAGAAGAATAATGTGGAAATATTAGAGGTTGTCATGTACTGATGAGCATTAATCAACACATGCAAGTCATTGATAACTGACTCAAACTTAATGAGTGCATAGAAGGGTCTATTTTGCACATTTTAGAAAGTCTAAAGACCTCTCACACAAAATGGAAAAACAAGGTAAAGTTCAAGGGTGTCTATGCTTTTTTTCCTTATTAATTTAAAAGAACTTCTAAGGATACTCACAGCTTCCAGTTTCACCAGTCATCTTGTATATATCGTGAGAACTTTGGACCTTAATAAGCTTACTAAGTCCAAAATCTCCAACTTTTAAATGGTCAGCACTAGAATTGACTAAAAGAACATTCCTGAAATGTTAGGGGGAAAAGGATTTCAACATGCATATATAAATATAGGTATAAATTCCAGCTAAATGTTCTAGATGACAAAATATTTTCATATAGAACAAAGCAAAGTTCATTTCAACTTTTAAGAAGTAATATATCAGGAAAAATAGTATGTGGTATGTCACCCATCATAAGATAACATATTCATATTTACGATAGAAATAACTGCCTTACCTCGGCTTGAGGTCTCGATGAATTATAACATTTGGTTCATTGTGCAGGTAGGCCATCCCTCTACAAGCAACATGTGCAAAATACAGATTAGCACAATGGTTAAATTCATAATTTTTTTTTTCTTTTGATAAAAGAAGAATATCACGAAGATGAAGAAGAGAATAATACAAGGATTTTAGAGGACAAGAAATCCTCTAAACAGGATCAAAAGATAATAAAGAAGAACATCAAAAAATCAAAGCACTGCAATCTCTCAACATATCTATGAGAGAGAGATCCCTTTGAAGAGATCATGAGCTTTACATCATATGGAGGCCAACCGTCTAATCTTATCCCAAAGGACTTGCTTGCCCAAAATTTTGCCATTAAAAATGCGAGAGTTATGCTCTAACCAAATGCACGAAATATACAAAAGAAAACATTTGGCTGAATTTTCAGTTTTCATGATGTCATTTTAATATATTTTTTATTTTTGTTTATTTTTATAGCAGAGAGTGAAAGTGCATCTCGACGAAGTGTAACATATCATCTAAAACCTGAAGAAAATCATAGGAAGTGGAAAACACAGCAAAGCTGCCCAATCTCAATAAATAAACTCCCTAGAAAGAGCCACAAAATTATTTTTTATCCCAACATTTCTGTTATGTGCTTTTAGAATTCAGACACAATAGTGATCTTTCTTAAATTTTGAGTTTGCTAGGTAGCAGCAAAATTGGCTTTTGGAATTTTTCGAGAAATACATTGGTCCAGCTTCTTTGGAACATCTTTCATCCATGCGAAAGGTTTTTTAGAAGAGAGCTCTCCTTGCAAAGCTGTGGTGCTTATGGCTGGAGCATAATGCCACAGTTTTTCAATATAGGCTTTTTTACTGACATCTTTGATGGAATGGGATATAGTAGTTTTCTCAGCTTTTGAGTAACTGTCCAATGAGAATTATTCATTTAAGGGCAATCTACATAATGAAGAAATTGAACAGCTCCTTCTAGCTAATGTTTCCTTTGTTTGATTTTGTTGTTTTCCAATTTTTTTTATAAGAATTAAGAAAATAGAAAAAATAGGAAAACTCAGGTATGACATCATACCTGGCAATATCCAATGCAAAGTCGATCGCTGTTGAAGGACTAAGTGAACTTTTATCCTTGAGATACTTATGAAGATCACCCTTATAAATGACATGATAGCAGTTTAGTAAAGTGTAATAATCTCAAAAAATGAGATTGCGTAGAGTGCTAAAGCAAAACTTCAGAAGTATTTATTAGCATTCACATACCCCTCGTAGATACTCAGTAATTAACATTAGGGGCTTCCTATCAGTTACAGCTCCAAGAAATTGGACAACATTTGGGTGTCGAAGCTTCACTAGCAAATTTACCTCATGTCTGAAATCCTGACTGTATCAAACAATAACAAAGAAAGAGACAATAAGTGACTCACATGATGGAGCACAAAAACCTTAGACAGAGAATACAGTTTCAACACAAGCTTAATCTCAAGTCCATGTGTCCCTCCCCTTCCCGCTTCTCTTTAGCTTTGATTTTTCATTGATAAACCGAAACAATTACACATACTTTAGAAATAAATTGTTTTTCTCTAAAGAGGAAGTAGGTTCAAACAGAACAAAAAAACCATCATTAGAGACAGTTAAATTAGTTATTGAAATGGCTATCTACAGCAAAGGGCAGAGCTAGAGGAAGTTTGTTAGGGGAGCCATAGTGAGACAATTTTAGTTCCCCAGGGAGGGGAGAGTTATAACATACTGAAAATAAATATAAAAGTCAATTTTCCCAAAAATAAAGGGAGAGGGGCTGTGCTCAGGCTCCAAGAGGACTCACCCCTGCCTATAGCCACAGTTGAGATTTGACAGAAGACAGATAAAAGATTCATCAATCACATGCAATCAGAAGACAGTAGCCACCAAAATGAGACAAGCTGTAGAAATTATACAAAAAATCATACATCACCAATCTATCATCTGAAAGAGATGGTAGAATGCGTTTGACAGCAACAGGTGTTCCACGCCAATGAGCTTTTAAAATCTCACCAAAAGATCCCTTCAAGAAACATAAATCAACAATGAGGCTAAATCAAAAATGAAAAATTAGCTCATCAATAGTGTAAGTATAAGTGAAATCATATTAGCAGCAAAGGAAACACACAAAAGAAATGGCAAGAAAGAAGCACTGTGTATACCAGAAAGTAAACTAAGCAAATGTAGACGTGTCTACTTTTTTTCCAGTTAACTTTATCTAATGTTTAACACTGACATTCTCCGTTTGATCATCCAACAATGAAAAACCAAGAAGGACTATTAAAGTAAATTAAAATAACCAGATTTTCAGTATGAAGGTTGGCTATGCCCGACTCACAACCAAAAAAATTCCTGAAGCATAATAGAATAAGTCTCACAGTGATCTATGATAAGAAACAACTCCAGACCCACAACTCTAGAACAATAAACAGTTGACCATAAGACGGTGAAAGTTTCAGATTTGTTGGTAGGATCCCAATATGATACATGCAACGCCACTGACATGGAGAAAATGTTGAACATACCTTTCCAATACAAACTGAATTTGAAAAGTCCAGCTCAGACGGGTCAACCTCCCAATCACACTTGTTAGGCAATGGCGGTGGAACAGGCTTTGGTTCAAAATGGCTTCCATTTTGGCCCTGTATCATCAAAGAAAAGATTCTGAGACCCACAATTGTAACAAGTCCCTCAGAAATTAAAGATCCTTTATGAAGCAATTTTGGGTAAGTATGTATGATGGTTATGGATTACAAAAGACCAGATCTTGAGGAAATTGATTGAAATTACTAGGACTAACTTATTACATTAATGTACCAAATGAAATGGCAACAACACGTACATCAAAGGGTATAGTAGGTACACAAGAACTCCATTCCACAACCACAGAATTTATATCAGAGTGATTCAGGAAGCACATGAAGTTTGAAAGGAAGTAGAAAACATTTTTTAGTATTATTTTAACAAATATGCAATCAATTACAATACATGCATATAAACTATTTTTCCTGGGGTTTCGTGTCACAAGAATGTGTATGGAAAGGAAGACAGAAACAGCGACCTGATGAGTTAAAGAAAGATGAACATATTTTATCCACCAAAAAAACAAAAAAAGCTTAACATATTGTAGTAGCCACATGCTGAGCACGGCAGCCATAGCAGCTTGCCTTAAGTTGAAAAGCGAATCTTGGAGCATCTAACAGAAAGTCCATTTTTATTTTAGTTCTGCTACTAACTAGCATGCACATAGAAACAACATCAACAGCTAAGCATTGTCCTACCAGATAGGGCCGACTACATCTAATCTATTTCATACATATTCAACAAAGTTTTATGTTGGTTGTTGACTTTCTAACACAACCCTCCTTATTTATCAGGACTTGGGACTGACTTTGCAAAGTTTTTCAATAAAGCACATCCGGTGTTGCTAAAAAAAAAAAAAAAACTTGCGTAACTCATAATATCAGTCATCATCGTCAAAAATTCAAATTCAATGGCACACATTGCCCTTAAAGAGATTACGTCCACAAATCATATGTGCAACTACCATTTTCCATTGATTCATCATTCTCTTTCGTTTAAGCCAACTGCGTCTGGAGCAAAAAATTGCCTCCATAGGAGATAGACCTTCCAATAAAAAAAAATTGCAAAAGCAGGAACTTCAACTTACATATGACAAGCCTCCTTGCGATTTCAAGAGCTCAATCACTCCACTCCTCGTAGCTCCTTCTGCATCAGCCAGCGGCTTCCAATCCAAAAAAGATAACACCAAATTTCAGGCAATCACAGATTTCAGAAAAACCTCAATTTACACCAAATTTCAACCAAACAGAGTATAGAAAGAGAAAGAGAGAGAGTACCGTGTTTTTCCAACGGTCCTGGGCGTTGACGTCGGCGCCGAACTCGATGAGGCACTTGGCAACGTCGACCCAGCCGTGAAGGGAGGCGACGTGGAGCGGCGTGCGGTTGTCGTAGTCCCTCGCCTTCACCAGCGACGGATCCTCTTCCAGAAGCTTCCGCACCGCCGCGGCGTCGTTATGGTGCGCGTGCCACAGGATCAGCGACGTCCTGCTCACCCTGGCCTTCTCCTTGTCCTTCTGCTGCTTCACCGCCGTCTCGCCGGAGGACTCACCGCCGGGGTAGCTCATCGCCGATCGTTAGTTATTACGGTTTTGTCGGTTGGTTATAATTTCTATTTGAGCTACGAAAAGTGGTTACTGTGTGTGGTGAAATCGAAGTGGAAAATGCAAATGCAACTGCAAATCGAAACTGAAATGAGAAATGGATTTCTTCTAGTTTCTTGGTGTGATACTACTGAATATTTGGGTTCTGTATCCCTTATTCTACTCTTACAGTTTACTAATTCAACAGAATTTATTATTTTTTTCCTCCCTTCGTTTTCTCCTTTTCTCACTAGTGTGGTGTGTGGGGTATCTTGCGACTTGCGAGTCTTTGACATGTTCTAAAATAATTTTATATATGCTTCAAATAATGATGGTTCCCCTTTGGATGGGAAGTCTTGTTATATCAAATTTAGCGTAGACTCATCTCACAAATATTATATAAGTCTATCACATCATGATGTTTGTAAGAGGGGTAATTAGGTGATTACATTAAATTTGATATCAAAATAATATTTTTTATTTTAAAATATGGTGGATTTTTAAGTGACTAATGCATCATATTATTCTACTTCAAAAAATATAATTTTAGATTGTATCAATTTAAAAATTATCAAATAATTATAAGAATGATCATAACAATATTTTAATTTATGTTTAGTTATATAATTTCTTTAATTTTTATTTTCAAAAATCGAATATCCAAATTACATAGTTATTTATGTTTTTTTCTCTCTTTTTAGTTCAAATTTAAGAATTTGATTTCTAAATAGAAAATGAAAAAATTATGTAACTAAATATAAATTAAAGTATAATTATAAACATTTTTATAATTATTTTAACAATTTTTAAATTAATACAATATTAAATAACAACTTTTTGAAGTGAGAAAATATAATATTCCTAAGAATACCAAAATATCCACCATAAAATAATAGATGTAATGGGTTAAAAGTATAATTAAATTTGTGTATAAAATTCTTTTATTTACACGAATTTTGCTAGAACAAAGTTAATAGTAACTTGCCATTAAGTTAATCTCTCAAAACAGGCGGGCCCGCCTGTTTATGGTCCGCGGGCCTAAACGTGTCGGGCAAAAACTATGCATATTTTTAGGGTCCAACTCGTTTATGGTTGGTCTGCGGGTCTAAATAGGACGCCCGCTAGGCCATTTATTTTTTAAAAAAAAATAAAAAATTCAAAAAATTATTTAAAATTTTTTTTTAAAAAATTCACTGGCTCACGGGCCGGTCCGCAGGCCAAACGGGCCAGTTTAATTTTTTTAAAATTTTTGCGTGCCTATTTTTTGCATGTAAAATCCGTCCATTTAACTAAGTAAACGGACCGGGTCCATTTTAACAGTCCTACCATTAACACTATATTTATATATATCATGTTCCCTTGTGCTACCTCGTCTGTTTCTTCCATTTTGATAAGACCGCCCTTTTTTATGTATAAGTGACTCTTGAGCTTACCATTTGTTCAACATTTATTTATTACTTGTTTACCCCACTTGCTCAATTTTATAGGCTCACAATTAGCTCTTAAAAGATAAACATCTCTGGCTTTATTGTTGATGTCAAACATTTCTCAATATATGAGGTTAAGACTTTTATATCCTTTATTCATTCCTCCCTGGTTCCATATCACTTTTTTACTTAAAACTTTATTTAAAATTAATTAATATTAAATTAAATTAAAAATATTAATTATTGTATTTTTAAGTATATCTCTATTTAATATGAATTTTTGTATTATTATATTAATTATGTTAAAAAAATTTATGATAACTCTTTTATTAATTGCCCACCACATGTTTTAATTGAAGTGAGAAAAACAAAAAATATTAAAAAATAATTTAATTTAAATATTTAATATTTTTTTAAGTATGTATAAATTAATTATTTTAAATTTGTGTGCATCAAGGTTGTCAAACTTGAGAGTTTAAGTAAACTTGTGGAACTTTAAAAAAATTATGTTATAAGCAATATAATTAGTAAATAAACATGATTAAATATTATATTTATAATTGAAATTGAATAATGTTTACTTTAAATTAAACTAATGAATGAAATATTATAAAATATACCTTAATGCATGACATTTAGTTGTTATGTCATACTTTATTTTATGTGTATTATTTTATAGTTGGATAAAACATAGCTCAATTATGATAAATATATGAAATTAGTTTAATAAACTCAATAAGTATTGTCTAATATAAACAAAGTTAGGTAAGCATCTAACAAAGTTACAACATTTGTATATTTTGAGGTAAACTTATAAACTTGTAGGTAGATTTTAACTCGTAAACTTGTAGGTAAATTTTAACTCGTAAACTCATTAGTAGAATCAAGAGTTTACTTAAACTTGTACGAGTTTATCAAAAAAGAGTCTATATAAGTGTTAACTTATTTTGCATTATAAAATTATAAATTCATAAGAGTTTACCAGATAAGTTGAGAGTTTTACCTGCTTGAATTTTATAGAAATATACGTAAAAGTGAATAGGCGGAGCATATGGTTGACTCCATAAGACAACATCTGTTGAGAATTTTGTCCGCGTGGAATTAAGAAATTGCTCATGTCCAAAAGTGGATAAAATCGGGTTCCATATCATCAGATTACGGCAGCAAACCATATCCATGTGACAAAATCATTACTTAATTATTGCAAACAACTATGAGTACTTTTTCTACGTTCTCTTGCACCTTTTCACCTTATTAATCTTATTATGATATCAACATTAAATTTGTTTATATTATTATCTTACACCTTAAATTATACATAAACTTATAGTTTAAAAATGTAATGTAACATTCATACAAATATGTGAATTCATAAGTAATATGATGAATTATCTCTAAACTTTACTCTATCTTTTATGGATCTTGCTCCGATACACCATTAAATAAATATTAACGTTTCATTAATCATAAAATAAACATAATTAATAAAATCTGCATGCATCATTTTCCACTTATATCAGATTAATCACAAAACACATTTAAAAAAAAGAAAATTTACTCGTCATCATCTAATGTAATACTAGATTTGAGATCCTCTCGGTTTAGATTCTTAAATCAATAAGATGAACATTACATAAGGATCTCACTTTGTTAATCATTGGATGTATTCAAAATAAAAATAAAAATTAAAGGAAAAAAAAAAAAGTCACCGCGTTGATTCTTAGGTGAGTAACACCAGAGAATTTAGTAATTTATAAGCAAACGCGGGTGAACCTTGGATCCAGAGTGGAAACCAGAATTTTGCACGAGCATTGAGCAACAATATGCATGCTATATTCTTTTTCCAATGATAATGATGAATGAATTTCTTTTACAGAGTAACATCTAAATCATTATACATACATTTTTGTTTCCTTTTTTGTGTGTGGGGGGGGGGGCCGGGGGGTAACCATCTTAGCACAATGCTTGCTTCCCGACCATCCCATCCATCACAAGGGAATTTGAGTTTCAGACCAAATCATCTTGGTCTTCAAGGGACCGTTTCCGAGCTCGCAGATTGAGCTTAAGACTTTCAGGCAGAGGAGGTGTCCTCCCTCGGCGGAATAGAACTGCAAGAGCCCTCATTTTCTGGCAAAGATCAAATATCTGCAAGGTAAAATGCAAATGTTATGGCATATATAATGTTTACAAAATAACAGAGAGGACAGAGGCAAAATAGTAACTGAGAGTTTTCTATACCGATGAGGCTTCTATCTCAGCAACACCCTCACAACCTTGACCGCCTCCTTGTAGCAAGTCGCAATACTTCACTGCTTCATTTTCATCTTCAAATACCTGCAAACATATGGTGAAATTCAGTGGTCCACAAATTGCAATAAAGCATGCAACCTGTTGCAAACAATATTTTTTTCTCATTAGTTGATGGGTAAAAATGGTGGTAAACGTTTCATTGATTGGATTCATAAGTAAAATCACTCATGAATCCAATCCATGAAACTTTGACCCCCATTTTCTTTTTACCCCCTACCAAACATACAACAGCACACCATACCCCAAAAAAAGGTACAAATACTACAGTGGCATATCCCAGCTTTTTCTTGGGTGGTAGGTATATTAAAGAAAAACTAAACAGGGAAATTTATATGTAATATACTAGTTGGTAGTAAGCATTTAGCAAATTAATCATATTAAATTGTGTCAAAACAAAATGAAAGTGCTTAAAGTTGAGAATTTGCTGGTGCATTCAGATTACAAAATGTTTTCAGTGATACTAAATAAACATATATAATAGCTTTAACCATAATTTCATGTGAGCGATGATGTGCATGTATGAGTACATACCAGCACTCCTTCTGTAATATCTTCCACAAGCATTTGAAACTTTGTCCCTCTCCTTGCTTGTTTAGACTGATTTCCAATTCCAGATCTCCAGTTGCCTCCTTTAGAAAATAATAAGCCAAGCTCTCTTTCAACTTCACTGTTGCATACATAATTAAACTCAGGTGGGGAAAATGGCACATATTATTAGGAGGGGGAAAAAACAGAGAAAAGAAGACCAAACCTTCTATTTCTTCGGGTTTTCATTGTGCACAATTGATTTTCCTTTTGCGTTAGTACATACACTGGCTTTGAAGGTTCTCTCCAAGGGTTAGAATCTAAAACTGATCGCAAAAACAACATATTAATAATGCTTTGCTTACTTTCTACAAGAAAACCAACCTTCAATTTCCTATGAGAAATAGAAAAACTCTCTCTCTCTCTCTTGAACATTAGCAAGGTAGTATAAAAATAAAACATATTCTCTCTTAGGCAACACTTCACTACATATGTCATGCAATGTTATTCACAAGGGTGAACAAACAAACTAAAAGGAGTAATGAGGGAAAAGTCCTAGAATGTTTTGGTGATTATGGTTTGAAAGAAAAGCCAGAATTTTCAGAGAAAAATGTTCGTTGTGGCCACACCTATGGGTCAAATTGGTTATTTTAGCAACTTCATGGTTTCACCCGATCGAAATTTCAAACTTTAAAGCAAAACTATCAAAAGTGCTAAGAAATTTACGAGCTTAACTTAGTTTAGTTGATGAGCTTCCTTTTGCCTTTCCCTTCCTTTTAATTAGAGAGTATTTCTTATCTAACTGTGTTCTGATCTTTGACTTCTTTCTTTCACTCATCTAATAATATTTCTTCTTTTACCCAAAAAGCACAAAAAAGCCATTTAATAGCAAAAATGTGACAGTGATGTATTAAGAAAAAGCTCAGAACATTCATCCACCCAGGTGAACAAGATCAAGTAACTTTTGGAAGTTCCTTTTAGGCTCAACCGATATGTCTTAACGACTTATTCTGATTACTTATCAGTTATGTTATTGATGAATTTGGTAAGGTTATGGTAACTAAGACTGAAAGTAAAATTTCATCAACAGACTCAACAAGAAGATAACTAAAACCTCAATTATTAACACAAGATTCCTTACGGACGGACAGACAGACTAATGAGCTAATTGAAATCCCCATTATTGACACAATTGCCCATCCAAATGTTATATGTATGATGTATCATTACTCGGAGCTCAAAACTAGAGAGAGTGAAATCCAACAAATTTGATTTCAAACCATTCAATATCAAAGCAAACCGACATCATCCTTACCAAACGCATATAAGTCATAAGAAAAACCACCGGATTCCGACACATTTAGAAAGCAAATACAGAAAGAGTGGGGTAGGGGATTAAAATTAAGTCCAAGTTAATCACTCAATTTTCTTAACTAAAAAAAGGGGGTTTGCCTAAACACAAGCTACACAACGTTTGAAAACAATAGGTAATCAGCAGCAGCATGAAAAGACCAATCGTGTTTCCCCTGATTAACAATAAAAATAAAAAGCAATTCCACCAACCCCACAATCAAAAAGAGCAACAACATAAAATTTCCAACAACACCACCATAACATCTATATATTCCAAAATTAACACAGAAAAAAAAAAAAAGGTCAAAACGACGATCAAATAAATAGATACCGTCGTAGCTGCTGCTATCGAAGGATTGTTGGAGGTGCCTGCGCATGTCGTAAGCGCGGGAGGAGACCCGCTTGACGAACTCGTCGGAGGTGCCGGGTATGGTGCCGTCCATGTGAAGCGCCCTTTCCACCTCCTCGAACCCTTCGTCGTGTTCTCCTCTGCCTCTGCCTCCTCCTGGGCCCGAGCTGCACGACACGTCGTTCGGGCGTCCCCTCCTTCTGCTGGCGCAGGGTTTGGACGAGGAAGAGAGGAGGGTGGGAGGGAGAGGGGCGCGTGAGAAGAGGGCGAGTCGGCGAGCGTGGCGGTTGAAAGGGTTGGTGGTGGGAGGGAGAACCATGGAGGGAGAAACCGAGGGGAGCGAATCCATGATTCTATAACAGTGTCTCTGCTTGAGCGCGTGGATAAAAGATTAGGGAAGAAAAAAGGGGGAGGTAATTGAAGGCGTGGGTGGTGGGAAGTGGTTGTGGTGTGAAGGACAAGGAAGAGAAGGAGAAGGAGAAGGTCGGAAATTGAAAGAAGAAGTTGGGGGTTACTGGTGCCGGATTTTTTTTGATTCCGTGTGTGTTTTTTGTAGGGAAGTGGGTCCGTAGAAAGAGCTAGTGGTCCCCAATTGAATCTTCCTTCCCAAACTTGAATTAGTTAGGTTAGCAATGCATCCTCTCAAGCTGGGTCTAGTTTTGAACCATCTTGGTTCTTGTAATTTTTTATTAATAATAATAAAAATTACAATTACTTTAATGCCATCTCTCTCTTTTCTTTTTTCCATAATCCTGTGCCGTTTCTTCTTCTAGTGCCCCTTATTTCGCCCTCCTATTTGAGCGTCGGTGTTGGCACCTCACTTTCACCCCCGCTCAACCCTTCACTGCCACTGCACCACCACTGCTAAGATTGTCTGACGGTCAAAATAGAATAAGGGATATATGGTTCTTAAGATTAACCTTCATAAGGCCTATGACAGCGTAAAGTGGAGTTTTCTTGAGAACACACTCTTGGATTTTGGCTTTCTAGATCATCTTATTAAGCTCATCATGGTCTACGTGTCTTCTTCCTCTTTGTCTCTTATTTGGAATGGAGGACGCATAGAACAATTTAATCCCAATCGGGGTCTCCATTAGGGTGATCCTCTTTCCCCTTACCTCTTCGTTCTCTGCATGGAAATATTATCCCACTTAATCCATGATAAGGTAAACATTGGGAGGTTTGGGATCCAATCACTCTTTCTAGGGGTGGAATGTGCATCTCCCATTTTTTTTTTTTGTTGATGATATCCTATTGTTCTCGAAAGCAACTACCAAGCAAATGAGATTGATTATGGATGTGTTGGATTCTTTTGCTAAGGCTTCGGGCCTCTTGGTGAATGTGGGTAAATCCAAAGCTTTCTCCGCTTCTATCATCCCTCGTTCTAAGCGTGATCAATTGGCCAGTAGTTCGGGCATCCCGTTTACCAACAGCCTAGGAAGGTATTTGGGTTTTCATCTTGTGCATGGTAGGATCAACAATGTTGATTCTGACTTCTTGATTTATAAGGCCCAGAATAAACTTAGCAGGTGGAAGATGCGTCTTTTGAATAAAGCGGGCAGAGTCACTTTGGCCAAGTCAGTTTTGACCTCTATTCCTATTTATACTATGTTTGCTACCTGGATCACGTAAGGGGTCTACAATAAGATTGATTTGTTTGTGCGAAACTTCATTTGGGGGAAGGATGGCGAGCAGCGTGGTTTAAATCTTGTGAATTGGAGAAAGGTTTGTGAGCATCGCAGCTAGGGAGGGTTTGGTTTTCGTTAGGCCCGTGATTCTAATATTGCTATGTTGGTAAAGCTCATTTGGGATTTTTTGGCACTCACCTATGAAAATCTGGCCTACTCTCCTTTGTGAAAGGGGAAAATGAGACCAAATTTGCTCATGGGAGACCTCAAAAGTAAGAAAGAAAAGAAAATAGTAGACATCCAAACTTTTTTGTTGGAATGTTGATTAAAATGAACATATATTGAATAGTCCCTGACACTTTAGATTACCAACAATTACACCTAGAAACATTTTTTTTGTCCTTGTACAGGAAGAAATAAAAGACTGCATTTGATTGTTGATACAAGACATACATACAAAGACATAAAGTAAGTCTTATATTTTGTTTGGTGATAATATACAATAAACAAATTATTGGTGACTAAGGTGGAGGTAAGGGGCCGGACTTGTTGCTTTCACATGTCAAGGGTAAAATTGCTAATAAAAAAATATGTCATGGGTAAAAGTGAAAAAAAAATCATTAAAATATTATTTTTATCTCCTGTCTCCATGTCCCAGCAAAATAGAGATACAGACAATACACTAATCTCCATAATCAAAGATGATTGTGACCTGTAACAACAACCAAAGGGACCACTAGCATAAATTTCAACTATGGAACACACTTAAAAGAAATTGGCGTTTATGTGTGTGACACACATAGCAAGTAGTTTGCCTCACGTTTTCATTTCAAAACATATGTAGGACAAACTAACCTTCATCGTGTCACATATCCATACTTCTTGGAATTTAAGATCTAATAATATGACATACATATTCAGTAGAGTTACTTTGTTTTTGGTTTTTCCTATCATAATAGCAGAGCTAAAATACATGGGGCTCCTTTGGTGCTTCAAACCGAAGCTATTGCAATGAGTCAGGCGTCAGTGTATAGGCATTAGCACAAGAATTTGGGATTCATAAACTTCAGAAATGCTAGCAGAAAAACATCATGATTCATGAAATAAACACTCTTTTCAGTTCAATGAAAAAATACGATGCAGAGCATAAAAGCAAATTATCATTAAAAACTTTAACCAAAACATTAAAGAACAATGCAGAAATATTTGGAAATATGTGTGACAAACTTCACAAGTGGTTCCTATTTACAACTAAGCGCAGTAGCACACACAAGGCATGAATGAAAGATCACTTGTCTCCTTATGTATCTTGTGCATATTAGCTAATGAGATAGCTTGTAAGATAGAATAACAACTATGGCTAAAACAAGAGCTCCAATCACAGATGCAACAATCCATTTGTTTCTAGTTATTCTTCGCGACATGGTAGTTAAAACCTTCTTACTCTTGTCAATAGCATCATCTACCCCATGAAGCTGCAAAGCATAGAAAAATTGGCATCAACCAACAATTATCACGGGTTCTACACTGTGCTCGTCATTCTGCACGCGTCAATCTATTCTCCAAGAAAGAGAATAATGATTGATTGTAAAACTTTTTCTTAGAGAATAAGATTATCTCATTATTCTTTGGTAGTAAAAGAAATGAGGATATAACTATCTGAAGGTGACATAAATTGAACATCATTAAAAGAAATTGGCATTACATATCAGCCTACTTTTTTATGGGAGTTCAGGAGAGTCTCCCGCTGCTGGTGTAAATCCTGGAGGATTGAGACACCAAGTTCTTCAGTCTCCAGAATGGTTCTTCGGCTCTCCCTGATTCTATCACTTGACTCATTTAGTCTCTCCACTGACATAGTTAATCTTTCTCTCTGATCAGCAGATGCCTGCAATATTATCCATACATGAAAAAAATCTTTCTCCACCAAATAATAGATTAACTATATGCTGCACTACTTGTCTTACTAGTTCAACGAGCTTCAAAAACCTACTAATTTCAAAGTTCAGAAAAAACAATGAGGTAGGCCAAAAAGCATCCCCTATGTGCATTTTCAATTTAATTAATTTCTTTACAACTGCAATCAATTTCAAAAGCCTCCTAATTTCGAAAACAAAAGACAGTGTATGGGGATACACCAAAGAGAAGAGCAGAGATATGCAGCCCTATTTGCAACTAGTCATGTTCTCATCACAGGCATAATGCAGTCTAACACAAGTGATCATATATGCACAATGATCATAATTCGACTATGAAAGGAATGGAAAATGCACCATTCTACATTAAATACACCTGTAATAGCATAGTATCTAGATGAAGTTTATGAACTAGGCACAAACACAGTAACTGATTAAACCCACATGCAGTCATAGTCAAGGGTATCTTCGAACCTCAATGGTGTCTAGGTCCCTAGGAGCTAGGACCAGATATTCTACAATATAATACGCGATTTAAAAGGGCTAAATATATCAAGATTACATACCTAATAGAAAAACAGTAATCGTGTACCTCCCACCATAAAAAGAAAACGGTAATAGAACTGTAAAAAGCCTTTTAAATTAAGAGATGAAAAATAGTGTGTAACTAAAGAAACATTTAGCCAATTGAAAGATCTCTTTTTGAAGATCCATTATGCTAGTTACTGTGGTAACATGTTAAGATATGTCCATTCAAGATCCAATTCAAGGAGATATACAACAACACCAAAGCCTTATCCCACTACGTGAGGTCGGCTACATGGATCAAGAGGAGGGTTGTGTTAGAGTGTTGACAACCAATGTAAAACTTTGTTGAATCTTCATGACATGAATTCAAGGAGATATAGGGAAGAAAAAGATATTTGATATTAGTTATTACAAATAAACTATTATGAGAACAGCTTACTCTAATAGTAAGTTTTGTAAACTTAAGTACTTAACCCATCAAATAACATTTTATAAACACTGAATTTATCAATTAAACCATTGAATCTTGTGATTATCTTGATAATCAAGCATATCATATTTCAGAAATATTGGACATTAATAGATATGTAATTTAATAATCAATATTTACTTGTCATTTCAAAAACATATTATATATAAAATAAAGTAGGATGATGAAGTATTAAATCATTTTTGAATTGTGAAATTTTATAAACTTGATCTACTTGGTGAAACTTTCAATTCAATGGTTGGATTAACGAAATTCAATTACCATTAAAGGTTGTTCAATGTAGTAAATATGTCCAGACTGCAGACTTACTCTGAGTAAGTAGATCCCCACCCAATTGTTATGAATGAAAACAATCAAAATTAAAAATGGAACCCCTGATTTTCCCCCGTTTGGAGCTGTCTAATCAAGAAAGTCACAAGCTTCAATCTTTCACTTTAAAGTAAAAAAAAAAAAGAAAAAATTGTTATCAAGTAACAAAATCTAGAGTTCCACACATACCGAATGCGCATCTGCCATTCCAGCCTCCAACAAATCTTCCCGGGCAGCCTGATCAGCAGTAGGTAATGTTAACCTTTTAAATTCTTTTTTCAGTTTGGTTAGATCAGATTTGTATTCCCTCAACTTTGCAAGCAGCATTGCTTTTACACTTGGCTGCAAACTTCTGGCCTCGAGGTCCATCTTCCGAATCTGGAGACAGAGTCTCAGAAAAAGGAGAGGAATAAAAAAACAAAACAGAAGATGATACCCAAAAATAAAATAATAAAAATAAAATAAAGCCAGGAAATTCAAGTAAACATTTGAAATTTGTACCAGAACATCGGCATCATCAAGTCCAGCTTTGATCTCAGAAAGCTTTTGCTGCTTCTGTTCTGAAATTATTGTTGATTACAAATAACCCGGATTTAATATGAGAGTAAATGGTAAGATATAAGACATCTTCATGTCACAGGAGCATGCTCAAGAAAAAAATTGACACCCAGTGCAGTACACTAAATCCTATAAGGTAACTAGAGGATTATCACAGCTCCCCCAGAACATTTGTTTAAGCATTCATTTCAAATGAGTACTTATTATTAACAAAAGAAGCAGGTGATCAAACCAATGTCGCTAAAGATCATCATATTGTATGGCAGAAACCACCAAACATGGGTCATGTGCAAGAACTTGCCTAGTACCAGTTTATATAATCGACTCAACTGATCAATCAAATTTGATACTTGGTATAGGATGCTCTAGAACATCATGCATCAGTAGCTCGAAATTGTTTTAAAAAGCTCAAAGTAATGATCTGTACTTATTCCAGCCACCTTTGTCATTCAAAGAATTTTAAGGACAGCAAAATTTTGTATAATGGATCCCTATTGTCTTGCTCATAGTCAATTCAACAAATTTCCTTGCACCCAATCAAATAGACAATTTGGATATGCCAATTCAAGCAGCTCAACTTCCCAATAGACCGGGAGGCGTGTTTGGTAATAGTTTATTTCAGAGAAACAATCGCCTTTGTTTTACCAAAAGCTGTTGCACCAAAATTTTAATTATTTTTTTTAAAGTTAAACCCAAAATAAGCTAATCAAAACACATAACAACTAAAACTGTAGAGACAGACATAGTATGATATCTTCAGAAACAAATCAGAGCAATCAAGCCAGCTACAGCACAAGTGACAAAGGCAAAGGCGCAAACACCAAAACGACAGCGTACAGCTCGAAAACGACAAAAGGAGGGTCCTCCGGAACAGGGCTAAACGACAACAAATTTGTACATATATTTTTCAATGTTCACCTTACCTTGGTCAGAAATAAGAGACGCGGAACTGCATTTGCGAGAGAGATTGGCAGAGAGCTCGCAGTACTGGCGCTCGTAGCCTTCGAAGACCTCACTCATGTTAACCCTATTTCAACAAGGGCAAGAAATTGGGGGGAATTGAAAATTGAAAATAAAAAAACAACACAAAATCAGAAATAGAACAAAACCAATTAGTGTAACAGGGTGGTGGATTTGATTGGATTTACCTTGGATCGAGTGAGGGATCTGAAGGAGGTTGGAAATTTGGGCCTGTTGTTGTTGTCGGAAGAACAGTGAAAATGAAAGGGAGAAGATGAGGGAGGCGGAAGGTAGGGAACTGAAAGCGCAATTTTGCTGTCACTGGACGAACTGTAATTTCCCACCAAACGCAGGGAAGGTTCGCGTGCGGTTCGGACACCTTAAGTAGGGGTTCGTGTACTGTTTGGTGGTTAGTTAGCGGTTGCTAAAAACAAGTCAATAGTCAAAAATTTTCACCAACTAATGCAAAATGCAAAAGAAGAGTCATATTCACCCAAAAATTCTTGGTTCCTCACAAAGAAGATTCAAAATTTGTCTAGATATCTGGGCTTAAATGATACCTAAGCATGTCTTTTTTTTTAAATTTTATAATTAATGGGACAAAAAGCCCAAAAACCATATACACAGCTATAATTATCGGGTATGTAACACCCTTATAGTCATCATTAAAATGAATAGATACAAATGCAGGAAACGATGTAAAGTAAGCATCTCCAAGGGGAGTAGTATGGCCATGATTCGCAAACTGATCAGCACACTGGTTAGCCTCGCGATAAATATGATGCACCTTAATGCCCCACTCTTCATTAATAAGGCTATGAATAATGGTAGAAAGAGGGTGGGCTGTCACATCCAAGGTTGTCAAACTCGAGAGTCTAAGTAAACTCGTGGAGTCACAGCAAACTTGAATCGTAAACTCGTATGAGTTTACATACGTAAAAAAATATGTTATAAGCAATATAATTAGGAACTAAACTTAATTAAATATTGTATTTATAATTAAAATTGAATAATGTTAATTTTAAATTAAATT
Organism: Nissolia schottii; assembly: GCA_003254905.1. Lineage (NCBI taxonomy): Eukaryota > Viridiplantae > Streptophyta > Magnoliopsida > Fabales > Fabaceae > Nissolia > Nissolia schottii. The sequence goes on along the minus strand of QANU01102101.1, from coordinate 200,724 downwards.
AATGAAAGGAATATCATAAAATACACCTTAACGCATGACACTTAATGGTTTTGTCATACTTTATTCAATATCTGTATTATTTTATAGTTCAATAAAACATAACTTAATTATGATAAATATATGAAATTAGCTAAATAAACTCAATATATATATTATCTAATATAAACAAAGTTAGGTAAGTATCTAACAAAGTTACAAAATTTGTACATTTTGAGGTAAACTCGTAAACTCATAAGTAGATTTTAACTCGTAAACTCGCTAGTAGAATCGAGAGTTTACTTAAACTCGTACAAGTTTACCAAAAAAGAGTTTACATAAATGGTAACTCATTTTGTGTAGTAAAATCATAAACTAGTAAGAGTTTATGAGTTAACTCGATAGTTTAACAACCATGGTCACATCTTCACTTGAAATCAACACCACAACACTCTTAGAGTCAGTCTCAAAGCAAAGCTGCGAGATCCTCAGACTTCTAGCTAGGAGGAGACCTTTAAAGATACCCCATAACTCGGCAGCAGTTATAGAGCAGATACCCAAATTAGATGAGAACCCTGAAACGAAATTTCCATAATAGTCTCTATTAATTCCCCCACATGAGGCCTTGTTTGTTGGCCCTATAACAAACCCATCAATATTTAGTTTATGAGCACCCACCATAGGGGTCTTCCAACAAATATGGTTCACAACATATTTAGGGATTTTAACATAAACCTCACCCATAGCTCTAGCAATGAAAGTAATATCTAGGGCTCTGTACATCAGCTTGTTTGAAAGATTATCAATATCAATGTCTTCACTTTCAAAAATAGTTGTGTTTTTGTGGTGTCAAATATCATGGCAAATAGAAGAAAAAAGGGATGGCCAAGTCATCCCTGGCCATCCCTTTTAAAGGGAGTAGTCAAGTTGATGTTATGAAGCAACCAATCCTTTAGAAGAAGATTGAAGAAGACATCAGAATTGCTACTAATAGATATGCTCATCCAAACCTTTTTTGCCACCATGCAGTCCTGGAGAATGTGAAAGATGGATTCAGGATGAAGAAGACAGAAAGGGCAGGAGGGATCAATAGTCATACCTCTTTGTTGGCGACAATCATTTGTTAAAAGAGCTTCTCAAGCAGTGTCCTACATGAAGCTCCTCACTCGTTTTTGAGTATTGATCTTCCAAACCTGCTCAAAAAGCTTATTCCTCTGGTTTCCATTACCAAACACTCCTTCATAAGCTGATCTGATAGTGAATTTGCCATCCATCGCAAGCAACCAGCCAACAGAATCCCCATTCAATTCAACACTAGGAGGTTTCAAAGAGCTAATAATATCCTAGAAGCCATCTTGGAGGGTCGACATGATTTTATTTCGATCCCACTCCCCTTCCTCATTAACGAAATCAGCAACACAATGATTCAAAGTAGAGATTAGCATCATTTATAGCAAAATCTTTTAGGTCGAATGATGATATCATTTAGGTTTAATTCTTTATATCATTTGAAATTCTTTGTTAAATTATTGTCTTTTTAGAAACAAGATTATCCTTTCTAGAACTTGAGAACTTACATAGAGGAGGCGTTTTCACTCACTAAATTAAGGTCTATGAAACAAATGGCTTGTTGATTTTATTTGTCTTATCGATACCAAAATACAAGCGAAACACATGACACAGACATTATCTAATGACACCTCATTCATCTTCAACCCGCTGCAGCTTTGACCCCCTTATCCTTTTCCTTCTCCTTTAGCACCATACATGTTGGTCGTGCCACCACCGCGTTGCTTCTTCTCCATAGTGGCTGTCTTCTTCTTCTTCTTCCTACTCCTCCTGACTTCATAGATAACGCCCTCCTTCTTAATGACAAATTCAAAAAAATTAGGTTATGGGGGCAAAATTATGTGCACATAATTAGAAATTTCACATAATTACATTTAGACAGAAAAAAATATTAATCTAAAATAGCATATCAATTTACATGTTTTTCTTTGCTTATTTTCATATTTTAGAAAACGTTAAATAATCTTTTCATTTCAACACATTGAATGTCTTCTTCTTTTACTTATGTTATCAAACAAGCATTCAATATTCATTTCTCATGTGATTATGAAGTTGTTTCTTTATGATTTTTATAGCATTTTTTTTCCTTCTTTCAATTGATACAGTTTCTGCAAGAATACCAAAGCTAACTTCAAAAAGAGGAAACTCTAATAAATAACCGATATGCTTTAGATTGGAAAAAAAAATGGATCATCAAAACACCCATTCAATATAAATTTTTCATAGTTTACTATCAAGTGTCAAAAATCAAGTGGAAGAAAATTCAGATGGATAAAAAGAACTAAGCAAATCAATTTTTCCTTATCAAATGTAGAAAATGAATTTTTTTTTATATATTTAAACAAGTTGTACAAAGAAGTAATTCAATTTTCATGACCTCAATAAAACAGTTGTTAAGCTTTTGAGTTATCAATTAATTACTGGATAAAATAGTTCAACTTGAATATGGTATCAGGTAGTGTAACAAGTGCAATAAAAAATATAATAAGTTGATTTCTTATAATAATCTTTTTTATTCAATGTGGGGGCTGGAGGCAACTTGATCAAACCATGAAGACAAAATTATGTATATACCCATGTATTAGTAGAAAAAAATCTAAACGGTAGTTGGGGACATATGACCCCACACTTCACAACAACGAGAATTTCTGAGGAGAACAAAAAAAGTTCTCTACCCGGGACATCGCTGACTCCTTCCGCCGTAGGGCCAAGCCACGCCGACTCGGATCTGGGATTGCTCCTCACCGCCGGGATTTGTTATTTGTTGTCTCCATCGGACGAGGATCCATCGCGCCGCCATCAAATAGGCTAGATCCGGTGGTTTTTTTGGTGGGAGTTGAACACGTTGCTCACCGACGCTGTGAACGACTCCTTCGATTGCCGCCATCACCGCGCCAGGGGTCTTCGCGGCTACTTTGTTCACAGTGAGGGACTCGGCGACCACCAGGTTGAGATCTGGGTGAAGATGGCGGCGATTGGGAATATGAGAATAACCAATTGGTTCCACGACAAGATCACCGATCCTCTTGTCTCTATTCTCCAAAGGTACTCTTCCATTTCCTCCATTTTTCAGCTCTAGTCTGTTATTCATTTGATCTGAATCAAGGTTCGGCTTGAGATGCACATATAATGATTAGAAGAGATCTGTTTCTGAGTTCTGAGAGATGTCTCAAGTTGTTAACGTGTTGCTGATTGTTCTCCATTCCAATTATTCTCTGATTAATAACGAATTGGGACTACGAAGTAAAATTTTCTAGTGTATTCTTATTGATGTTTGTTGTTTGATTATGTTCAGACGTTTTTCAATTGGAAATATTTGCCATATATTTCATTGCAGTTGGGCTTCTAAAAGAAAGCTGTAGTAACTTAATTTCTCTATTTTTTTTCCTTCAGAGGTGCTGAGCCCAATCAGCTTGCTTTCTCTGCTGCTCTTGGCATGACAATGGGAGTATTTCCTATATGTGGTATGTTGCAACTTGCAATTAACCTACCTGCAATTACCTAGTGATGTTGGAATCCATTTTCACTACAATAAAGCAGAGGATTTTCTCTTCGGTGCCACTCAACAATATTCATCACTTTGACTGTTGTGAATTTTAACTTTTTTTCCTGATATGACTAACATGATCTCAAAACTAAAACTTATGTCAAGATGGAGAAACAATTGCGTGTTAGTTGTTTGTTTCAAGTATAAACTGATTTAACCTTCCTAATGCATCACAAAGCATTCAAATGAAGCAAAATATGTTGTTAATTATTGAATGTTTGAGAAAGCATAATGACAAGAAACGTGGCCTAGTACAATTTATTAGACATGCTAATGTTTCTCAAACAGGTGTCCCTGTATTCCTTTGCGGGATGGCTATTGCATTGCTTAGGTCATTTTGCCATGCTCCAACTGTGATGCTTGCAAACTTTATTGTTACTCCAATAGAGCTGAGGTTCTGTGAATTCACTTCTATCTAATTGCATCTGCTCTGCATTCCATTGATATATTGAATCATTGTATTGTATTTTGTTGACTATATTTCAATCAATATGTTTTATGCAAATTTATTGTGAACAACTACTCTATGGCTCAACTTTTGTTTGAAGGATTTGGTATTTCTCATGTATTTTCTTTCCAAATCAAATTGCATCCTCGGAGACCAGTAGAGGCTCTAGTGATAAATGGATCAAATGGAAGCTAGTCTAATTGAAAGGGTTAGAGGAAAACCTGGAAAACCTAAGAAAACTTCACAATAAAACATCTTAAAAGACATTAGACGCAATGTTTTGTTGAATATTTTGTTTTTGGTAGAGCCCAATGGTGTCGATTCATCTATGCAGCTACTTAGTACCTAGTGGGATAGTATAGGAGTTGAGAGTTAAGGAGTCTTGAGCCATAAATGTTGTGTGAATCGTGCTAATACAAGAAAAAGTGTTTTTACTTTCAGAAGAGGGGTTCCTAATGGGAAATCCAAGTTCAAACCCCACTATCTATTTTGTACGAATATTGTTCCATAAAGAAACATATATGTTGGGAGCCCTTAAAATAATGAAAATGACCAGACTTCTTTTTATTATGCATGGATGTGTGTGTTTTCATGTCCTCATTTTGTCATGGATATTTATTTGATTATTTCCTTTCGCATATTCTTGGGTCAATGATTTTTGCAACATATTTTATTATATACACGTTTATTGTTGATTTTTATTTTATTATATACACGTTTATTGTTGATTTTTTATAGTGAGAAACATTGATATTCCTAATTCAAGACTTGTTTGCCATTTCAGCCTAGTTGTACCCTTTTTACGGTTCGGTGAAGTTATCTCTGGCGGATCTCATTTCGCATTAACATCTGATGCTCTAAAAAAAGTTCTTACTGGCCAAGCTTCACATGAAGTCCTCTTAAGCATTGCCCATGCGGTAGGTACACTCTGCTTCTTGTGGGATCTGTTTGATTTCTTTTTCAATGTTAAAGATCACATTTTAGAATTGTGTTCATCAAATTTTTGCAGCTATTAGGGTGGCTAGCTGCATCACCTTTTATTTTGGGAACTCTCTACATAGTACTTTTACCGTGCTTCAAAGTTCTTGTCCAAAAATTCTCAAATGCTCCTTTAAGTCCAACGAAGCCGCTCCATCCACACTCCGAAGTTAGGCTGAAGGTAAGGGATGTTTGACAAAATAGGAACACGTCGCAGTTACTTTTTCTGCTCACTAGGAGTTATCAGCCATTCATATGTTCTTTGCTGACAAATTTTTCATAGTAAACAAAGAATCGTCAGGCGAAGATTGATGTATTGTAAAAAGCATGTATTATTCTAATCATTTTACACAACTTGTATCAATTCTGTCTTTTTTGTATCTTTTAGTTCATGAAAAAAGACCGAGTTGATAAGAAATCAATTGCCAAATGACAGCTATATACCAACACGAACAACTATTATGCATGATGTGTTAAGCATAGTAGGTGAAAGGGGATTGGGCACACTAAACAAGAGAGAAATCAAGAAAATAAAGATTGTATTATTCATAATGTGCTTATAAAGTACAAAGATGATATACCTATTTATGGGTTGAAAATAACATAAAGATAAATTTAACATTTAAGATAGGTATCTTACTAAATAAAATAGATAAATATCCTAATAGATAAATCAGTTTAAGATAGATATAGTAATATTCACATTTATTTTCAATACTCTCTCTTAAGTTAAAGCTTTTGTTACAAAACGATAGTGATGTCTGCACGAAAGTTGGAACATTAACTAGAGTCTGTATCGGCAATGATCTGTGACTGGGTAGAACCAATGAAGGCAACAGAGGCTGGACGGAACTAGTTAAAGGCAACGATTTGAGGGTGAGCGGAATTAGCTGAAGCTAACGATATACAACAGGCTGGGCAAAACTAGCTGAAGGAAATGAGTGATTGGGTGAAACCAGTTAAAAGTAATGGTGGTTGAGCGAAACTAACTGAAGGCGGAAGGCAAGAATGACTAGACAGAACCAGCTGAAGGCAACAATAGCTGAGCAGAACCAATTGAAGGCAACGTGCACCGTTGAAATTGATCGGAGCGAAAGCAAGGAAGCGAAAACGGGGAGAGCCTAAGCTCTTAAAATGTATGAAATGATCTTAAAACCATTTGCAAAAATCAAGCAAAATAACTCTCATTGGAGAGTTATCTCTTATATTTCTCAACAAGCATTTCAAATCCATATATGTTTTCAAATAAATTATTTCTCATCAAAAGATTTCGCAAATCGTTCATCACATTCGTCGTTATAAAAGGAAATCTTGTTTCTTTTTTTCACAAAAATAACAGTTATGAGCTTGACCTATTATTTTTGCAATCTCGAACGCATTTTCATAACAAACCTATACATGCATATATTTCACAAAAGGTATATATAAAACAAGTCATAAACAAAAATTCACTGACAAATTGGTTCTCTAGGAACCGAAGAGCAACCCCAATAGCAACAACTCTAAGAATTGACGTCAAAGACCATGCATAATATATATGAGTTAACTATGTCATGAATTTACATAATCTCTCAAATACACAAAAGCCCCAAAATTTCCTATTCTAGGTTCCAAAGAACTTGCTAATAACTCAAAGAAAAACATAGAAAGCTAAGTAAGATTAAAAGCGAAATATTTAGTGTTATTTACCACTCTAAGCAAAAGAAAAGGAAAATTTACTCAAGCTCCATAGTCAACAATGAAATTTTTTTTAGTGGGACAACATGGTGAGAGTGAAAAGAAATGGAAGTGGTAAAGTGACAGAGGAATCTGAATATCACAAGGAAATGCAGAGCATGATGAGTTGAGGGGGTGATGAACAAAGAAGAAAAAAAATGAAAAAACAAAGAGAGAGGAAATAGGGGTTAGAGGCGCCGAAGTTTTGAAGGATAGGGTCCTGGTGGTTTGTTTTCAACATAAAATGTGAGAGAAGCTCACATACTCTCTTAAAAAGGAGCTGCAATTTTTATTGGGAGTCAAGATAAGTGGGTTGGGTTGCTTTGTCGTTTTAATTAAAACCAATAAGGAGAGTGTGGCTTTTCCTTTCATTCAAATTGAAGAAGGATCACATTTGATTAAATGAACCTAGGGCCACGTTATTAGGGGCCACATTTCTTTCTTTCTTTTTTAAATAAGATAAATAGTATCTTCAGTTTTTCCCACTAAATGAAAAAAAAATTGACTTCACGTTTTATAATAAAAAAGGTAGCAGGAATAAAAAAAGACAAACTTTTTTTTCTTTTAGACAATTATGAAAGGAAGAAGTATTGTTTCTTAAAAAAGGAAATGAAAATTATTTGGAAAAATGAAAAGGAAAATAACATAAGGAGAATGAATTCCACTACTTAAGTGTGTTGTGTCATCAATTATTAATTATTTACCTTATTTAACATGAAAAATTAAAATATGGATAAAATTAAATACTAGGATATCACAAAAATTATTATCATTTTTTTACGAAAGAATTAAATTTTGGGGTATTACAAGAATTATGAAAAAAAGAAGAGGAATTTTGTACATAGGAGAGAGAAGAGGAAGGGAGAGGATTTAATTATCCTTGCATGCATTGGTGCATTAAGGGGCTTGAGGGGTCTTGCGAAGGCAAAAAGTTGTCATAGGCTTTATAAGGTTACATTGGGTCTCGAAAAAATTGATTATGAATAAAATAATATGGGAGTGAGTTCTACACATATTTGCGGTCTCTAGGAGACCTTTGGCAAAGCCATAATTGACCTCGAGGAACGGCGGGTCAGATCCTAAATATCAAATCATAACTTTGATTGACGAAGTGCTAAAAGTTCTGACACCATGAGTCCTACAAGTTTGACTTAAGACCTTGTTTGGGTTTCTGGCCAATAGTTTACTCAGCAGGACTGATAATTAGCTGTTGGACTGACTGACAGACTGACTGATTTATAGCTCTGGCTATCGCACTCAGTTGGCTGGATTATTTTTATCTTATTGGCTTGCTGTAATACTATATTTTATTATGTGACTATCTGGTTCAAACACATACCTGATTATCTGTATAATACTAATACATGCTGATTATATTGTAAGATAATATTCTGTATTACAGAAAAATAGGGTGTGCATGTTTAATAGTGACACATCACCCCATTAACGTTTACCGAGACAATCTTTGCTAAGTAAAAGAATTTAAGTGTCCTACTTTAAATTTACATAAACATATACAAATAGATAGAAGGAATTTTAATTGGGAAAATTGGAAATAGGATCATTAAGCACATTCGTTACTCCCTCCGTCTATTCTTATATGTCATTTTAAATGTACATAAATTAAGAAAGCAATTAATTTGCACATACTTAAAAAAAATATAAAGTGCTTAGACTAAATTACCCTTCAATAATTATTCTTCTCTTACCCTTATCTTACTTCAATTAAAACATATATTAAGCAATTAGTCGGAGAGAAAGTTATAGAAAATTGTAATGCAGTTAATACAATAGTACAAAGTTCATGATAAATAGGAGTATAATTGAAAAGATAATAATTAATACTTCTTTAATTTAATCAAATGATAACTAATTTTGGATAAGGTTTTGAGTAAAATGTGGCATTTAAAAGTGGACAGAAGTAGTAGTAAAATGGACAAATTATCTTAAAATTATTAAGAACGATTAAATACATATTTAGTTAAAGAGAAATATCATGCCATCTTTATTGTTGTACAATTATACCCTAATCAAAGAGAATAACCATTTCTCACTATTTTTTTTATATTTTAATTTTAACAAATTTTAAAGCATAACTCATCAACTTATATGATATAGATAAAATTTGAAAAATTTAATATTAAAGATTGTGAACCATAAAAAGGTGCATGAAAAAGGATATTTACCTGACACGGGGAAACCTCACTCCAAACGAGGTGCACGATGGCAGCTAGCCATCAGTGTGACTGACAGTTGCAAACGATTAGTTGAGCCCTTTGACATTCTTCAACAACCTTTCCCAACAGATTATCAACCTGAAGTTGAAAACTTCTCTATCTCCGTCCACAACCAACTTGATTAACTCATCCGTATCAAATCAAAATAAAAAACTTTAGTCTCTTTTTCAAATTATTTGACGTAATTGTACTATATACTTAGCAAACAAAAAAAAAAACAAAAAAAAAAAACTTGGGAAACATAAACAACACTGTTTGTTTTCTCTTCTCTTCCCTTCAGTTGTTCAAAGCTACGTAGTCTAAACACGCACACACGAGGAACGGGTAATCTTCCTCTCTTAGTTGTTTGTCTCTCTGTGTTTTCACTTTTCAGCTTATGGGCCTTCTTTCTTTCTATTCAATATAGCAAAAATGGACACATTATTATTTCAGGTTTGTATTCAAATATATAGCTGTCCAAAACTGCGGTCTTCTTTGACCTTTGTGTGGAAGCAACGATCATATTGTGACTAAACTCTAATACTTTAGGAATTTCTGAATCTGGGTATAAAATTAATTGCTTGTCAACATCTATTTCTAAATTTGAAGAGTTTGTGTTTGTTTGTTTTTTTTACTTGTTTTCTTTCTCCCTCTTTTGGGAAAATCAATTGTGGGTCTGTGCAGCATTCTATATACGTTTATTTAGTGATTTGATGCATAAGAGTGAACATAGAATATAGTTTTATTTTTTCAAATTTGTTTCATGTTCTTGGTCTTATTGTGTGCTCATGATGAATTCAAATTTGAAAATTCTTTGGTTTTGTTTTGCCACTGCTTATGTCTCTTGCAGTAGATAAGTTCATAGTTTTCTGGGTTCCCAAGTGATTGATTTCCTTGGAAAACATGATTGTCTCTGCCCTGTTGACATCTGTCGGGATCAACACTGCTCTCTGTGTGTTGTTCTTCACACTGTACTCTATATTGAGGAAACAACCCAGCAACTACGAAGTTTATGCGCCGCGCCTGCTGGCTGAAGGAACTTCTAAGAGGCGAACCCATTTCAACTTGGAAAGACTAATACCTTCTCCAGGTTGGGTTGCGAGGGCATGGAGGCTTTCTGAAGAGGAACTGTTATCATTATCAGGCTTAGATGGTGAGGTGTTTATGCGCATTATAACCTTCAGGTATTTATTTCACTTCATTAGAGGATAACTACCTTGTGACTTATAGGTCTCAGAATCAAATCATAGAAACAGCATCTCCGCTTGCGGGGACAGGACTGACATTATTGTTTATGGTCCAGCAAATTAAGCACATGTTATTTTAAACTGAGTTCTCATATTTATTGGGTGCAGTTTGAAAATATTTACTTTTGCTGGGATTATTGGGGTCCTTGTGCTTCTTCCGGTGAACTGCTGGGGAAATCATCTGCAAGATTTAGACATTGCTGACTTCACCAATAACTCATTGGACGTGTTCACCATATCAAATGTAAACAATGGCTCTAACTGGTGAATACTACCTCAAAGATTTTACTGCCTTAATGGAGCTGTGCTTGGAGAACTTACTCCATCCATGAGAGATTTTCCACTCAGCATTTATCTTTTGGTGTTATCTTTATATTTTTGTTTCAGGTTGTGGGTCCACTTCTGTGCTGTATATCTTGTCACTGGATTCATATGCTTACTACTTTTTTATGTAAGTAGATGCACTCACTCATAGCTCATGGAAATATTTTGTCTTTGGTTTAATTCCTTTAACATTGGACTTTATTGTGATGTTTAAGACGAATATAAAATGTATAAATATCTATTATATTTGCTGATATACTAGACTAATTATAATTAACATGATAAGAGTTGCATCTTGATTCTACAGGGTTTTCCTTTCTCTTAATTTTCTTTATTAATTGACGTATATAAGTAGACATAGCTTATGCAAGATCCAACAATTGAACTACTTACTCATTTCTCAATATCATTTTTGATCTTCAGGAATATAGATACATATCTTCAAGAAGAATTTCTTATTTTTATTCATCCAAACCCCAGCCTCATCAGTTCACCATTTTAGTTCATGGCATTCCTGCTTCCCCGAGTTGCAGCATCAGTGACTGTGTTGAGAGCTTCTTTAAAGAGCTATATCCATCTACGTACCTGTCACATGTGGTTGTTCGCCGCACAAGCAAAATCCGAAATCTCCTAGTAAGGATTGTGTTGAATTTTAAATTTCTTTTTTACAATTCGATTTTTTCATCTATATTTTACAGTTTCTTAGAAACTTATATTTTTAGTCTGTCTTCTAAACGGATGCAGAACTTTGTGACTTTGAGTATATTCTACGTATTTGCGCCTTTAATTTTAAGATTTAAGCATTGAGATATGTCTTTTGTGGTTGACAAAGTTTCCAAATTGGAGCTTCAAGTAAACAGCAAAAAAATCACAGGAACATCTTTCTCATTTCAAGTTGGTTTAATTAGAACTTTCTCTCTATGGATGCTAGCAAGCTTGTTAGCACATGATATGAACATGGTATTTACTCAAATATATAGACTGAAAATACTGTTTATTAATGAAGGAACTGATATTTCCAGTGGAGAAATTCAGTCTCAACCAGAAACAGTAAGGGACCCTTAGTCCTCCTAGGTCCTCTTAGTTGTTGCCTACCCCGCTTCAGCTTGATTCTTTCCCATATATAGCTAGCTGCAGCCATTCCTCTTCTCTCTGACCTAGTCATCCTAATTTATTTCTATGTTGCTGACACATGTAATTTCTCCCTTATGATTCCCTAATTAATGTCTCTGCTGCCCACACCCTATAATTCCTCCTATGTTAATTTCCTGAATGATTTCCCAGCTGTCCTCATTTGCATTCATTTCCCTAATTATCCTCTTCTGCATATATTTCCCTAATTATTTTGCATTAATGACACCTATGCTACCGCAACATAATTAATGCCCTCCTCTTATTTGAATAATTTAATAATTACATGGGTACTAAGAGCGCATATTGCTTGTCAGAAAATGCTAGACAGCCATAAATTTTGCCAAAATGTAGTTACAAGAACGATGCAACATCATTATTGACCTTTCGATGAATATGTGAGTCATATCACTTTATTGCATCCAACAACGTCCATGATTTTTGTCAAAGAGTATGGTTAGACTTTTTTGGGTGTGTAGCGTTAGCCTCAAGAACCATCTCTCCCATAAGCTTGGGTTGTTGGGTAAAGGCAATTGAATGATTTTTTATTTGACAACCATATGACAGCCATTTGAACTCTTTCTTCAATTCTTATTTGATTATGACCCTAAAATTGCTTGCTTTTGCGCAAAATGTGTCACTATGCTACATTCCCATCTTTTTGCAACTGCTCTCGGAGGGACAGGACAGCCTTATTTCTTCACCACCCTCTTGATCTATATGCAGTGTTGACTGTACACGATTAGTAGTTAGGACTGACTAATGATGGAGCTAATAGATCTTTATTGTGTATTGGAGTGACTAAGCATACGAACTAAAACTACTTCTGTTTTCCTGTTTGTTTCCTTCTCAATTTCTTTTAGTACTTAAGCATCATAATGTTGTGAATCTGTGGTTGAGGTTCACTTTTCAAGATGGTCTAAAATATAAATGAGATATTCCACTAGAAAATATTGATCTGAAGTAAAATTCCACAAGACAATTATGATGGTCAAAGTCCCTGTAGTAATCTATTCTTATCCTATTCATGGCTTTAGCATCATTTATTAATTGCTTTGTTGGAATCCCAATTAATTTTCAACTGTATTTATAAGGTGCATGCTATGTTGTTGATCAAATTAATTGCTTTGGAAGACTGTATTCCTATATCATTTTTAAGAATTATGAATCTCATTTTCATGTCTTTCCATTTCTTTAATGTAGAACGAAGCCAAAAATTTGTATAAAAGGATTACTGAATTACGATCAGGTCACAATCAGCAAAAGCATAATCATGGAGTTTTTTTTGGACTCTTTGGGCCAAAAAATAATCTTGTAGAGCGTTACGAAAAGAAGTTAGAGGACATTGAGGAGAATGTAAGATTGAAGCAGTCAGAGGCTTCATTGGCAGGAGAAGTATGTGGTAATCTCTGTTCTTCTTTTCCCCTTAAAAAAATGAAAGTAGTTTCAGTCTTGATTTAACTATTTTCAATTTTTTGTATCTGTTATAAAGTGCATACTATTAATCTATATTCTTGTTCAATATTGGTGGAGGCTCGAGCCGCCTTTGTGTTCTTCAATTCTCGTCATGGAGCAGCAGCTGCTTCCTGTTTTCAGCAATCAGTCAATCCAACCCAGTGGACTACTGAGCTAGCTCCGGAACCTCAAGATGTTTACTGGCCTTTCTTCTCCGAGTCGTTCATGCGAAGATGGATTTCTAAGTTGGTGGTTATAGCTGCGAGTATTCTCTTCACTGTTGTGTTCCTCATACCTGTTGTATTTGTACAAGGGCTTACCAACTTGAGTCAATTGGAAGTTTTGTTTCCTTTCTTGACTAGTATTCTAACTATGTAAGTTAAATCTATTTATTTATTCATTTTAGCTTTTAATGCATAACCCTTACGCTGTCTTGCTTCTCTGGTTTATGTTTCCTCAAGTCTCGTTATCCTTGGAGTTTATACTCATATGAAAAGCTTACAGGATTGCATGAGAATTAGGTCAAAGTAACTGTTGAGTGTTCCTCAAGCATATCCTTTCAATCTTTGACTAGGCCACAAGTTGGTGATCACAAATTTTATGCTTCCTTCATTTCAAGGATAGATCCAGGAACTGTAATGTAAATTGATTTTAAAGCACAAAAACAAATTGGCATTTTGAATAAATTGGTCAGAAGTCAGAACTATGACTTGTATTGGTTGAAAGAAAATATTTTATCACAGTCAGATTTCTTGCAGACTGCTTCTGTACATAGAAACTCCTTGATAAACCTTATTTTTCAGTACATATATTTTTCTTAGATGGAAACGTATGGATTTACAATTGATAAAGAGTTATAGTTTTATTACTTGAAGGTCAGAGTAGATCTGGTGGAACTTTTTGCCAGCTTTACTCAATGTTGAAATTTCTTGCTGCTTGGATGTTTGAATCACACCCTTTTGTGCTTCCTCAAAATATCTGCATTTGATTTTAATTTTATTATATTCAAATTCATTCTAACTGTCCTTTCGGGTGACTTGTTATGCTATATCTTCTTAATTTGTTGACATGCTCGTGCTAGCTTTATGTTTTGTTCTCTCAATTTTATAACACCAAATCTGAGTCGCGTTTTGCGAATCTTCTTACAGAAAATTTGTCAGTCAAGTAGTTACCGGATACCTTCCCAGCCTTATTCTTCAGTTGTTTCTGAAATTGGTGCCTCCTGTCATGGAGTTCCTTTCTGCCATTCAAGGACACATCTCGCATAGCAATATAGAAATGAGTGCAACTAATAAAGTTCTGTGGTTCACAATATGGAATGTGTTTTTTGCAACTGTATTTTCTGGGTCGATTTTATCTATGCTGTCTCTTTTACTTGATCCCAAGGGCATTCCTGGGAAGCTGGCAATTGCAGTTCCAGCACAGGTTAGACAATGTTTCTCCCAATTGTAATATTTTTTCCCCCATTAAAAGTTCCTTCAAACTTATATCTAAATTTTTGGCTTAATTATATTTTTGGTCCCTCAAAATGTCACGTTTTTTCTGTTTGGTCTCTTATTTTTAAAAATCATTTAATCTCTCATAAACTATTTTTGTTTCTGTCTAGGCAAAGGTACCAAATGGAAACGAAAATAGTTTATGAGAGACTAAATGGAAAATTTTTAAAAAAGAGGGACCAAATGAGAAAAACGTGATATTTTGAGGGACCAAAAACATAATTAAGCCTGATTTCTTTTTGAAAACTAAATCATGTAATGGTTTAGCCTTGAACCATGTTTTATCTCATGTTCTTGAACTAATCTGATCTCAGCATATCTTCTGTTGCCTAATCATTCATGTAAACAAGCATCACCATCATCGATCATGACTTCTGAACAATATACAGTGTAATTAAGTAACTAAAAATTATGTACAGTGTAATTAAGTAACTAAAAATTAACTGCCCTTAAATTTTGCTTAAGTGGCTGCTTCACTTGTTTTTTGAAATCTTCACTAATGAATTAATTCCAGAAGTCTTCAGGTTATTTACCCAAAAGAAAAAGTTAGAACTACATTTGGAAAGTCACTACTATCATTTGAGCAAGTCATAAGATCACAATTCAAGTCCAAAAACTGCATACTGATTTATGATGATATTATTAGTTTTTTTTTCCTATCTTTTTAATGCAATTAATTTTGGTTTGATTGTAGGCATCATTTTTTATTGCCTACGTTGTCACAACAGGATGGACAAGTGTGTCATCAGAACTCTTCCGAATCATTCCTCTCATTTTCAGTTTGATAAGAAGGCCATTCCC
Source organism: Nissolia schottii (assembly GCA_003254905.1). NCBI lineage: Eukaryota > Viridiplantae > Streptophyta > Magnoliopsida > Fabales > Fabaceae > Nissolia > Nissolia schottii. The sequence continues at coordinate 185,320 of QANU01102101.1, read as the reverse complement.
AAGTCCAAATGATGAACTTGAAGTCCCATCTTTTCCATACCACAGGGATATTCCAAGGGTCCTTTTCTTTGGACTTCTTGGTATCACATATTTCTTCCTAGCTCCTCTAATTTTACCATTCCTCTTGGCCTACCTTTGTCTTTCATACATCATTTTTCGGAACCAGGTCAGCATTTCTTTGGATGTTTATTTTGATATTTATTTCTGTATGGGCTTTTTGATTGGCTGAGCTTATTATTACATCTCATAAAAAAGTTTCTACCCTACTTCCAAAAATTAAAAGAAGGGAGATATGATTTTGGCAAACCTTTCAAAAAAATTTGTCCAATATAGGAAATGTTTGAAGAATCAAGATATAGAATATTTTTGGGGCCTCCACCTGACGGCTTATGCTGGATGGACATTTAAAGGTAGCCCAATATCTCTTAAATTTATGGGCCTGACTCCTCCCCAAAAGCTAGTTTAAGGAAGAGAATTGTCCAAACAATTATAAATATTATCTTTGTCATATCGCCAAGCAATTGGACATATCCATCCTTCAGGTCTAAAGGGATCTTAAATAAGGAGGTATATTAGAGAGATATATATATTGCTTCCTCTATCTCCACTTAACAGCTTTCATAATTGAAAAGTTGTTCACTAGGACTTCCTAGACTTGGGAAGGTCAGGATGATGTTCTATAACAACAGCGATCAAGCCTTGTTCGACTAGGTGGGCTTGGCTATATGGATGAGATGACACCATGTCTTTAACGACAACAACAATAACAACAAAATATTTTTCCACTAAGCTGGGAAGGTATGGATGATGTAGCTGAAGAATATTTTAAATCAACTAATGGAACTAAGTATATTCCGGGAAATGCTAAAGGCATTGTGGTGTTGATATACGGTTTTCAGAAGTTATTAATGAAATTAAGCCTTTTACTACGCAGAAAGTTCCACAATAGTAAGGATAGAATAAGCTATTAATAGTTGACAAGTGCTTTCAGGTATTCTTGCAATAGATAATCACAGGATCAGCGAGGATATGAGAGACCATCTTCATGTTTTGAACAAAAGGCTATGCAATGTGATCTGGTTTAGGTGTGAGTGGAGCCACTTCTAATTATTCTTATTCCATGAGAGACATGATTCATGTGAATAAGGAGCAATAACAAGGGTACCTGCATGTTTTGGTGCTTTGGTCAATTTTTTCCATAGTTATCTAACGAAACTAAATCATAAGTCAGGCCTAAATAGGATGCGTGAAGGCGAATTCTAAAATGTAATGAAGTTTTGGAAAAAAAAAATTGAAAAGATTGAAGAGAAGCCCAAACAAGTTGCATTTTCATAATATACTGGGTCAGTGATTCCCTTCGGATGAAATTGAAGTTATTATGAAATTATGGTTAACTGAAATATTGAAAAACTAAAACTGAATGTTATGTGATCAAAATGAAAACAATGAGACTAGAGTAATATAATCTGGTGACTGATTTTATACAAGGATAATTTTCTAATGGTTGATTTTGGAATCTGACAATGTTAAAAGTGATTTTATCCTTGAAAATATGGGACACTTAAAAAGTGGTTTAAATACGACTTGGTACTAATTCTCTGCCTTTTATGCAGTTTATAAATGTATATGCACCAAAATATGAAACTGCAGGGCGATTTTGGCCTATTGTGCACAATTCAATGATATTTTCCCTAGTACTCATGCACATCATTGCTGTGGGAATCTTTGCATTGAAAAAACTTTCTCTAGCATCCACCTTGACCGTACCTCTTCCAGTCCTCACACTTCTCTTTAATGAGTACTGCCGGAAACGGTTCCTACCCATATTCATTGCATACTCTGCAGAGGTACATTTTAAATCCATTGTGTTTGGTTTCTGTTTCTATTCCTTGTTTTCATTTCTTGTTTCTGTTTGTTTCCTGTACTTTCAAAATTTTGTAAAGGAAACAGCGAAAAACAAGAAAATCTTTTCATTTTCTGTTTTTTCTATTTCCTTCGCAAAACTTGAAAAATAGAAACAAAAAATTAAAACAAGAAATGGAAACAGAAATAAAAGAGATTCTAACATGAATATAACATGAATCCTCAAATGTCTTTATAGTTCCATCTGAAAGAACAGAGGAGTTGTTGCATGTTGCATTCACTGCGTCAGTTCTGATAATGAAACTTTTGGGTTAATTATGTTAACAGAGTTTGATAAAGAGGGACAGGGAAGACGAGAATGACGCTTCGATGATCGAGTTTTATGGGGAATTGGTGAACGCTTACAAAGACCCTGCTTTGCTTCCAATTCAATTCTCATCAGACAATGAGAGTCTTCGCAGCCCCCTTATATCTGAAGCTTAATATGCTGAGCTACCATGTTATCCTATATTATACCGTTTGTGTTAGCTCTTTTCTTGTTGAATGTGATGGAAGGTTCATATTTCAAGAGCAATGGAGTGCAGTTGTTTGTATAGCTTTGATTGCATATAGAAAACACTTGAATTTGAATACAGTGGCTTGCGCTGCCATGTGACTTCTTTAGGTGTTTTCTCTGTAACAGTTTGTTATTTAAATATTACATTTCTACACCCTTCTCCCTTTAACCTTTTGTATTTGAGAAATATTATCTCGCAAGAAACTGAATTGGTAAGAAACTAAGGTATCATTTGGTTCTAGTCAGATGATTGAAATGATGGAGACTGGAATATATGTCTCGTGTCATTTCTCTTTTTTTTGGTCTCTGTCTCCTCCAAACTTTCACTAAACATGTTTATGTCCTTAATGTCTTACTTGATAAAGCTAAAATCCAAATGCTACTTAAAGGACATTGTTGATAAAGCTATATTTCTTCTGTAGTTTCTTCCTTGCAAATTCTTAGAAAAGCTATCTATATATCTCTGTTGTTAATTTTGATAGCACACTTTACGTGACCTGTTCCAATAGGTGGCAACTTCTTTTACACTCTCCTTCCGTTCCTTCCCATTTGGCAGTGGAGTTGGGCGTTTCCTGATGTCCCCTTTTCCTCTTTTATTTATTTATTTATTTATTTTCTTCTTGCTTGCACACATCTCCTCAAACAATAATCTTCATCCTATTCTCTTATGATTTTTGAATTTTTCCACCACATCACAACCACTCTTTTCTCACACACACAACTTTCTCTCACTAAAACATCCATTTGTTGGCCATAAAACTTGATAGAGAGATTGAATGATTTCTTCTCCTTATCTTCTTATTGAATTGGTTCAATTAGCTCTCAATGTTCTCCTATGAATTGTTAAGAGTTCAAAAACCCTCAGTTTTGGGAAATTTGCGGCTTTTGTACATTGGGGGTTAAATTATGTAGATTCATGTTATTGTTAGCTAATGAATGCCTTTGTTGTCATGTTTCCCAAGTTGTTTGGTCTGGGGCATCGACTCTCAAAAGTGTGATTTATTATGGTGCTCTTCGAAATCAGTCTTTGAGTGGATTTTTATCTATAACTTGTTTTATATATTTTGTGAAATATATGTATGTGTAGGTTTTATGAAAATGCGTTTGAGATTGCGAAAATAATTATTATTCAAGCTCATAACATAATTGTGCTTTTATTTTGGTGAAACAAGATTTCCTTATATAAGGACAAAGATAATGAAAGATTGCAAAATATTTTGATGAGAAATGATTTATTTGAAAATTCACCCTTCGAGAACGGATTTGGATTTGAGATGCTTGTTGAGAAATATTAGTTTGTGGGTATTCGAGGGGCCTTGGTTTTTGATGTTACAAATATTTCTGGTCTTGCGGGAAGAAATTGTTTTGATTTAAGTTTTTGGTTGACCAACGAAGGTTTTGAAAAGTGAGGTAAAATATTAGGATTTCTGTTTTGAGTTTTTGGGGAGCCAGTGATATGGTTGTTAAGAAATTTTGGGAATGGGAAATAGATCCCCTCTATATTAATATATACTTGAGTTGCATTATTTCGAGAAAATGGTTTTGGGTGATGTCTAGTCAGGATCTATAACTAATGACAGTAGACGTTGGACTTGGTGCACCATGACGTCAGTCCCAGCTTGTAATGCTAGCTTAGGTGTAGGCCGACGTTTTCAATGGTTCCGAACTCATGTGAAAATGATATTCCTAACATGTTGTCTATGTCTGTTATCCAAACTTTGTGCCCAATTGGAACGTTGTTTGTGTTCACTGCATAACATGATGGAATCTGTATAAAATTAGAAATGGAATTGATAAGAAACCTTTATTTGAAAGGAATGTATTTTCTATATAAACTATTTTTTTTTTACAGATTATGTAGATAAGCTAATTTATTGTCTTTGTATGGTTTCATGGACGAACTAAGATTTTTTGGTTTGAGAAAGAAGAAGTATTGTAAAGATTTGTATTGCATTTCTCTCTCTCTTTCTCTCTCTCTCTCTCTCTCTCTATATATATATATATTTGCGCTTTCGATAAGCTTGTCTCGTTCCTTTTATAGACATATATCCCTCAATGATTCGGTGAACTCACCACTCATAATCATTTCAGTTTTAGGTCTTGTTCTGTGCGACAACTATGACGAGTCATATGTGGTGAGTCTTTCTGGCTTCAGATGGTTTATTTTGATAAAATATCTGAAGTGTCCCTAGAGTGCTCCATTAGTCCACAAGCAGGGTCTTCACATCCGTTGTGTGTTGTATTGTGTTTTTAAGGGGGAAAAATATGTAAAAATCTGTATATATTTGTAAATTGTGATTAGACGATTTTCCTGGTTTCATTTATGTTTCAAATGCATTCTGGGAATGCATTGGTGGGTGGGTGTGTGTGTGTGAGTTAAATTGTTAGTTAGGCTAGCTAGGGGTTGTGATCTCCTATGTGCCAGTCATAGTTTTGAGTTTGGGTCATGACATTATCCATATTCTATTGATGTAGACTTTCTTTAGATTATGGGATATCATATATTTTTTTACACTGAATCATACAAAAAAAATGTTTTTGATAAATTAATAAATATCCTAAAAGGATGACAGAAATAACCAAAACAAACACTTTAACAAGAACATCAAACTACACAAAAACACAAAGGAAAATAAGCACAATGTAAGGAAATTACCCTACAAATAGCCAAAGTTAACCCCAATCAACACCACAACACAAAGGCTCATAATTATAATGTAGAAACATATCGCCTAATAGTTGCCCACTAAAAACCACTAAATTAAGTGTCAAGCCACATTTTATTCCTAGACAATCTTTGAGGATCAAAGTATATTTGAGTCAAAATTAAAACCATTCCTTAAATAGCTTCCAACAATCACACCCAATTAGCTCCGCAATATTAGATGACTAAAAAAACCTAAGAAGTGACAACAGACACTTTGGAATCACAACAATCGCACTGAAAACCTAAATTATGGACTTATCATGGCTTACTTGGTTTCTTCACACTACTGATTTTGGATCTAGAGATCCTAAGCATTGCCTTCTTCTCTTAGCATATTGTTTAGATCACCCATTATCACCGGGTCCTAAGAAAGTGAGCTGAAGGACAGCTGAAGTTGATTCCTAGCTAGGAATATTGACGGTTAAATTAGTTAGAATGTTGTCAGTGTTGTTAGCAAGACAGTTAGTGGCAGTTAGAGTAGAGTTAATTTCATGTGCATTTAGTGTAAATATAAGTTAAATTTAGTTAGCATTTTTTTTTGTGTAGGTGACTGATCATTGCATATAGAACTCTTCTCATCTCAGTTGCACGTACTGCAGTCTTGTATCTCACAACATTTATCATCAAACAACACTTTGCATCTCATGGGATTTGACTAGTGTATATGATTTAATAGTTAAAATCCACTCCTCTCATCTCTTACATTAAAATAACTCTTCCTAATGTATATTTTTAAGATTGTCCCCACGTTACAAAATGATCAAAGTGCAATATATGAAAGTTTGCATGAAGGTCTAATTTGGACCTTAACAAAAATTTATTAAAGTATTAAATCACTGATGAACTAATTTGGGCCTCAATTAATAAAATGTCAAATTTGACCCTATCAATTTTAAACTTGGGTTAACTTGGTCCTTGACAAAAAACAAAAAGTTCAATTTGGTCCCTATTAATTTTAAGTTCGGGTTAAGTTAATCTCTGTCAATTTCAAATTTAGGTCAAGTTAATTCCCTTCATGCTTAGTTGCACTTCATAATTACGGCTAAATGCATATTTAGAAGTGTATTTAAGCACATCAAAAATATTATGATCACTTTCTCTTCTTTTCCTCCTCCAGTACCTGCCCTACTGCATCGTTTATATAGTTCCTCCATTTCGACAGTCTCGTGACCATTGGCACTGTTTCCATAATGCCATAAGGTCACTGGTCCACTTGCATTTGTCTTTGGCATTGCTTTCTTAGCCACCAAAGAGGGAGAGGGGTTGGAGAAGTGTTTGGCGGGGGGCGGGGGGGGACAGGGACTGAGATAAGGGAGGAGGGATATTGACGATAACATTCTTGATATGTTTAATTACACTTCTAAAAATATGTTTAATCACATTTAAGAAACAGAGCGAAAAATGAAGGGATCAACTTGGCCTAAACTTAAAATTGTTGGGGACTAACTTGACCCCGAGTTTAAAATTGACAATGATCAAATTGAACTTTTTTTTAGTTAAGAGCCAAATTGATCCATGTTTAAGACTTATAGAAACCAAATTGAAACCTTTTTTAAATGGTCTATAAAAGATTTGATAGGACCAAATTGAGTTACTCTAAATAATATTTCATCAAAATTAAGTAGTGCTCCGTATTTGAATGGTATAAGATGTCCTTCTAAAACGGATAAAGGGTATTTCTACATGATTTGTGACTTTGACAAAAGGTATTTTTTTCAAAAATAAAATAAAATAATTATGCTACTTTGACCGAAAGTTGCCGAAAGCTAATCTCAATTTACTATAAAAAAAGTACAAACAATTAAAAAAATTAAAACATGGAAAGTTTGTGCTGAAATGTGGATTAAAAGGGATCTTGAAAAGAGTAAAGACGATAATATANAGATCCCAAACAATGTTGTCAACTGGACATCTAAGTCTCTGGTTGCCAGTTCGCCAGTTGCCACGTTGGTTTGGAAATCAAATTCCATCCATTGGCTTCCTGGTTCGATCCTTCCATATGTCGTTGATGATGTCATGATGATAATGATATTAAAAAAAAAAAAAGGGTCTCCGGTTACGTTAAAACTAGTTACAGTTTGATTGAGAGTTAAATTGATGACTAAAGATATCTTCCATCCAAACAATATAAAAATGTTCAAATACTCACATGGGTTTCCATAAAGTATTTTCCCCTTTGTTTTTTCCACTTAGAAATCCAAAATTTACAGTTTGAAATGATCTCATCGATCCTCTAAGGATTTCCTAGGAGGTATACCTCCTAATCGTGGATAAGCAATTAGCGAAATCCATTCTCATGTTCATCAAATATGAAATTTCCCTCCTGTAATCTTCTTTACAGCTCATGAGATGCTATAATAGTTCCTAAGATACTATTAAAAAGATTCTTATAGCTTAAGAGGCTATAATAATATTTCTAGTACGCGCCTGAAGATTGTACTATGCCTGTTGTGTGCATGTGAATTATGCATAAGAAAGTTTTGCCTAATTAGACAAATCTTGAACTCTATCTTGGAATGTAAAGGAAACTACACATTAAGGTCAAGGAGTTTTCAGAATAAAAAAGAAGGCTGAATTAGACAAAAGAAAGAAAGCTAAAAGCAATATCAGAGGGCCCTCAAAGATCTCACTTTTAACTAATCAGCTTCAACTCAATTCTATGCATATCCTCTACTACTACACATTAAATAATAGCCAGACTAAGACTTTGAAATGTGAATATGGTCAAAAGGAGAAAAGAGAAAAGAAGGGAAAGTGAAGAGGATGAAAAGAACAGTGAGGGGAACATTGAATGGGACCAGCTAAGGGAAGGGAGCAACTAACGCCTGCACAAATTTCTCGTCTGATGCCATTGTCACTCTTCTCATACTGTTTTCTTGATTCGACCAAAATATATAAAAATATTTTACAATACTCATAAAAATATTTAGAAAAACATTCATAGATATAAAGATACATATTATATGTTGAAAATTTTTTCACAGTAAAACATGAAATATAGACTATTTTTTAAATCAACCAATTTAAAAGTTATTCCCAAAATAAACTAATTTCCTTATAACTCTCGTTTAAGTTTTGTTATTTTTTAAATAGGAGTCAATTTAAATCGGCTCCTATAATGATTTTATTTTTTTTAAACAAGAGTTGATTCAAATCGACTCCGTCAATTTGAATCGACTCTTGTGGGAGGTCTATATAAAAGAGTTGGTTTGAACCGACTCCTTCACAATTCTAACTCTCTATCTCTCTAAAAAATCACTTTCTCTCTCCAAAAATCTTGTGGGGTTGATATTTTGATTCGTAGTACGATGTAAGGTGCAAATTTGAGGGGTAATGACATTTATGTGGCTTTGCATGGAATTTATTCCCAATATATGGGCCAAATTGAGAAATTACGGATGTATGGGCCTTTTTATGAAATCACCACCTTGGGTGGCGATTTCAGACCTAAAAATAAAAAATAAAAAAAATTCGGATTTTTCTAAAATCACCACACAGAGTGGCGATTTCAGAGTCTGAAATCGCCACCCTGGATGGCGATTTCAGACCTAAAAATATAAAAAAAAAATCAGAATTTTCTGAAATCACCACACAGAGTGGCGATTTCAGAGTCTGAAATCACCACCCTGGGTGGCGATTTCAGACCTTAAAAAAAAATTAAATTCGAATTTTTCTGAAATTATCACACAGAGTGGCGATTTCAGAAAATCCGCCCATACATCTGTAATTTTTTCCCAACCACCATATTATGGGATTAAAAAGTTAGCTGCCATATATATATGTAAAAAATCCCAAATTTGATGCATCTAAATGAGGTCGACCACATCTAACTTCGGGTGAACTTACAGGTTCATAGATATTTTTATGACAACGTTTTTGTATTTCTATTTATGCTAGTGTTATAGATTGATAAGACATTAGGTTAGTGTACGTCAAAAATGGTAGTGTAGATTTATAGATAAATAGATAAATTGTTTGGTAGATTGATAAAATATTGTTATCGAACTTAAATGTTAGTTAGATCTATTGAACTTGAACTTGATAAAAAGTTAAACCTATGAATGTTAGCATTATGTTAGTTAGATGATAATTCTCCCATGAGAGTTATCTTTGGTTGTCCTTCCATATCTCTTTTAGACTAATTTATGCATTTTTAAAGCATTTTAGCATCATATTTAATGCATTCTTGAATAAATTGGTTTCTCCTTAGGCTTAGCAAAAATCATGCATTTTAGGCGTCCATTTTAGGCGTCTGCATGGTTTTTCAAGTCCAGAGATCCTTGGGAGAAGTATGGAGCGCTCAATCATTGAAGTTAGTGTTCAGAAGTCTAGCTTGTTAGAGAAATCATAGAGAAATCTCTTTGTGCAATCGTGTTAGAGAAATCATAGAACGCAAATGATTTCTCCTAGATTGTTCATCCTAAGAGATTAGATTATTGATTAGGTTGAAAGAAAATAGTTAACTATCGAGTGAGGTTAGTGATTAAGAGTGAATTTCTGATTGTTAACAGAGTCAAACAAGAACTGAATAACTAAGATTAAAATTATTAAAATTAGCATAGCTGAATTCAAGTTCCCTAACCCTATTTATCATCATAATTTAATCATTTTTCATTGTCTTTATAATTCTTAAATTTTCTGGTTGTTATTCTTATCAAATCAACAAGAACATTATTCTCTTCAATCGTTGTGATTATCAATTTATTTGTACAATTATTTTGTCCTCATGGGATTGACAACTCAAGTGTATTATACTCAGTTTTTATTACTTATACGACGCAGTATACTTGCCATAAAAAATTCGTATCAAGTTTTTGGTTGCTGGGGACAAATTTGATTGTTTAATTTATCGAATTACTAAGAATTGAACATTAATTTTATTATTATTTTATTCATTTTAGTTTTTTTAGTACAACTATGTTTTTCTTTTCTTATTATCACTTGTGACCTTAACTTGTGTGTTAAGTGATTTTAGTGCATGTGAAAGAACTACCTAGAGTTGATCTTTGACCCTGAGGTTGAGAAAACCGCAAGAAGGTTAAGAAGAGAAACCAGAAAAGCAAAAGCATAGGTTGCACAAACCGCTGTAGAGTTGATCATTTGTTGGCGATTGATGATTTCTTATTGTCTCACAAATAATCATCTCTAGCAATGGGTAATTGTCCACTTCCAAGGATTGATTGATCCGCTATAAAACCCTAAAACTATTAAACCCTAATGTGATGAAGGAAAATCATTTGGTGATGAATGATTCCCTAGCTGTGTATCCAGATGATATATCCTTTCTATGAGAGTGATTCGATGTTCAAGATCATCTACAAACGGTCATGAGTGTGAGGGAGGTGGCATATGTGGAGGTGGAGGTCTATTTGGAGGCTCACAAAAGGAAAAGACTTATAGTGGTTGGGCAGTGCTTTAATGGTGGTGGTGACGAGGAGGCAATGGCATGGTGACATCGATGATGGCAGCGACAGGGAAGCAACAACGCGATGGAGTCTGGCAGTAGTGGTGATGGGGAGCAAGGGCGTCGTGGCTTTAGTGGTAGTGGCCACAAGGAGGCTAGTGTGTGGTAATGTCAGTGGTAGTAGTGATAGGGAGGTAGGGGTGTCATGGCTTTAGTGGTGGCGGCGATGGGGATGCAGAGGCATAGTGGCAGCCATGGTTATCAAACTTGCGAGTTTAAGTAAACTCGTGGAGCCTCCGTAAACTCGGATCGTAAACTAGGATCGTAAACTCGTACGAGTTTACCTATTATTAAAAAAATATTTTAAAAAATTATTATGCTACAAAAATATATTTAATAAAACTTGAAATTCATAAATACATTTACCTCCATAACAAAGCACAAATAAAGATGAAATATATGAGTTCTAAGTTCAATTCATACGTAATACATATAACATAATACATAGTATTGACTGCTGAACATCACAAGAAGCGAGTTTGTGACGATGATGTCTTCAATCTAGAACACTAAAGCACAAATAGCAATGCAGAGGTCACGCACCCTGGTGGGAAAGATCCCTGAGCAAAGCATGAAATACATACGATGGACTAGCGACGGAGCACAAGCAACGACGGAGCACAACGGAGCACGATTGTAGGCGCAACTGTAAATGATAACTCTAAAATACTTAAATGACCTAAATCTAAAAACTCATAAATATGCAAAACAATATCAAACTTGTTTTGTTTCTAAAAAAAAAAATAAATAAAAACCTGCTTTGTGGGTAAACTCGTAAAATCGGGAGTAAACTCGCGATTTTATGCGAGTTTACCTGAGTTTACCCGATTTTACCCAGAAACGAGTTTACATACGAGTTAGCTCAATTTTATGACCTAAACTCAAAAAATCGTACGATTTTACGTGTTAAAACGCGATTTTAATAACTATGGTGGCAGCAATAAGGAGATAAGGACGAAGGGGAAACAAGAGTGTCGTAGCTTCGATGGTGGTGGTGATGGGGAGCCAGGTTCATGGTGGCACCAGTGGCAGCGGGTTAAGAAATGAGGGAGGTGGAGAGAGTGAAGAAAATGAGGAAGAAGAGAATGTTTGCCTAGTTTAGGATGCACACCATTACCGGCAGATAAATTCGCCAGTAAATTTCTCAAATCTACCAATAATCAAAAAAATGATACGCATCATTTCATTTATGTGAGAAATCTCCCGCTCAATGAAATTTTATTACTGGCGGATAAATTCACTGCTATTTGAATATATCTATCTATAAAAACTTAACCTTAAACACTAAACACTAAACCTTAACCCTTAAACGAATAGCTAAAGAAATTAAATAAACCCTTGTCGATAAGAAAAAAGTAACATCATATTAATCCTAGAGCAATTACATGTATCTATGCTATCTCAAATTGTCTAGGTACTCTTTTATCATCCTTTTATGCATAGACTAATTGTCATATATTAATGTACAATAATTATAACTGCTATGTTAGTCTTCAATTAAACATGCACCACCTCTTTGAGCATGCGCAATAATCAATTATTAATTTAATATCCACAATCATTTGTGTATGATAAATTTTGGTAATTAATTGTGAAAACCTATTTTGTTTGGTCTATACATAGTCCTCATAATTTGTTAGACCCATTGGTCGTATGTCAAATTTTGGTGATGTGCTTATGTTGTGATTGTTTATTAGAGAAGATAAACAAGAAATTTAGTAAACCCTAACTTCCAAACCCTAAACTCTAACCCTAAATTTATTTAAAAAATCACCAGTTACCGGCAAATATATCCACTGATAATTATTTTTTGTATTTTTTAAAAATTATTTAGTGATTATTGGCTGGTATATCTAATGATAATATATAGGCTCCACTTGGTGCCACATTATTCTGGTGAAAATTACAGAGGATACATTATCTGTCAATAACATTGAGCTTTTATATTAACATAGTCGAAAAAGGCATTTATTAGCGAATTGGGGACATAAAATCTGTCGATAACACTAACAGATATATTAACCAGTAAAATCCGCCGATATTTACCATTTTTCTAATAGTTCATAGTGAGGAAGGTAGTCACATTCCTATTCTCTTCCCCCAACTTCTGCCTAAAGAAATGATTTATGATATAGAATAAGAGTCTAACAATTAGTTTAGATTTTTATTATTGTCATCCTCATTCTTTTGAAAGAGAAAAGAAAAGTTATTTTTAGCTGGAATTATGCATTGTCCTACACACCTTTAAAGTACAAAAGTCTCTGTTGTAATATGGATGATATGATATAAAATCTTTTATTTACCTTTTATCAACGAACTCAACCTTTTTTCTTTGAAGAAATGGATCACCAAAGCAAGAAACAATGACTCAGCTTAAGTGGTTACTGTTTTTTCTCTTAACCATTGTGAGCAAGAAATTAAAGTAGAAAGAATCTCTAACATAGATACCGGACACATCATGACACATGATATGATGATACATTAATTTTAAAATTTTACAAGATATAGACACAACATATATAAGTATAAAATTAAATATTTATAATAATATTCTAATATTTTCATTGATATCAAACTACTCATTTTTAATATTTTTTAAACTCTTTTAAAATATATGGAATATTTAAGATATTTTCATGTGCTAGTATTTGCTCACTTTCTAAGGGTCTATATTGTTATAAATTATTTAGTATTTAAAATATTTTTTACTTAGACACGATATAACACGACTCAAAAAACTTTTAGATATAACTTGGATACGCTTAGATATGATTAATCATGAATTATTTTATTTGGATACTTTCGAACACGTGCGACACGTGTATAAGACGAGTGTCTTTATTATTGGTGACTGTAGTGTGTTGGATACAAAGACATAACAATTTTTACGAAGTGTCTGTCCTTCCTAAAGTAGAATCAAAACCTAATTTATTTCACCAAATAAAAGACGCCACATTGAAGGTTTTCTAGACATGGAAGAAATGGGAATTGCTACACAATGTTATGATGATGGTGCTAGTTATGGTTTAATTTAGGTGCACCAAATTCATGTGATTATTGTAATGGACATAATAAGGAAATTTTAACCAAGAGGGTTGTTAGGAGCACTTCAGATTAAGGTATAATTATGGTTGCAATGTTGATGATGGCACTAATCAGGGGGGAAAAGAGGATTTGAAGGCTGTGATGTGGGACTCAGTCATTGACTTCCTGTTTGCGGACACCGTGCAATCATTTTGTTACTCTTCTTCATTTGAGATTGCAGAGGGTATGGTGGGGTCAATGGAGGAAGAGGATTATGATGAGGGGTTTTAGGTCTTATAGGCTGCATTTAGTTGTTGATACATGACATAAATACATGGATACAAAGACATTAAATCTTATTTGGTTATGAAAACAGATACAAAAACTTGTGTCTTGGGACAAAAACTTAATGTATTTTCTGTATCTCCATTTTGTTACGACATGATGACAAGGACAGATATAAAATTTTAATGAAATTATGAATGAGTTAGAAGGAGATCCAAATGGTATTTTAAGTCATTTATTATATTTTTATGTATTGTTACTACAAAAACAAACATGATTTACGTATAATAAATTATATCTTGTATATCATCACCAAACAAAATACAAGACAAACTTTTAGTCCTATATTTTATATTTTTGTCTCCATGTTTATGTATTTTAATCATGTTTCAATGACTAAACGCAGATATGTTTGGTGTGGACTAAAAATGGAGGGTAACTTTTACTTATGTGTAAAATTACATATGAACTTCATTTGTGAAAGTTTTTCTCCCATTTTATCTCGTACTAAATACACTCTAAGCTGTTTTTACTCTTTGGCACGGTTACAATTAAGAAGTCCTCACAACATTTGTTTTCTCCACGGGTTAAACCTTGGTTTTCTTTTTAATCAGCTAGCATTAATTATGTAGAGCCCAAGGACGAATGCAAATACATAGCTTGTCTTCACATTCTAATCGTGGTGTCTGACTGTCTGTAGTTTTTTTTTAAGTATTCTATGATCTCATATAAACTATCAAATTTTTTTACCATTAGGTCATGTTTAAACTCCACTAGCTTGGGGTGTATGTAGTATGCGGCTAAAGGATAGAATAGAAATGCACAGGGATAAATTTTTTGGGTTAAATAAGTTTTTGCTCTTGAATAAATTGCAAATTTTGAATTTGCATCCTATTAAATTCTTTTTGTTTGGTTTGAATCATCGATGAAAATAAATTTGGTTTTAATCCCTAACGTTAAATTAAACTGTTAAAAGATGATATATGAGACAAAATTTATGTGGGTCCATTATAATTTAGGTATACATGATCAAATTAAGTTTTAACCATGGTTAAACATGGTCATACAAGACTTAAATTGTGGTTAAACCGATCCATGGTTCAAATCGATTTGATCGGTTTGACAACGGCTAGAATTTGGTTTCACCATGTTTGACCAAATTACAGTGAAATTTACCTAACTTTTATCCACCACGGTCATTTTTAATGGTCCAACTTAACATTAGGGGTTAAAATAATTTTTTTTATTGAACACTCAAACTAAAAAAAATTAGTAAAGTATAAAATCAAAATTTACAATTTATTAAGAGACAAAAACTTTTTTAACAATTTTTTTAAGCAGAAGATCTATTCTTTTTCTTTTTCTTTTTCTTTTCTTTTTTATGGTAGCAAAGGATCTATTCGTAGGCACAAAGGAGGAGGGAATTTTTTTTTTCTTTCAAAATGCATGGCAGAAATACTTCCGAACTGAGTCAGTAACGGAATGATTATGGTTTAATTCATTTTGAGCTCTCCATTTTCTTGCCCTTTTTCTTTGGTACAAATAAATTGGAATAGCAAATTGAGGATAAGTGAATTTTACTTTACTCATTAAAATTTTAGATTAAGTTCTCATAAAAAAATCTTTAATAAGTTTGACAAACTAAAAGCACAATCTAAAGAAGACAGATGCCATAACCGGTGGGGGGACACATTTTCTTCAAAAACTTTTAAGGACATACTGAGAATTATGCTTGAGAGAATTAACAATTTAATCTACAATTTATTTTCTATTTTATCTCTTAAAATATCAAGTATCATTTATCAAATGTATAAATTGATATGTACATTGATTTATTAAGTTTGGAGCAATTTTCATGAACTAATTTAAGGACAGTGAAGCTTTGGATGCAATAAAGCCAACATCATAACATATGCCACCAACTGATGAGGCACAAAGTTCAGACACATTCTCAAGGACACGTAACCCTATATAGCTATGGGAATCAAGACATATACCAATATAGTCTTCTCTTCATCCTAAGAAACATGTGAAACACAACAATTAATTGCGTAAGTGATTATGCTAACAGACAACAAATTAAAGTAAGAGTGGGGGCAAGTATATGATTGAATTCAAGAAGAGGATAGTTTCTTCCACTCCATGTGACACTTGCAGTTGTTGAGCTTTAGCTAGAACAATAATTGAAATCACTCATAATAAAGGCCTTCTGGAATTTTAAACATTGATTTTGTTTTATGGACATCAAACATAAATTTTAGATTGCTTTAATTCTTATATATGATTTATAAAGTGACAGATAAAATTAATGGAATTAGTAAAATACATTGCAACATTGATACAATTTGTCTTTTTTTCTTTTCTTTTTTTTCTAGTAGTAGTAATTTGCAAGAGCACTCAAACCTCATCTTCAGTGAACTGGTACTTATTATATATGACAACCACTCCATAGTTCACCTATCAATAATTGACATTGATGTTTGTACAATCTAATTGGCCCTCTTTGGAATCCATTTGTATGATTCCCAAGACTTCTTTTTCAAAACAAAATTATGGGCAATGAATTCAAATGAGTCATGAGCAATGAATAAGAGGTGGTGACAAGTAAAAACAAAGTTGAGCTAGCTCTCAATCACTTTGATGCCAATCTGGAAGTGTTTTGTTCTTATCTCTATATATGCATAGCATTACATGCTATTAATATCTCATCAAATGCCCTTTGAATTAGAGTAATGATGTTTGCTATTTGTAGAACAATCAATAACCGGTGAAAAGATTTGTGATATTAACAATTTCAAACCACATATATAGTACTTAAAACAGAAATATTGAAATTCTAAATATCACCTTATATTCAATTAAAATATATTTTCTAATTAAGTATTGAAAACAAAAAAAGAATTTTACTCTCATATGAGCCATTTTCTGTTTCTCACTTCCCTACTGATTTTTCAGCTTTTCTTACCAAAGGAAACGGCACCCTTTACTATGTTTGGCTGTATGCATCCAAAAGAAGGGGGGAATAGGACAAGAAGATGGAAATGCATATTTCTTTTTTTTCTCTTCTTGAAAAGATAACACGAAATGAGAAGGAATCTAGCTAAAGAAAATGAGAAGGAGAAAAATTTACAAAAAGAAAAAGGGAAATACCTTTTTCTTACTCTCATAAGCATGATACTCGTAGTATCACCTAGACTATATAGCTTTAGAAACCCAAACTATAATCAAAATTTTTCATATAGCCAAAGTGTACTGTTTTATATTATATACTTACACCAACGTTTGGGAGTACTAATTTTTTGCCTTCTTATCTTCTTAATCATCTCCAATCATATATTTGTCAAAATTTTATTGATTTTTATTTGTGATTTTGACAAATATATGGTTAAAGATGGTTAAAAAAATAATTAAGACAAAAATTTAGACTCCCAAAAATGACTCAAAAATAAGTTTACCGAATAATAAAATTGTCTCCTAAAAAATTCCTCCCAAGAAAAATGTCCTAATTACAAATAAAAATTCCAGTGATAAACAACAACATTCTAGCAGCTAAGAAATTTAGGTCAAACTAAATTGTTTGCACGATTGTGGCAAACTATGTATTTTTATTTTATTAAAAGAAACACCTTATTGCTGAGCAGCATAAAATTTCTTTTCTGTTACTGAAAGAAAAAGAATCTTTTGTATGTGGTGTGGTGATTGTCGGAGTTTACAATAGTAAGCATAGAAATAATACGGCAGGCCCAAAACCATGAAAAGGGAGAGGGATTCGTCATGCTGTATCTTTCATGGCAGGCATATCCCCAACTCACAAGTACAACAACAATAAATTAAAGCTTTGAAATTTGTTGGATAATGCCAGGAGACTCTGATTTCACTATATGTATGTACAACCATATCTTATATCCGATGTAACAGTGGTAATAAGTAATAACTGTCACCGTTGAAGTAGTTGAGAGTCAGCATAATAAATCACTTTTGGATAAATATCATTAGACAAATCCCCTTTAAAATATAAAAAAAAAATTGAATAATTAATTTCAAAGCATTGTTAGTGTAAATATTTTGCAATAATAACCGATCATATACAATTATATATTTATAGGAGTGACTTTTCATGTAATTATTATAAGAATAAAAAACTTTAAATTTTATGTCACTACAACAAATTTATTAACTACACTTAAAAGTGTGCCATATACCATAATGACTCCTCCTTATGTTGAGGGTGGTCATGACTCCCCTAAAATTTATTTATTTATTTATTTATTTTACGAAAAAGTTAATTTTCTTTCTTTTCTTTCTTTTTGTTTTTTTGCCTACCCAAGATATATCTTGGCTTCGCCGAACTAATCAACTTAGATCCACTAGCATTGCTTGTAAACCCTAGCAGGTAAGTTAGAGAGACTCAGTAATAAGAGGCAAACGCTTAATTAGTTAGAGTTGGTTAGAATGTAAAGTTAGTTATGTTTGTTGGCTTACTTGCAACACAAGCCACTGCACTTGTATATATACAAGAGCAATGCTCACTGGAATGCAACTTTTGATTCATTTTCATTCAATTTCTATTATGGTATCAGATGTGTAATGCTTCCGCTCTCTCTCTCTCTCTTTCTCTCAAGTTCTCCATGATTTCCTCGAGCTTTCTCTCGTTTTCTCACACTTTCCTTCCTTCTCTTGCGCTTTGCTTCCCTCTTCTGTGATTCTTTTCTCAATCTGCATCTTGGCCCCCTGAATTCTTATTCTGCTTGATTCATCTTGAATCTCAAAATCTTCTTGAGGATTCTAACTGCGTTCTTGTGTTTTCTATCACCGAATCTCAGATTCTTGCTTCTCAAGCAACTCCTTGAGGTTCTCCGATATTTTGCAGATTGAGCACGATTCTCTATCCTTGATTTCCTTATTCCATGGCTACTGATGCTGGTGGCATTGCTTCCGTGACTGAGAACTCTGGTTCGGTTGATTATTAGGTTCCACAATCAGATTCACATCACGATTTTTCTTCTCCCTTCTACTTGCATCCTAATAAGAATCCCTTATTAGTTCTTGTTTCATCTCTTCTCAATGGTGCCAACTATCATACTTGGTCTCATGCCATGCATATGGCTCTTCTCTCCAATGTTACCAAGTGACTTCAAATACACAAGAGGGGGTGAATTGGGTATACAACTTTTTCACAAAACTTTTCTTACTTAGAAAATGAGCTAGAAAATCTCAACAAAAATATAAGAACAAGCAATAAAGCAAGCTAGCGCAAGCAATAATAAAGGAAAGTGTTAAGGGATAGAGAGAATGCAAACTCAATTTATCACGGTCCAATCACCTTTGTGATTTACGTCTAGTCTCCAAGCTACTTGCTCAAGATTTTCTCTACTATATTCAAGCTTCAAACTTAGGTGCTTGAAAAACCTTTACAAGTAAGAGCACTCTTCACACCTTGTGCTTGAGCCTCAAGTAATCTTCCTTAGGGATTGCACCCTAATCAATCTAGAGGAATACCTCACCTTCTTTACAAGTGTATGGAATTTTTGAATTGGAAACTCTCTCAAAGAGTGGATAATACAAATTGAAGCTCTATACATGTATGTGTGAAAATCTCTCTTTTAGGCTCTTTAGAATGACTCAATAAATGCTCTTATGATCTATAGAAGGATGGGAGTTTAGGAGTAAATATTCTTCCTTGAATCACTGCATTAGGTGGGTATTTATTGAGTCCAAGTGATCCTAGCTGTTGTGCAATTAATACTCAAGAAATTAGTACAACAGAACTAGTCGTTGCTGTCTTCAGAGACCGAGTCATTCGAATGACTAATGTTGGTCATAAGAATGACTATTCGATGTAGCCGTTATGCGTCTCTTGTGTCAAAGTCATTCGAATGACTTTACCTGAGTCATTTGAATGACCTATGCAATGTAGCCGTCATGTGTTTCTTGAGTCAGAGTCATTCGAATGACCTTACCTGAGTCATTGGAATGACTTGTGCTTTGCATAGGTCACAGAGAGAGCAAAAGCTTTGCCAATCGAATGACTCCATCGAATGTCTCTTGAGAAAGAGACATTCGAATGACTTGCTCATGAGTCATTCGAATGACTTGTAGTAGTCATTCGATTGACTTATTCAAGTCTTGGCCAATCTCATCCTTTTTCTTGTCCTTTTTTATTCCTTTGTTTATCTAATTCATTTTTAATTCCTAAAATCAAAGGTTTGTTAAAAGAGCCATTTTAGAAAGCATTTTAGAGAGTTATCACACATACATCTTAACAACAAATTTCCTAAGTCCTAAATCTATATCTTCATTGAATTCCTTGACGTGGAAACTTGCATCTTTGTCTCATCAAAACCTACACCATGTAGCATTCACAATTTCCCCCTTTTTGATGATGACAAATATTTAGGAAGAAAGATTAAACAAAAACATTTAAGAATGTATGAGTTAGGGCAAGTGTTCCCCCTTAATATGTGCAACTTTTCAAAAGATATAGATTTAACATAAGATAGATAAAGCACATAATTCCCCCTGAGTTTATGTATTTCCCAAAAAGATGTCAGACATAAGCGAAGCGAAAATGTTTAAATTAGCATTTCAAATCACTTTTTCTGGAACCCTTTTCCCCCCTTTTGGCATTATCAAAAAGGAAATATAAACAAATATCACAAATGCCAAAACCTAACAACAATTACAGCGATCAAAAGATGCGAAAGACAACTAAGAACAAGCAACTATCATGTAGGATTAAAGAACCAAGGCTAAAATAAAATAATCCATAATTCAAATAGCAAAAACCATAATTAACAAACGATGATTTAGAATATACAATATGGGTCAAAACAAATAATAATTAAAAATAAGCATCTAGTACTAAATCACTCATGCTCTGACTCAATGTCCTCATCATCATTATCATCACACTTGCCAGCATCATTAATATCGTGATCAACAACCACAAGAGTATGAGATGTGCCAGCAGTGGTTGATGAATTTGAAAAGCTCAGAGGAATTGGCTCAAGTGGATATTGGAAGCGTGGGAGGTGCAGATGAAAGCAAATGGCCCCAATGTCCATGTCCAGTCAGTAGAGGGATCTCTGCATGCTTTAAAGACGTGCAGAGTCTTGAGCCATAGAGACACTCATGGTATCGAAGTGGCTCATGATCAAATCATCTGAGACTGGGAGAGGTTTGATAAGGGGCCAATGGAGGTAGAGATGCCAGGTACGGAGGAGGAAGCAAGACACTTTCTAGCTCGGTTTTCCTCGGGAATGTCATATTCAAAGAGGTTGTCGTCATTCAGAAAAATGTACATTTTGGCTAGACAACCCGAATCAATTTTCCTATTCCCCTTTGATGGCTATTTCACCCCATTGTTGAGAGGGACTCAAACGTGGCGCAAAATGGCAGTGACATGGATCTCGTATAGCAAGACGCTTCCCTTTGAACGTGCTTGATGCATATGATGCATCACATACAAAGCCCAATTTATCTCTTGCTTCTCCACCATAGCCCATAACATCAAACTATTGTCCTTTGTCATGACAGAGTAATTGCCATTCGGGGAATGAGGCTATGAGTGGGCATATAGTGGATAATCTGTTGATCCAAAGGTAAGCCACTAACCCAAGGTCGAATTTTGTGGTTTTGAATGCCACAGTGATGAATGGTGGCTAGAGCTAGGGCTTCGCTAAAGGGATTTTCATCTGAGTCAATAGCCTAATCAGAGATGCCTCCTAGAAGATTATGACCAATAGCAGATAGTTTTAACACAAAGCCAAACAAGTCCATAGGCAATTCGATCCTAATCTTGTTAACCTTAGAGAATAGGACATTGCCTATCACCCTAAGATTTGTGCAGAAAACCTTAACTAAATGGGGATAGATGGCATGGTCACAACAAACAAAGCCCAGTAAGTTGACAGAATCGATAAAGGGAAAGATGTGATTATGGATACCTTCAAAAGTGAGGAGATAAAGGAACTTGGGCTCCATGAGTTCTCGTGACTCGAAATTGCTTTGGTAGCACCACCATTGTTCTTTTTGGTAGAAAACCATTGAGGCAAGTTAGCAGGAGGAGAAGGTTGGGGATTTTTTATTCTGGACCTCCTGGGAGTAGTAGAAGGTGGTTGTTGGTGGGAGGTGCGACGACTCATGGTGATGGTAAAGAGGTGGAGAATGAGAGAGGGAGGTGTTAAGTGGTGGTGGAATGAGGCTATAAGAAGTGGAGGGGAAGGAGGAGAGGGTTTGAGGTCTGTTAGGGTTTAGAGAATAGAGAATAATGAGAGAAAAGTGAGAAAAGAAAGAGAGAAAAAAGGCGTTTTAAGACCTCAAATTGCAGGTCATTCAAATGACTCGGAGTAGGTCATTTGAATGACTCTCTAAAATTGGCAACCCGAAAGCAAAAAATTTGTGTCATGCAAATGAATTTGAATGGGTCATTTGAATGACTACCTTAGTGCCAGTTGTCATTCAAATAAATGTCAATGAGTCATTCGAATGACTCATATTTCACAAACCCGAGAGCAAAAAATTATGGTCATTCAAATGAATGACCTTGGTCATTTAAATGACAATATCAGTGTTAGTTGTCATTCGAATAAATTTTTATGGGTCATTCGAATGACTTATACTTTGTTAAAGATCCGAGAACAAGAATTTATGGTCGTTCAAATGACATTCTTAGTGTCAGTTGTCATTCGAATGAATTCTTGCAGGTCATTTGAATGACTTCCAAAAGAAAACTCTCTGTTTTCAAAATTAGAGGATTTATTCAAATGACTCTCATAGGAGGCAGTGGTTGGTCGTGCACTCACCCCAACCACATCTGCTACAGCTCGGGCCATCTGAGTCATGACCCTTTCAAGACTGTTCAGGCAGGTACTGTTGCCTGCGGTAGCATTAACGAGGGGTCTCTAGCGTGCCATGTTCCCTGAGGGTAGAACTAAGAACTTGTTACGAAGAGTATTTAAAAGTTTGTTGACTCTGGACTGGGTGACTGACTCTACTAAAGGTTTCAGGTACCACAGCATTCCATACAAATGGGCGCATTTCCATTCAAACAGTTGTGGTTGCACTTGAAGTCCTTATGCTCCAGACAACTAAGGGAAACCTAAGGCGTTGATACCACTTTGTCACGCTCCATCTTAAGACATGACCACATGTAGGGCTACTATCCTACGGAAGCATTAATATGGCATACTAAACATGCAATGAATGCTAAAAATAATATAATAATAAATAAAATACTGGTTGCCTCTTGGATTTATAACTGAAAACTAATTGATAACTAAAATCTGTTTACATAATATCTAAACTAAATATAAATGATATTACAAAATAGTTATGTCTGAAAATAAAATCTAGGAAGCTATCATGGATCCTTCCTTAGGTATCTGGAGCGTAACTGTATCTACTCGATAGTCTCCACTACAAAACGGAGCTTACTACTGGTATTTGAAGTCCTCGCCTACTGCACAAGGGGATCATCCCTACTAGCCTCAACCAAATCTGAAAATGGTTTGATAGAGGGGTGAGTTGTCAACTCAGTGGTGGGTACCTCGGTACCACGCACATAGCAAGTACTGCAGACAATGTCACGACATATGCATACATACATATATATAACTGAAGATATAAGTATAATAACAAATATATTACATAACTGCATACACTGACTGGTTTCGTGAATTGCACATTTACTAAACAAACTGTGTATACTAAAATAAACTGGATAACTGGATAACTGCTGGATAAACTGAACTGATAACTAAAAATTGTATGTATGCCCACGTCCCTGGTGAAGGAGCATGATTCAAGGGAGTCGCAGCTCATCCTTACTTCACCAGGAATAATTTCAGGTGGTTCCGGTACGCACGCAATCTGGATACCTGTGAGGGTATGCATACCCTAATATGAGGAGCCTTGCGCTCAAGGGTCTGATAAGGCACGCGTGTCGTAACTATAGAGCCTAGCACTCATAAACTGGTAGGGGCACGTATGTTGTAACTGGTTGGTCTGGTTTACGAGATCGTAGGACGTTGTACTGTTCTAAGTTATCTACCTTAGGATCTACTGTTCATGAAGTCTTTTAGGGAACTGTCTTTGATTACCAAAGTTTTTAAGGCCTAATGCTACTGATTATGACAAGTGTATCCTATTTAACTAGTCTTTATTTATTAGTCTGACCTTAGGACTAAGGTCACATACTTAGGACAAGATTCCCAAGTAAGAGAGGTGCGTCACAAATGGACAACTCAAGTACCAAGTCTTACCATAGCCAGAACCTGCCCCTCATTAGGGTCTTTGCCTTAATTGGAGTCTTTATTATTAAGTCTTATGTATAATCTTAACCTAGCATCTCTAAGGATATCGAACCTGTGGATTATGGTCTTTGTCCTAACATAACATAATCTAGCATGGCATATATAACATGGCATATGGCATAACATATTATGGCATAATATGGCATACATAGCAATTACTAAGCATACATGTAGCTGGCTAGCATGTTATAACTAATTAAATTATCTAACAAGTCCCTAACATGTCATGGCATAATTGACTCGATTGGTGGACCACCGAAGTAGAACTATCGATGCATCGGGACTGCCACTCACCTGCAATGTTGTGGAACGGAGGAACACTAGCACTAGGGGCTCCTAGCAGTGTGGCGTTGGCACTTGGCAAGCCAACCAAACCCACTATTAGAACCCATACAACAAAACTTTAAATTGGCAGGACCCGCAGTAGCTATTCTAGCATCGCTACGGCGCTCTGGCATCACCACAGTGTCCTGAGGACCACAGTAGGCCACCATCAACACGACGGTGGCACCAGAGCCTACTACCTAGGCCATCCTAAAGAAGGAGTGGCAACCCACCTATGAGAGAGAAAGAATTGAGTAGAACTTTTCTAATAGGGAAGATAGAGTCTGAACTCTGAGCAGGTTGGAATAAGGGAGGAAGGCTTTATATGTAGGCAAGGGAGTGGCCAAACAGACGGGTCAGGCCTCAGAAAACGTGCCTAAAGAAAAAATACAGAGCTGACATGACGTATGTCTCATACGAGATACATGTGTCTCGCACGAGACACATTTCCCAAAACATCTCACACGAGATGTTATTAGCATCTCGTGTGAGACGCCCCCTGTTCTTGCAAGGGGTGTTACAAAAACCGTCCTCGACGAGGCTCGACGATGCCAGCATGCTGCTAGACGTCGAGCTAGAGCGGTCGCCTCAGCCCCTCCCCCTACTATCCCTCCTAGACGTGGAATAATAGTCTGGTAGTTTTACCTTTCCCTTATCCATACTAAAAAAAAATAACAACACATATTAGAATAACAACTCATATTAACAAGTAAATATATAAAACTAACTATATCCTAGTATAAACTAAATATATAAACTTAGTATATAAAATATATATATATATATGTATATATATAAACTAAATATATATATATCAACTAACTAACTATATATATTTATAAAATTATGAACATATTAACAAAGCCCTCAATCAACAAATATAAAGCAATGATATTTTGGTAATAAGTTTTGTGAATAGGGGCATTATATTACAAACACAGATTGGTATACATTGTATTTAGAAAAACCAAAACATTAAATTACCACAGGCAACATTTGCCTAATATTCTTTCTTCTAATGCTTAACCCTAGTAGACATTAGATAACACATGAACAAGTCAACTACATGTTTTTATGTCTATTTCTTTTGATTCTCATTTCAAAGAATAACATATGGATATATGCAAACTAAATATATAAAAAATACAAATTAAAAGTAACTATATAAAAAAACTAAATATATAAAAAACACATTAAAACTAAATATATATAAAAACCAAAATATATAAAAAATACAAAACACAAAACGTAAAACCAACCTTAGTGGCGGCGGTAATGGCAGTGAAGGCGAAGGTGGTGGCTGTGGGTGTGGTGGCAAAATTAGCGGCGGCTGTAGTCCCCTAGTGTCCGGCGGCGGTGGTGGCTACGGAAGAAGAGAATGGAGGAAAAAGGAGGAAGTGAGGAAAAGAAAATAAAAGTGACAGCAGAATCGCGGAGGAGTAATATATATAGGAACATATATAGGAACATTACCATCGAATTTTTTTGAAGGTAATGAGATGACCATTACCGCCAAGGGAAAACGTGTGTCCTTTCATTGTTCACGCCATTTACCGCCAGCTTTTTTTTACGGTAACGACTCGAACGTTACGCACTTGGAATGTACGCGCACCTTTTTATAAGTTCAAATAGTTACCGTCAAAATTATCCAACGGCAATATTCGAACATTACACACGTTGATAACACACACACTCGTTTGTTATTTTAGATATTTCCCGTCGAAAATATCCAACGGTAATTGTTTCAATGAAACTGTATCTTTTCATTTTAGGACAATGAACATCTCGCGCGAGTAAGGTTAGACTTTATGTTTACCGTTGAGTTTTTCCCCTGATGGTAAACCTTACTCTACATTACTTCCTCCTCATATACCACTACTAGTTACCAGGTTCTTTTTGACTTTGTCATTCACTATCTTAGTTTAAATATTTTGTCATTGTTATGTTTTGTTGTCTTCTTCAATACCATAAACTCAAATGAAGACAACGAAAAAATATTAAATTAAGACAGTGAGTGACAAAGTTAATAAGAAGTGGGTAACTAATAGTAGTATATAAGGAGGAGTTAATGCAGAGCGAAATGATGATAATAAATAAGATTACATCATTAAACCCTAAACCTTAAACCAACACAAAAGTACTAGCTATTTCATAAAAATCATTATTACTCCCGCAATAACTGACATAAAACCACCCCCCATCTTGGGCTTTGTCGTTATTACTCCTCCAAACTAACACTTAACTGTCTAGTTCCTTAATGTTGTTTGTCTCGGGGTCATAATACTTGTCAAGAGAAACCACACTCCAATCAAACTCTAGAACAAGATGCTTAACCTGACCCATCACTGACTCAAAGGTTGCATCCACGGCCTCCTTCGACAACATTAGGCAGGCATCATACTCCTTCTTCATCTCGGCAACCTTGGATGATTTCTCTTCGGTTGTAGCCTTGTCCTTGCCAGCATCCAATTCAATCTTCTTCGCCCTCTCCTCTGAAACAACCAATTGTGCGGCGGTCCAGTGGTGGCGGTAGCAGTGACGGTGGTAGTGGCAGCGGTGGTGGCAGCGGTCAAGTGGTTGTCATCTAGTGGTGACGGTGGCGATGGCGCCGATGAAACAACCGGAGGAGGACCGCCGAGAAGACGCGGAGGAGAAGGGCGTACAATGGAAGTGAGGGAGGGAGAGTTGGAGGACGTCTATATATATACTCATTACCATCATATTAATACGACATTACCATCGGACAAAACCGGCGGTAATTACACCAACCGCCGAAAAATGTGCGCACAGGAAAATGCTAACATAGGAAAACGTGCAAAGAAGTTCGAGGTTATTACAGTAAAAAAAATTGACAGTAACAGGTTCAATGTCACAACAGGTTACGAAAGGTGCTTCTTGAGATTCAGACCCTATTACCGTCGAATATTTCCGATGGTAATCCTTTCGTCTAACAACGCCCCAAATGGCATCAATTATTACTGTAAGAGTTAGTGTCGGTTTCTTGTTTCTGACAGTGATCATGACCAAAATTAACCTGGTTCGCCTTGATTTCATTTACCATTAGAATATTTTTTTTTCTGACAGTAATACCATCAGATTGTGTTCTGACAATAATTAGCCGACAGTAGTATGCTAGTTTCTAGTAGTGGATGCAACGACAAATATATTTGTCAGTAATCATTCTCAAAGATGTCGTTCCTATGACAAATTTTTGGCGGATAGATTAGCCCCTTAAATAATAATATTATTAAATTACAATGACACTGCAATAGATATATCTATCAATAATCATTCTCAAAAGTGTTGTTCCTGTGACAAATTTCTAGTAGATATATTTGTTGATAGTTAGCGGCGAACAATGTATCTGTCGGTGATAAGATAGCAACAAGCTAATTATCGATGGATAGTTTCTGTTGCAAAATTAGTCGAAAACATTAAAATTTGTCGGTATTTCAACAAAATCCACAAGAACAAGGTGATTTTCTAGTAATGAATCATATAATATAATATAATATAATATAATATAATATAATATAGGGCAAAAAGAAAAGTTGCGTGGGCGAGGGAGCTGCCCCTCCATGCACTCGTAATCTTTCATCACTAATTTTGGTTCCAACATAGTTATGTGTAGCCAAAGTTATCAAAAGTGAGAGTTCAATCAAAAGTATTCAAAACTTTGTAAAAGCAATTCATGAAAGTGTAGATGTTACTTCTTGTAAATATATTTTTTTTTAAAATAATACATGAACTTATTTGTATTGATATGTAAGTATTTAAGTAATTTTTTAGGCTTAAAATCACAGAAAATTCATAACATAATATGTTCATAACTCACAAGTAATAAGTGATGTATATATAAGCCATTTTTCTAGTTAGCATACTAATCAAAAGACTATGTTTGGTGGACTAGGTTGAAGGTTGAAGAAGCGATGTAGTTCTCAACGCGACATGTGGCTCCTCTTCGACATGACATGATGCACCTCGGGGGAACTCGGGTGAGTGGTGGCGACATGAGTGAATGAGCAAAGAAGGCCAAAATGGAGAGTCAACTAAAGACAGTTGCCCAAAAGACTCAATATATTAGGGAAATAAAATTCTCAATTTTTTTAAGAGGAGTTAAAGGAAGTCTATTGTAATTGGTTCTTATTGAAAAAATTAACCCAACTCATGAAAAAAAAATGTAAATGAAGGACCATTTTGTAGTTTATTTAAGGTATAAACATAATTTTTTTGTTTTTATGACCAAAAGCAAACTTTTAAGTTTTTCATTACTTTAAAACATAAAACATATTACCTCTACTTTGTTACACTTGAGTAACATTCAAAGCATTTTTTATGTATAAAAAAATGTAAAAATTTTAAAGAAAGATTTTACCGAGTTGTTGAATGTCTACCGAAATAGCATTCCTCAAATCAAAATGAATGCATAGCAAACTTCATTGATTTAACGGCACTAGCTAGGGCTGCTGGCCAGGAATGAAAGTTTATGACTCCTCAACTCTAGAGTATCATGATGCATCTTCTCACTTCTCAACTTCATTACATTAAATATTTTACTCTCTAGCTAATTGATAACGAAAAAGAAAAATGAAAAAAAAAAAAAAAGCTAAATGGGACGCAGTTCACAGCTAAATGAGACCCAGAAATTTTATAGACTATGTACGCGTGAATCTATTTCATATAAAATCATTACAATAAATTTGACTTAAAATTACATTTTTCTATAAAATTTTAATTTAAAACTACACATTTTATTAATTACACTTAAAAACAATATGTAAAAAGTATGTCCGTAAGTATAAAAGGTTATAATTTTTATTGATTAAAAGTTATATTTCATAGTACTTTAAACCACCGTCAATTAAGTCACGCAGTAAAAGTAATGTATTAACTTTAAAATTGTAGCCTTGTTAAAATGTAACACTTTGTTAACAGTGTAGCATTTCTTGCAATGGATTATAAAATTAATACTACACTTTTTTAAAGAGTGACCTAATTGAGGGTGACCTTAAATTATGAAATATAGCATTTATTCAATAAAACTGTTTTTTTTGTACAAAAAGGTACACTCTAAATGTAGTTAATAAAAAAATGTGTTGCTAGACCAAATTTCTTGTAGAAAATTTTTCTTTTAATAATATATAACTGCATGTCATAAGCCTATTTAAATTGAAATCATTTCACAAAGATCAAGTTTTATAAATTAATTGTGTTATGCTGAAAACTCAAACAAAAGAATATGCTGTTAATTAAAACAACTTTGTTTTGCAACCGGTGCTTTAATGTTCATGGTCAATTATTATTGTTACTATTTCATATAATTTTTCCCTTATCAGGATGTTCACTCAGCTTTATCAAATTAATCACCATGGACCCACCGAAATAATCAGTAAACCCTAATAGGTAAGATAATTAGATTGAGTGCTCAGATTAAACATGATACTTTATTCCACATGCTCGAATACACAAACTATTCAATCATATGTTCCTTCACTGGTTTGTTTGTTCTTTTTCTATTTTTTCTCCTTGAAGGAATCAAATACATTGACCCTAGAGTTAATGTGTTTGAGTTACTAGAGGAAATGTTACTCAAGTTACTATCTCTTGAGTCTTGACTACTATTTCATATGATTTTGCAAGAGAAAGAATACTTAAGGAAAAATGAGTGATTTATACTAAGTATATATGAAGACTCTGAATTCTGAATTAGTTTTGTATCATTTCTTAGAAAACAAATTAAAATTCAAATATTATCTTACAATTTATAAACAAAATGAAGGAAGTATTTAAACTAAACCTCCATAAACTTAGGGGAAAAGACGTAGTAAAAACAGTGTTTACGGCAATATTAAAGCAACTGGAGATTAGTGGAGTTATATATGTGGTATAGATTCTACCTGAGCATATACATGTTAGGCTCCACACATT
Organism: Nissolia schottii; assembly: GCA_003254905.1. NCBI lineage: Eukaryota > Viridiplantae > Streptophyta > Magnoliopsida > Fabales > Fabaceae > Nissolia > Nissolia schottii. The sequence goes on along the minus strand of QANU01102101.1, from coordinate 154,856 downwards.
ATAACATTTGTCCCATCATAGATCCCATTCAACATATGTTTGTTTGTCTTAAGAGACCCACCTTCAGCAGTGCATATGAATTGCCCTTTTCAGTCCCAGCTCCCCCACTGATCATGTACACTAAAGATGAGGCAAAAGTTAGGCTTATAAAGATGAGATAAAATTAAAACTAATAAGTGAAAAACTAGGAAGAGATAAGTATAAAATAATAGTCTCTATGTTCTTGAGGGATCATTTTTTAACAGTTCTTATTGAGTTCCAAAAAGTAGTCCTAATGACAATGACATGTGCGGAGTACGCCTAAATGTGTCAAGGGGAGTTGAATTGAAAGGATTTATGAAATTTTAAACACAAAATTAATAATTTCACCCCATATCTATAGATTTGGGCTGAAAGTGAGTCAAGCCAAGTTGCGAATTACTTTTAATTCAATTTGCTAATAATTTAATAACCCAAGCTCGTGAGCTCATGAATTGAGCTTGAGTCTCGTTATATATCTTGTTTTGTTATTCTTTTTAAGGTTATTTTTTTATGATTATATATGTAACTTATTAAGTGTAAAAAATATAATTTGTATCTAATTAATTTAAGTTTTTTAATTGAGTTTGAGTGGCTAGTGAGCTAACTCAAGCTCGATGAGTTTTTTGTTAGCTATAGCTTGAATCTAGAAACACTACTAGAAAAACATCAAATATATAACAGTAGATTTTGATGAATTGCTGGCGAATTCAATAGTTTTCGTAGATTCTGCTCATTGTTAATGTATACCGATGGATATGCTATCTGTTGCTAACTATCGACGGATACATCCATTGGTATTGTCACAAGAATGATGTCATTGAGAATGGTCACCGATGAAAATATCTGTCACTACTTTTGTCTGTCATATCTAAAAAAACATAAGAATACACAAGTTAAAAAAATAATTAAATCCTAACACCACCCTCTAACCCTAAACACCTCCATACCCAAACCTACTGTACACTTAATACTAGCAAGTGCATTAGTCGCGACAAGTAATAGTGAGTCTTTGTGAGACTCGATTTGCTGTACCCATGGGAATCGAATAACTATAAGAAATTGCAAAAGGGAAGTAAATGTAATTGTGAGTTGCAAGAGTGTTTTTGGGTTTTTGAAGTTTAATTGAGAAATAAATAAAACAAAATAATTGAAACAAAACAAATAGCAATTAAAACAAAAAAATCATATGAGAAGAACAATAGGGCCCGCCACTTCTGTTACTCTTAACTTTGTTGCTATTATTTATCTACCCAATTCTCAGTTTAATACATTAATCAATGGTCAAGGTTACTCGCGACAAGTCTCTCTTGATGTCCATTAACTCTCTTATCCTAGATTGGCCTCCTATTAACTTAGTAAGGTTTAAACATATTCAAAGGTTGATTGCCCTAGCTTCTACCCCCACATGACCATACATATTGTGTTTATGCCTCTCGGATTGTTGCTCACCCTATGGTTTGTCTAACCTTGCCCTCTCTCACAATCTCTCTCAAGCGTCATGTGAGGAAACAAAACAATTATATGGTGATCAAGCATACAACATTTGCAATATAATAAAAGAGACAAAATTTAATTGAAAGGTACCTCAAATTGGATAGAAACAAGTAATTTACAATATTGTTATTTAGAACACTCATCTATGAATGGAGAAGAGAATACAAACATAAATGAAGAACAAAGGAGAAACATAGTAGAAAAACATCAATGAATGTACTCTCAATTGATTTGGATGATCAACGGAGTTTTCCCCTGCCGATTAACTCTCCTAGGGTTGTCTCCTCTCTTTTTTTGAGTTCTTTGATGCATGTGGGTGAGTTCCTAAGTAGCACTATTTATAGAGAAAGCCTAGAAGGAAAGAAATCCCAATTTTTAAGTGATGCCTCCGCTCGACTGCTTGAGCAATCATATCGTGCTCGAGCAATGCCTTTGATTCACCATACCCAATTCTTGAGTCTTCTCTAAACACTTGAACGGTGCGTGCTGCACTTGAGCATTCTTAGAGTTGCAACCTTCATCTTTTCTTGCATTTCTTTAGCTTCAAAGAACTTCTCATCTTCATGGCTTCTCTCCTTAAGCACTTGGTACCTGATACTCATCCAAAACTCTCTATTTCTACCTAAAATGCATGAATTTTGCATAAGTATTAGTTTATGAAACCTAACCTAAAATCTATATGAATTTATGCAAATGCATCCTAATAAGCAACTAAAATGCGCAAAAAACTATACTATTTACTAAGCAAAAAGAACTCTAATTAGAGAGTCATCACACCCCCTCCAATTTGAGACCTTTGCTTGTTCCTAAGCAAATAAGATGAAAAGGAAAGAAAAAAAACTATCCAATTAGAGTGAAACAAAACTTAAAAAATATAAAATATTTTTTCTTGTGGCAACACTATAGGCATCCCCTTACGAAGCCACAAAACTTGGGGAGGCACTTTAGCCAACTCAAAAACTCTAATCTAGAAAGTAATAAAAAAAATTTGGTCCATGTAAACAACTTAGATACAGAAAATTGGGGGTTACACCCATGAATATTGCTACAAACAATCAACTCAAAAGGAAATAGAAATCTAATATCCAAACCACTAAGCCACCAATATGTACATACAAATCATGACTAAGAGAACTCAACAAGTGCGTGTGTGCATTATGGTGAGCCAAGTCCAAATCAGATCAAGATTGCGTAGTTGTTTAGACAGAGAAAAGATCTTATAGCTTAAAATTTTTTTCCTTCTATCTTTCCATTCAGGTTAGCATGAGGCTAAAGATCAAAAGGACTTTTTCTAAGCGTGTAACGTAAGGCATAGGAAGGTGTATGATGGAATAGTCATTTAGGCTCATTTACACATACCTTTAACTTGAGGAACTCTCTCTCCTAGACCCAAAACATTGATGAAACCCTAACTTTAGTTGGTTGCACACTTATGCCTCTTTTTGGTTGTTCGATAGCCCGTTTTCCTTTGTTTTCCTTCTCCCTGTTCACTTCTTTTTGGATTTTCTTTTTCACCAATTTTTTTCTTCTTTCCACTTTTCCACTTTTTTCCCACCTTTTTCACTTCCTTCACTGCCATTTTCGATTGAAGCAAGGAATTCTTAATTTTCATGGAGGTTTACCTTATGGAATGACTCTAAAAGTTTAGGCTTAAGGGTATTTAAGGATAAAAAGGGTCAAGCAAGGAAGGGAACATAGGCTAATAGACTGTTGTCAAAGAAATCAAGGCTCCTTCATGACTCACAAGGGGTAACTAGGGATAATGCATATAAGGTGGGCTTGTAAGACTTACTTTTATGGGGTTTTCAAACAAGGCCAAGATCATATCTCTAGCTTATGTTTCACCTGAGATTACTTCCATTGGGATCAACTAAGTTTCTAAGATTTGTCTAAACTAGAACACAAGCACAAAGTTATAGAAAAATAGTCAAAGCTACCATCCCCCTAAGAGTTCAATAATGTGCATAATGAAATTCTCAAGAATCGTGATTATGAGTAAGCACAAATCAATCTTCTAATATGTTTAGAAAAATAATTCTTAGTTACTAAAGAGTCGATAGAGTAGCAATTTATATCATCATTAAGGGGGTAATAGAGTGAATAAGCAAAGCTTTTCAGCTTGCCTTGTATAGTAACCATATATTAGTTAAGTGGTTAAGTTAGTTGGATGGTAGTTAGTTATAGATTGTTATTGTTAGTTATGAAGCTTGAGATGCAAGCTTGATCAGAACCTGATATATATATATTAAGCAATTGCTTCAATGAAAACTTGAGAATTCATTTTTTTCAATTCAATACATTTTATCAGATTTTGTTGAGAGAAGGTAGTGTCCTCTTCGTTAGGATCTGTGATCAAACTTGCAAGGAGGTCTCATTGAGGCAGTGCTTAATAATGCTTTGAGCTTTTTATTAGGGTTCACTTTGCACCATAAGCACCCTTATTAAGTTGTAGTAGATACCTTATAAAATTTAGAGTTATTTGAACTCATTTTATGTTATTTATGTAGACTTATTCATCATCATTATTGAATGAGATTTTAATAAGACTTACATCCTTATTAAATTTCACTAAATGATAAATAACAAGTGACTCAATATAATGTCTTACTTAAACTGAGTACAAATAACATTTTTTTAAAAAAAATTGATGTAACCATTAAAATCTCATTAGGCTTTCGTCAAATTAAAAGATTTGAAGTGCATTATCATTAGTATTTTTTTTTAGTTACAGAATTTATGCTTGGCAAATAGTAAATTAAAAGATTTTGCGCCCTTCTATAATCGCGTGAGAATTTTTTTTTAAGGCTTGTAAAAATGGTCCCAGTTATGCAAGAGTTAAAACACACCGCTTATATTTTAATCTTTGTTTAGGAGAACGGGGATGTGGAAGAAGCAGTGTGGTGATGACGAAATAAGGTAGATCAGTGCTTGAAACATGACAAGCTGGAAATTCAATGCGTGAAATTGATTGAACCCTGCCACAAAATAGACAACAACAACAACAGTGACATGACAAAGGGATGATGATGTTTTAAAACCCCTATTACAATGCTGCCAAAGAGAGACAAAATGTGAACTCAAATTGACCCGTAGTGGGAAGACGAGAGCCCAATCTATATCAGCATAAATGTAAGTTCCAATAAATCAAAGAGGGCGGTTTTTTCTCCTTGGCATTTCCCTGTCCTTATTTGACTTCCCATTATTATTTATTTATTATAATATTTCTTCCATTTTTTGTCATTTTTATAAAAACACACAATTTTAAAATTTATTTAATTATTTACACTAAAATAAAAAAAGGGTTAATTAAGTTTTTAGTCTATGTAATATTAAAAAGTTTGGTTTTAGTTCTTCAGTAAAAGTTTTTGTCCTTGTAAAATTTGGAAGTTTGATTTTGGTCCATGTGGATGTTTGGGGTTGACGGTGATGACATGCCAGTTAACGTCGTTGACATGGTGACATACACCAAAACGTCGTTAATTTCAGTGCGCAATCAAATAATAATTTATAAAACTAAATCAACCCCAAAAACGTAGTAAAGGGGCTAACATAGATCGTCTCTCAAGAAAGCAATTAGAACCAATTAAAATTGCATTTAAAAAGGGGGGTTGGATTTATAAATAATAATAAAAAGAAAGCAAAATAAAAGTAAGTTAACAATGACAAAAAAAAAAAGCAATATCCTGCATACGGTGTTTCTAGATCAAGGATTAATTGTTATTGGTTCCTAATTAATTATTCATAACGAGATGTTGTTTATTAGTTGAAATCTCTAACTAATACGCAATTCACCTAAGAGACTACGATCGTCAATCCCCTAAGCATTTATTAATATAGGAATTAAAACTAAGATCTCAGCATTAAAAACTCATATCAATTATGTTCCAATTGCACAACCTAATTAAATCTAATTAGTTCCCCAAAA
>QANU01102101.1:3530-148329 GCA_003254905.1 Nissolia schottii | reverse complement strand
CAATTTTAAAAATCTAAATCCCCAAATCAGAATCCCCCCAAGTTCATCGATGTCGTCTTTGACCTGCTCCCCCAAGCCACCGTCTTCCTCACGCCCGCAGTCGCCGTGGCCGCCGTCGAGCGTCTTCTCTCTTCTCTCTATCGTCTCATCTCGACGACCACATATACGTTTACCTGAGGATTACAATCCCGCAGCGGTGGCACCCTTGATCGGAGAGAGAGAGGCATTGGCGTCAAGGGCGTGCCTGAGAGCAACGAAGGGAAGATAGTTCTGGGAAGAAACATTCACACCATGTGCCTTGAAGTCGTGGAGCCAGACACAGATGAAGAGGTTACTGGAGAAAGGGACGCATATATGGCAAGTGTCTTGGCTAGGTACAGAAAATCTCTAACATAAAAGACCAAGTATCATTTAGGTGGGTGTTCTGGCTTAATTAGTTATTACTCTCTTCGATCACATCTTTAATTTGTGAAAGTTGTATTGCAGGTTACCCTTACAATATGGATTTCGACTATGGTGAGCTGTCTCAACTTCAACATTTTTCTATAAACAATTTGGGGGATCCGTTTATCGAGAGCAACTATGGTGTCCACTCGAGGCAATTTGAGGTTGGTGTTTTGGATCGGTTCGCACGGTTGTGGGAACTGGAGAAGAATCAGTACTGGGGCTACATAACAAACTGTGCCACAGAAGGGAATCTCCATGGCATACTTGTTGGGAAGGAGGTGTTGCCGGATGGGGTCTTGTATGCCTCTCGGGTAAACGTTCCAGTGTTCTGTGGCCGCCGTCGAGAGAAGAGAGAAGACGCTCGAACGCCACGGCGACGACGGGCGTGGTGAAGACGGTGGCTTGGGGGAGCAGGCCAGAGACGGCGTCGATGAACTTGGGGGATTCCGATTTGGGGATTTAGGTTTTTAAAATTGGCTTTTTTTAAAAAAAAAATCAAATTGGGTCGGGTCAGACCAGGTCATGGATCATAGACAAAAAATCGAGTTATGCCACGTGGCGGGTCCACGTGGGATGCCACCTCAGCGACGTTAACTGACACGTCATCACCGTCAACCCCAAACATCTATAGGGACCAAAATCAAACTTCTAAATTTTAAAAAAACTAACACTTTTACTGAGAGACTAAAACCAAATTTTTTAATATTACATGAACTAAAAACTTAATTAACCCTAAAAAATAGAGTATAAATAAAATTAACTTTGCACAATAAATTTTATAATTATTAAATATTCTTAGAAGTATGAAATAATAAAGGTATAAGTGTAAAAAAAAATATTTAATACTTTCTTAATCTAATTAAATGATAATTAATTTTAAATATTTAAAAAAAAAGGACAAAAAAAGAATAAAAAGTGTACGTAGGGAGGATTATATATTCAAAGGAAAAGGCAAGGCAGTCGTATGTGTTTGAAAGTGAGTCAAGGACCATATTATATGAAATTAATGCCCCCCTAACATATCATATACTCTCTCTTATTCAGACAGATTACAAACTGCATAAAGACAATACCTCTTCGGTGAATGCCATTTTACCCTCATTTAAGGCAACTCAAGGGTGCCTATCACTTTCCCTTTTTATTCCAAATTTTTGGTATGCCCCTAAAGTAAAAAAAAAGACAAATTTACTGAAGGGTTGAAGTAGTGAGTCAAAAGTAATATATTTTTACTCATAATATAACACTATAATTAAATTACTAGCATTTCGTTTATGTTATGAGATATTAAAGACAAAGACATTAATCTTGTGTATGCAGTTATCCCCGCTGGGAGACTCACCCGCCATAGCTAGGTGCGCGACTCGGGTCGACCCGAATTAATCAAGGCTAAGCCTTGGATACCGGACAGACAACCTAAAAAAAAAAGACAAAGACATTAATAATAGAAATGTATTTAAAGAATGGAATTGAGACAAAATATACATATATGTTTAAAATTGTGCTTATTTTTAAATAATTTTTTAATTTATTTATTTATAAGAATATAAAATAAGAGTTTTTAAATTAATTTTTATGCTTTCAAAAAGAAAATATGAGGGAAGCATCTTTACTTAGCCACTATCTTCATTATTCCTGTTCTAAAATAGAAATTAAACCCTACCTTAATGGACCAACATTAATATTTTTTTATTCCCTTGAAATATAAGATAAAAAAATGCTACGTAATAATATATGAATAATGTATAAAAGACAATAAAAAATTATTATAAAATATAATAATTATATGAGATTTATGTACATTCATACACAATGTATTATATATATATATATATATTTGTTTAGGTAGCATTTCCCTATGATATAATGCCACCAAGCACCAGCCCTCAAAGAGCACAAAGCATAAAAAAACCGCCAGGAGCTAAGACCCAAAAAGTTCCTTGTTACCTTTAACCTCCTTTTAGTCCTTTCCCAGTTCTCACCACCTCCTCTTCTTCTCTTTCTCTCTCTCTCCCCAACTGCAGTTTCTATAGTCACATCTTCAAACTTTGTAAATCGAAAGCGGAAAAACAAAACCAACCCCAATCTTCTTCCCAATCAAACCATATGGAAGACACAGAAGAATCCACCAATGCTAACCAGAAACTCACCACAAAAAGAAGAAGCTTCAGGAATGGAGGACCCAACTTTCGTCATGACCTCCACAACCATCACCATCACCACAGTTATCAGCACCATCAGCTTCTACAATACCCAAGCCACCTTGGATTCTGCAACAACAACCAAAACAACAAGTACCAGAGGTACTACCCAGCACTTCTTCCTCTACCTTCCCTTATACCGTTGCAACAGCTTCCTCTGACTCCACCTTTCCCTCAACAAAACCATTACTGCATCAAACCAAAAACGCATTTCCAGAGACCTTCATGCAAACTCAATAGCTCTCCTTCAACAGATAACAAGCTCTCTGAACCAATACTTGTTCCTGGTAAGTAATAGCATTATTCCTTCAGTTTCAGATTCACCCTTTTGCTTGCATTTTTGTTTTGCTAACAGTTATGCTAAAGATTTGTACTTTTTGGTTGTTTGTTTTGTTTTCTAGCAAAAAGTTCCCAAATTTCCTTAGAGAATGAAATTTCCCCATCAAAAGAAGAAGAAAAAAACATTGGTTGGCTTTTTCTGTTTTTTCTGTGTATTTTTTTAAACACCGCATTTGATCCAGATTTTGTAAGGGGAAAAAATTAAATTTCAGATCAGTGTTCCGGCTGCTGCAGTTGATGATACCTTTCTGTGTTGAATTTGTCAAAAAGGGAACTCCATCTTGTTTCTCTATTATCTTCTTTTCATTGAACAGCTATTAAAAAAGAAATGCTAAATTCCTTTACTCCTGAACATTTCATGATTGCATTTAAAACATTAGATAAGTCAACATACTTTCTCTTTTTAATGCCAGCTAGAGTTGTTGGAAGATTTTTCTTTTAATTTTTTTTATGGTGTACCAATTTTTGGAATGAAATAATAGCATATACTGAAATCTGGGGGTTTTTCCCATTTACTACTGTGTTGTCTGTCCCAGTTCATTGATGGGTCCCTTTTCTGTTTTCTGGTGTCTGTCAGGCTGTATCAGAAAAAGATGCAAGGAACTGTTTTTACTTATTGGTGAATTTAGAATTGCAATAAAATGGTGTTTGCTTTTGGAGACCACTGTTTTATTATAACCAAAGTCAAGGCCTAAATAGATTAGTCATCTTCAGTCTTCACTTACTTTTTCCTCAATAATCATGCATTTTTCTTAAGCTTAAATTGCTAGTGATAGATGATAATTGTATTTTCACAATTTTTAAAATATAATTTCAATACTTGCTTGCATATATATATCACAAATTACTTTTACATGTATAGTGCTTTACTTAACCCTGGTCCTTGCTATTTTTCATAACAAAACTATCAAATAAATAGTTACTTTTAAAAGTGGTGCATGGTAAAAATAATTATAAAATCCAAACATTTTTTTTTTCAAATGAACTATGTTTCTAAAGAAACAAACAATAGAATAGTGCTTTCAGAAAATTTCATGTCCTGCCATTTCTAAGGAAGTTTTTATTTTCTACTTTCTATGAGTAATGATATTAGGTTATTTGAGATTACCAGTTGATTCATACAACAAAGTGAATTGGGGAAAATGATGCACCATCTTGTTTCACATACTAATTCAGCTCAGAAGGAACTTCAGCATCAAACTAAGGCATCCTTTAAAGGAGATGATGGGAAGAAACTCACTCCTGCAGCAAGGAAACAAACACAGGGAGTAGTTGTTGCAAGGAGGCCTGACTCTGGTGGCAAAGAAGGTGCTGTGATCACGCTCCTTGCCAACCACTTCCTGGTGAAATTCGATTCGTCGCAGAAGATATACCATTACAATGTTGAAATTACTCCTCACCCCTCCAAGGATGTTGCAAGAGCAATCAAACAGAAATTGGTAGATAACAATGCTGCTGTACTCTCTGGTGCTATGCCAGCATATGATGGGAGAAAGAATCTTTACAGCCAAGTTGAGTTCCAAAATGATAAGCTTGAGTTCTACATAAGCCTCCCAATCCCCGCGAGGAATTCGGCATCGCCTTATGGAGACATTAATGACTCGAAAGAGAAGCATGAGCAGCTCAAACTGTTCCGGATCAATATCAAACTAGTCTCTAAGATTCATGGGAAGGAGTTGGCTAACTACTTGAGCAAAGATGGTGATGATTGGATTCCGCTTCCACAGGATTATCTCCATGCTTTGGATGTTGTTCTGAGGGAGAGCCCGACCGAGAAATGCATACCCCTAGGGAGGTCATTCTATTCGAATTCAATGGGAAGAAGCAAAGATATCAGTGGGGGAGCTGTTGGATTGAGAGGTTTCTTTCAGAGTCTTAGACCAACACAACAAGGACTTGCTCTCAATGTAGATTTCTCGGTAACTGCTTTTCATGAGAGCATAGGAGTGATTCAATACTTGCAGAAACGTCTCGAGTTCCTTCGAGACCTTTCTCAGAGGAAAATGACTCAGTTAACTGGCGAAGAAAGGAAGGAAGTAGAGAAGGCTTTGAAGAACATCAGAGTCTTTGTTTGCCACAGAGAAACTGTTCAAAGATACCGAGTCTACGGCTTAACTGAGGACGCTACCGAGAATCTTTGGTTTGCTGACAGGGATGGAAGGAACCTAAGGCTTGTGAGTTACTTTAAAGATCACTATAACTATGACATACAGTTCAGAAAACTTCCATGCTTGCAAATTAGTAGGAGCAAGCCTTGTTATCTCCCTATGGAGCTATGTGTGATCTGTGAAGGACAGAAATTCCTTGGGAAACTGTCTGATGATCAAACAGCAAGAATACTCAAGATGGGATGCCAAAGACCAGGAGAAAGGAAATCCATCATTGAAGGAGTCATGAGAGGACCTGTTGGTCCTACCAGGTAAACTTACAAGATACTGAAGTAGTTTAGTTCTTATTTATGAAATATTGAGTATGATTCTTTTGTACTTGTATGGATCCCTTGTGTTATCTTACATACTTATATTGTTGTTGTACTAGTTTCTAACGTCTTGAAGGTAAATCCTTTTGACAGTGGAGACCAGGAAAGAGAATTCAAGCTCCAAGTCTCAAGGGAAATGACAAGGTTGACAGGGAGAATTCTTCACCCTCCAAAGCTAAAGCTTGGAGATGGAGGTCATGTGAGAAACATCACTCCTTCCCGACATGACCGCCAGTGGAACCTTCTGGATGGCCATGTATTCGAAGGAACCAAAATCGAAAGGTGGACACTGATAAGTTTCGGTGGCACCCCTGAGCAGAAGTCCAGTATCCCCAGGTTCATAAACCAGCTAACTCAAAGGTGTGAACAATTGGGGATCTTTCTCAACAAGAACACAGTTATTAGCCCCCAATTCGAATCAAGCCAGATTCTTAACAATGTCACCCTCCTGGAATCCAAGCTTAAGAAAATCCAGAGGAGCGCCTCGAACAATCTCCAGCTTCTTATTTGCATAATGGAGAGAAAACACAAGGGTTATGCAGACTTGAAAAGAATTGCTGAGACAAGTGTCGGTGTTGTAAGCCAATGCTGCCTTTACCCAAACCTGAGCAAGTTAAGTTCACAGTTTCTGGCCAATTTGGCCCTCAAGATCAATGCCAAAGTTGGTGGATGCACGGTTGCTCTCTACAACTCGCTGCCTTCTCAATTACCGCGTCTCTTCAACATCGAAGAGCCTGTGATCTTCATGGGGGCCGATGTGACGCATCCTCACCCTCTTGATGATTTCAGCCCATCTGTCGCTGCTGTTGTTGGCAGCATGAATTGGCCAACAGCAAACAAGTACATTTCAAGGATAAGGTCTCAAACACACAGACAAGAAATCATCCAGGATCTCGGCGCAATGGTGGGGGAGTTGCTAGATGACTTCTATAAGGAAGTAGAGAAACTCCCTGGCAGAATAATCTTCTTCCGGGACGGTGTTAGTGAAACTCAGTTCTACAAAGTGCTGCAAGAGGAACTCCAGTCCATCAGGTGTGCATGTTCAAGGTTCCCTGGCTACAAACCTTTAATTACTTTCGCAGTTGTGCAGAAGAGGCACCACACGAGGCTGTTCCACTTGGAAACCGATGACAATTCTTCCACTCAGAACCATTTCTCGTACGAGAACATTCCTCCGGGGACGGTGGTGGACTCAGTGATCACTCATCCGAAGGAATTTGATTTCTATCTGTGCAGCCATTGGGGTGTGAAAGGAACAAGCAGGCCAACTCATTACCATGTCTTGTGGGATGAGAACCAGTTCACATCAGATGAACTCCAGAAACTGGTTTACAATCTGTGCTACACTTTTGTTAGGTGCACCAAGCCAATTTCTTTGGTCCCTCCTGCATATTACGCACATTTGGCTGCATATAGAGGGAGACTCTACCTTGATAGATCAGAGTCCTTAGGTTTGTTCAGGAATACATCTACACTATCCAGAGCTGCTGCTCCTAAGACAGCACCTCTACCTAAACTCAGTGAAAACATCAAGAAGCTAATGTTCTATTGCTAGTGATAATAAACTCTTCTGCCAATTAGTGCCATTTGATTCTAAGATGGTTTGATTAGATGAGAAAATTGGAGTTATCTGGGAATGATAAAAGAGACTAAGGCAAGTATAGCAGTATGTGAAAGGAAACAGACATGTAATCTTTTGCTTATATTTAACCAAAAAGGTTTTCAATTCAAGGGCAAACTTGCTGGTTAATCACAATGAGTCTTTTAACTGCATATTTTCTTTTTTCTAGTTTACTTGTGTCATCCATAAGAATATAAGTATTCTATAATTCTTGTTAAAGCCGAATTACTTCTAAACTGATGGGTTCAGAATGAGGTTTGCCTCTAGTGTATGATGTAGATGAATGCTAATTAATCCCAAGTTAGGTGAATAAACTAAGTGACAAGGCAAAGATATATAGATCCAACAGGTTAAACTTGTACAAGGGCAAAATTAGCTCAACACAGCAAGTTTACTTGACTTGTTTAAGGACAATAAAATACTGTATAGAAAAAGTTTTAAGGACTTTAAAATACTGCGTACGAGAAAACTATAAATGAAGCACTCGATAAAATTTATACTATCCCTTCTTTTTAGAATTAGCAACAAAAGTTACACCTATCTATTCGTGTGCTTAGGTACTTGTCAGTTCCACCTATCACATATAGATTCTTCAATCCTCAGTTTTCAGATTCTTGTGCATCCAATAAGTGCATGTTGCTTTTACTTGAGTGTGAAACTAATCAAAGGTAAGGTACCAGGATACCTAAGCTACTCTAATAACAACTCATTTACATAACTGTAAAGGCGGCTTCCTCTAAATATAATAGTAAAATATTAAGGATTTTGTTCATGAATATATATTTTTTTGATACCGTGGAAAAATAAAATGACAAGTCACTGGCTCAAAAAGAAAGTTTCCACAAAACCCTCACGCAACAGGCGGATCTACAATAACAAAAAAAATAGCCCCTCGAGAAAAAAAAAATTTCTTAGGACCAGTTCATGAATATTTTAAAGACATTTATTAAGAATTAAAATATTTCTTTTTACAAGTTTTAGAATTTTATTTTTGTAAAAATATTTTTTTTCTAAATCATGTTAAATAACTTGACTTGTGAGAGGATCAATTTAATATGATTCTTTTCAAAAGAATAATCGTTAAATTATTTAAATCGAAAAACTATTTAACAAAATTCATTACTTTTAAGAAATATTCTTAGAACATTTATTAAAAGACCTCAAAACATTAAAGTTATATATCACTTTGAAGTTGAAGTCCATTGAAGGACTACGAATATAAAAGGTGACAAAAGTAACTGGACCATATGTTTTTCCCAGCCATGCAATGAAACAATCCAAATTATGTGTGGCAGAGTACTCCAGATTTTTAAGCAAAAAGACAGGCAAGGTAATGGGTTTACTTAAAACCAAATATGCAGAAGACTGTTGGTTGGACCCACAAAGGGAATGGTACACTGAATCACATTGCACGGCAAAGTTTCAGCCCAATTGTATTATTAGGGTTGCAAAGAGAGAAAAGAGCATAGTGTTCTTGGATACTCGTAATCTATTAGGTTGAACATTACTCAAACCATAAATGAAAGGTAAATTACACCTACCTCACTAATTCGATAAAATTACATGGTTTCTCCTTTATTAAGTAAGACAACTCTAATGTCCCTTAATGCAACTTTGGATGAGTGGCCATATTTAAATAAGATAGGATTAAGAATAAATGTATTGGAAAAAAAAGTTAGGGTAATGCCTATTGTATAAAGATAGTAGAATTTTATTTTAGATAGTTTGAACATGTAAGAAGAAAATCTAAAAGAAACTTCAATAAAGAAAGTAAATCAAATTGGTCGATAGCTTATTAGTTAAAAGTAAAAGGAGATCTAAAAAAATTATGGATGGAACTATTAAAAGAGATTTAGAAGTAAACAGTTTGACTGCAAACATGGTCATTAGCATAACACCATAACGTCATATGATCTGTGTAGTCAACTCTATGCAGTGAGACAATGCTTAATTGTTGTTGTCTATTATCTCCAATATTTTCAAACTCAATAAACTTCACAACCTTCTTTTAGTCTTTCTCTTAGATGAGTTCACAACTTTCCTCTGGTCTTCTCTTGAGTGTACAAGAGACCAATAGCAAGTTGTGAAATTTATTGAATGTCAAAATATAAAGGATATAATGAACAAAATACATTGATAATAAACAATGTTTAACTCTATTATCATTAGGAGAGTTAATGTCTTCTAAACAAATAAATATGTCAATGTAATTCAACCTAAATAAAATAACGTTTTAAACAAATATAAAAGTTTTAAACTTAAATAACAATTATAAAAAATGAATTTTTGCTAACAAGTATTTTAAAAATAATTATTAAAAAGTGAAAAGGGTAATAGCTTAATTATTTATAATGCATGTAATATATTAAAAAAAATTTTAAAAAACGTACACTTTTAATAAAATATAACATTGTCCCATTTATTATCACATGAGCACCTCGTGACTTTTTCAGCAAAAGGAGCAAGTAAAGGAAAAAGGGAGGGAGGGATTTGAAAGCTATCAACAAAGGGTCTGGAGGAGGAGGGGGGTGGGGGGGGTGGTCTGAGTTTGGAGTTCCCCTTTTGTCCCTTGAGATATTATCCTGAGGCTTTCTTGAACTTGGCACCACCTCTCTTTTGTCTCTCTCTCACTTTTGTTTGTAGGGTCAGTGACGCAGATACTTTTTCAGTACTGCACGTCCGATGGCAAGGGAAGGGACAGAAAGACTGATAAATGAATATGGTTTTCTGGCAGTAGTGATACTGCTGTGCTGTGCCCTTACTGAGATCCTATCATACTAGGCCATTGGACCTGCTATCTACACTATGTACACCAGAAATTCGTTTATTCATCCTAGAGAAAAAAAATGAATTCTGTTACATGTATATTAAAAATTATACACTATACATACATTATTTATATTAATATTTATGTATTCGTGAGAATAAAGTTTATGCATTATTAATGGTGTACGTATGAGTGTATAAAATTGAGTGTACATGTAACATTTTTTAAAAAAAATTTATGGAGATTTAAAGCATTGATGATTTTCCCTTTCTATTACTTTCGTTACTTTCAAAAAAAATAAAAAATAAAAAAATCAATACTTTAAATACTCCGTAAATAAAAGAATTGTTCTCTCACACAAGGAGTTTGAGCCTCTGGGGTGGTCCCCACAACCCGCAGGTACAGCATAATCTCTTTCTTGAATAATGTCTGCTCAAATTACTTTGTTTTTATTTTTCTTTCATTTTTTTTTAACTAAAGTTCACTTTTTCTGTTTTTTTACTTTTAACTTTAGATTATAAAATAAAATTACAGCAATATTTGGACACGTGATTCTCAAATGAGGTAAACCGTATCTTCCCTTGTTTACCAGGGTTTCTCCACCATGGCCATATACGACATAAAAATATTTCCTTACCACATTGACATCTTCCTTCCGAAGCAGTTTCCCTTAGTTTTCCCAGAGCCAATACATAAAAACTGTGAGCAATCTCCATTCAGAGAGATGCACAAGGTGTTAAGTTATTAGGGCTTAAATTAGAGAGAAATATTAATTATTTATATACGGACTCCCCTACATAATACTAAGTACAGCACCAAATTAAATCGGGAGTAAAAAATTCGAATGGGAACTTAGGTCATAGTTTTAAACAAAATAAACAAAAACAAATTAACAATCATTTTGATCTACGTAGTTAGAAATTATCTATCCTCTATTTGATGTAACTAATTAGATAGATAGCTCTAATGAATATTTGAAGAATTCTTTCCCGGACATAGATTTCTAAATTGTATCAGACTGCATGTTCAATCATGGGCGCGATTAGGAAAACCACAATTGAACGCAAGTTTTGACTGTTGATGTGGAGATTTCTAATCGAAAACAAAACCAAAATCACGACGTTTCACTCACACTATACTATAGTAGCCTGCAAAAGTACATAAAGCAAAAAATCAATTAAGCACCCACCCCGATCAAAGTGAAGCGGGAGCCCCCAAAGAAAAAAAGAAAAGTAAGCAGGAGAGAAGAGAAAGCTGAGAAGAAAAGAAGAGCTACAAAGGAGATGTGATAGTACTGTTGGATGTAGATATTGCAGAGAGAAGGAAGCATCGTGTTCAATGTTGATGCTTTTCCGTTACATCAGATCATATCAGATGCAGTTCGTGTACTATCTCACTCACAGCCCTACACAACAAAACAAACCCTTAAAAGCAGCAACGGCCTTTCGATCAATCACAAAACCCTAAACCCCCCAAAATGCAAAACCAATGAGACAAGCTAGCCAGCCAAGATATGACGTTGCCTTTGTTTTGCTGCCCACTGTATTGTTATTGTGTGTGTAAGCATTTTTTGCATTCTAAGGTCCCGTCAATTTCATCCTGTTTCACCCTTCTCGCCACACCATTCCCTTTTTTTTTAACCGCTCTTTGATACAACCAATTACTATTTACCCAGAAATTCATCTCCGCATAAAAGATTTTAACAGCACAGAACAATTAAGTGTTTTTAAGTGTCACTACCTAAAATTCTTGTTAAATTTACTTATTTTTTAAAATATAGCACTTATAAATTTTTTTTTGTTTTTTAAATGTAAGAATTTATTTTTAAGAATAAATCATTATAAGAAAACATTTTTTTAAGTGAGCAATTTATGGCATGTCATTAAAGAGTATGACACAAATAGAACAAATCGCAATCCAACCCACTACCTAACAATTCACCTAACCCACCTGTGCTCACCAAATGTTAAACATCCGGCTACCCCACCCCCACCAATCTCAATAATGCTTGGCATGTATGGGACAAAACCTCATTATCAAAAAAACTATACATTCAAAGTTTTCATGCATTTTTATTCTCATTTCAAACGTTGAAAATGCTTTATTTTTATGTCATAGGAATAAAAAATATTGTACGAAAAATACTAATTTATCTTAAATTTTATTTTAAAAAATATAATAATAATAATAATATAATTAAGTTTGTTAAAAGTATTTTGATAATTATCATACATATTTTTAGGAATATGTACGGAACAAACATATTTATAATTCATTCTTGAGAATCTAAAAAATTATTCTCAACAAGTTTAATGGTGAAACAAATAAGTTTTGTAAGATATCTAAAAATAACATTCTTGAGTATTGCATTTCTAAAAATGTAATTTCAAAATTTAAAACAAATGTCCTTGTGTTTTTTATTATGGGTTAAAAGATGATATCTTAAAATTGGTTCTTCTTTTGGTACCCATTTTTTCCAATAGTATTGATATCTCTTTATATTTTAACAGTTATGATTTACTTTTAAGCTTAAAATAATAAATATTTAGAATTAATGATACACATTCTTAGCCATAAATAATCACGAGGTACCAATAACCTTAAATTTAATGAAGTATTATAGTAATGCCCCTTAAAATTATGTGTAGATAAAAATTTCTCAATTCTAGCATGTCATTTTTAAAGTGAATTTATAATTCATATTTTGCATCATATATTATGGTTTGTAATTTGCATAGATTTGAATGTCCAGCTAATACAATGAAAGAATCTAGTTTTAGGTAAGTTTAACATATTATTCTTGAATACATATAATAAAAGTAAATTTTACAAATTTTATTATGTATTTCATCAAATATTTTTTTACTTGCCCTGATGTCCAGACTTTAGCATTAGTGGGAGCATTTAATCCACCTCAGGATGATACTGTGATTTTCTCTCTCGATACAATTTTTTTTCAAGTCTCAAACTCAACTCTACAAGAAGGAAATGAACTTATATACCATTAAACTAACCTTACGTTTCACCAAGTGTCTTTGAGTCTTATTAAATGGGATTCACTTTTATTATATGTGTATCCAAAAATAATATATTAATTTGTGTATAGGTAAGAGCTTCACGAAAGCATAACAAACAAGTACTATTATATCTACACTAACCTTAATGTAAATATCAAGTCTCCATTCTCATACACATCATGAAATTCACCTTCACATGAGTCATTCTTTGGTAAAAAAACACGTTTGTTTCTCGTCCGTGAGAATTGTGCAGGTCTAGTAACATGAATGTGGTCAAAGAAGAAAGAGGTGAATTTGAGGTTTATGTGAAAAATTAACAAAGATTAATGATAATAATATGATTTATTGAATAATGAAATTGTTTTTCTAACAATACCTCCAACCACCATTTCAATTATAAAAAAAAAAAAAAAGCACCATCCTCATCCACACAACTGCCACTGTCACTGCACAACCACCACAGCCACCCAGCCTTATGCCAGCGGCAATCACAAGTCATTCATTGCAGACAAGATTGTACCACCATTGCGTCGAGGCAGTCCCATTATTGTGTTCATGTTACCCTCCCTCCCTCCCTCCCCTGCATCTCCTTACAACAACTGCGATTCTCTTTCTCTACCTGTTGGATAGGACAGGATGGCCAACGGTAACCACCCCAAGCCTCCGCCTCCTTCCCTCCCTCTTCCCCCTCCCCCAGCCTACGGCTTCCACACGCTTCGACCACCTCGCCCATCTTCCCTGGAACCCTGATTACAGGAATCCTCCGCCGTCAGAAGGCTCCGCGAAGAGGAACTTCGGCGGTGAGGAGGGGGCGGCGGCAGGGNTTTTTTTTTTTTTTTTTTTTTTTGTGAACTGAAGATGGTGGTTGGTTTTAGAAAAATAATTTTATTATTCAATAAATCAAATTATTATCATTAATCTTTGTTAATTTTTTACATAAATCTCAAATTCACTCCTCCTTTTTATTTGGCCACATGTCATCATGTTACTGAACCAACACAATTCTCACCCTTACTGGGTGAGAAACAAATGTATTTCTCAGTTCTCACCAAAGAACAAAATGAAAATAAGAAAATTTTATTTAATGAGATGAGACCTAGTGTCTCGGCTTAGTACATGTTGCAGCGGAGAGTTATAAAAATGTATTGTCAAGAATCATGAAGTGACTCTCTATCAGGTGACTTGGAGTATCTTTGTTGGATTGCACTCTATTTTTATTCCATATGTATCTTTTCATACGCATACAACTGAGAGCGTGACATCTACCTACCCATTACACGCCATCACAATTTATATCACCTTGCATTCACATTTGTCCGAAAATCACATGCAATTAAATTATGCACATGCTATCCTTACTCTTTTGGTCAACTCTATATCTGAATAGCTATGCAAACTGTTCCTTTTCTTTTATTGTTCCTTATGCAAACCGTTACTTTCAACAAACAAATCACAAATAGAGAGATTCACTGTAGGCCTTGCATCAAAGGTGGAACGTTAAGCCCAAATCTGGTCCATCAATTTCCATTTTCAAATCATTGGCATCACATGATGGACCAAGGTTCTTTTTAAAAACTATTTCTTAGTAGACTTCAGTTCTTTTGGAGTGTAATGTTATTTTTGGTCACTAACAAATTGTTTTTGGTTTAGGGTCAATTATATGAAATGAGATTAAACCGCTCAGCCCTTCAAAATAGGCCTTATAAGCAAGCTACCATGCTAGGAAAAAAGATTGACTTACGTCTAAGAATATCAGACTTGTTTACAAACCAGCGTGTTTGGGTAGGCCGTAGGTGTTTGAAACCTCAAACCCGCGTTCACATGTTTTGAAGTTGGACATGCATGACATTATTTGTTCCTTAACATATATTTTATAACTTTATTAATCAAAATTTAATTTATTAATTTTTTTTATTCCTTTATTTTATGCATATTTGTATACATTTCAAGAATAAAAAAACATTTTTGTACATTTTTATTCACAATTTAATACTTAAAATATATTAATAATACTGTCATAATTAATTTAAATATTTTAATAAAATAAAGTGAAAAAGTAATCTTAAAATTATATCATAAAACTCATGTCCATTTCAATAATTTTAAAGTGATTTTAATTAACACTACCCAAATAATATTCCTTCTAACATAATTACTTTTGATATCAAAGTAACCAAACGAAAATAACATTAACACTAACTCACTTCTGACCAAAATCAATTTTGCAACATCATGTTTGAGCAAACTCCCATTTACAAACTCAAATCCAGACACAGACTAAATAGTCACCGTTTGAGTCCCACAAAGCCTTCCAAATAAGGAACATCAAGTATTACATTTAGCCTAAGAGACACCAAAAAACAAAGAAACATACACAAGACACAACAAAACAAGTTTGCATATCTACATGTATTTTGGAGTTATAGCAGAAATTATGCCTTAAATTTTAACTGAAGAGAATAACAGTAACAGATAGGTGTAAGGACTTGGTGCTTATCAGATAGGTGTAAATCCTTGCATTTTCATATTCATTACAAGCAAAATATGATACCAAATGCGCAAAAACTAATTAGAAAGATGACATTTGTCAGAAAAAGGGATGCAATGTTTTTCACATGGGATAAATGCCAGTCTCTGATCTGCTCAACATGCATTGCATTGCTTCTTTACAATTGTCACAAGAGACTTAAAGATGAGCAATTTCGTAATAATATCCTCAGTAACATCAAAATACCCGTTCTGGTAAGGATTTCTCAGCTGGGAGTTGTAGCAATTCTCGAATACCTTCACAAACCTGCATTGAAACAGTGGAAAAAAGGTTCTCAACTCCAAACGAAGTGATTAAAGTCATAGATAACAACTTTGATAAAATAACTTCAGGGAAAATTCAGTTCTGGGTCAACAGTCCAAAATTATGTCAATATATAAAACCCAACATTTTCTTTTGATCATTCATAGTAGTATCTAATTGACTAAGCACCATCCTTTTTATGAGAAGAACTGCAAGAAGGCACAGGAGCACAAGGATTTTGGGCAGCTTATAAAAAACAGAGGGAAGCCATCTGACAAAACGTACCAATTTGATCTGAGCTTTAATTGATGCAATTAACCGAGTATAATCCTCTATCTGCCTGCAGATCATAAGTAAGTCATGTGGTAAGTTTGAATTTGCAACATTATATTCAACCTTTTTCATATGAAAAAAATAAAAATTTCAACCATAAAACAAAAAGGGAATTAAGGAAAAAATGATCGACCCGTATAGACTGATATAAAGAGAAGAAAATGACGAAGATAAATAGGGATGGCAAAACAGGCTCAACTTAGTGGGACAGGCAACTCATCTTTTTTTGCAAGGCGAGTTGAAATTTGAAATTTTCAACTCATTTAAATTTTACAATTCGCACGAGTTAAACTCGTTTGACTCACAAGTTAAGCGAAGTAGAAGCTAGGTGAGTTGACTTGCAGGTTGAAAACAAAAATTATTTATTGTTTTTAGTTTTAGCCCTCTTGTGCCAACCCAACCAATTTTATTTGTAACCACTAACCCAACCCCAACTCTTTCAAATGTTAATTATTTTTTTCAATTTTGGTGGTGGCTTGTGGGCTAACTTGCCAACTCACAAACATTCTAATAAATGGGGAACTTGAATATTTAACTCACCTAAATAATCAATTCGGCTTGGCTCGACTAATTTAAACAAGGGTTATACGTGGGCTAACTCAACTTGGCTTGGCTCAACCAGTTTGCCATCCCTAAAGATAAATTTGTTCCACAATGGGTACAAGTTACCAAAAGATAACAGAACAGAAAAGTCAACCTTATTACAATTTCAAGGCAACAAGTAACAGGCACAGGTATTCTTCATCCCTAAAGATAAATTTGTTCCACAATGGGTACAAGTTACCAAAAGATAACATAGAACAGAAAAGTCAACCTTATTACAATTTCAAGGCAACAAGTAACACTCACAGGTATTCTTATACATTAAATCTCAACAAGGATCTTTAACTGTTCCCACAATGACACAATTTCTGTGCTTTGAATAACCCACCAATTAGATATCATCAATATACTTAGAATTTATGGACTAAGTCTAACACCACATTGCCCAAAATGCTAAACCCCTGTTTTTGTATTTTGCTACTCTAGCCTTTATTCTCTTTTTAGGCGGGGCTTGTGAGTTGTTACAACTTAGAAGCCAGAGTAAGATTTCAATAACCTTATGCTATACACTCATCAACCATCAGCTTTTACCTTTCAGCCTAATCATGTACAAAACACATGCAAGATAGGACAGACAGATAGGAACAACAAACACAGAAACATTGTCATATGCCAATCGCTTTTGCACATGGGAGATAAAAATCCCACTTAAATCTAGAATCTTGACATTTACTACCTTTCAGCTATGAAAAACAACAACAACTGAGCCTTTTCCCACTACACATGGTCAGCTACAAGGATCAGCGACGCCATAGTGCCCTATCAAGGACCATGTTTTCATGCAGACCGTTAACTTCTAAATATTTTCTATAGTTTTTCTAGGTCTCCCCCTACCTCTAGTTAATGAGTTACCTGTCATTTGATATACTCTCCTTACTGAGACTTCTACTGGTCTTCTCCTCACATGTCCAAACTACCTAAGATGGAATTCTATCATCTTTTCTACTATAGGTGATACCTCAACCTTCTCCCTAATGCAATCGTTTCTAATCCTATCTTATCTAGTGTGTCCACTCATCCAACGCAGCATCTTCATTTCTGCAACATTGAGTTTATTCTCCTATTGGCTTTTTACTGCCCAGCATTCAGCACCAAAGTAAAACTAAAGAAAATCAAGTGCATCGAGTGGATGGATGAACCAAAAAATCATGGAGGTTATTGACAAAGAATATGTTTGATACAGAAAACATGAGGATCTTGGGCCACACAAGTTTATTAAAGTCAGCTTCAATGTCATTTAAACCACTCTATTAAAGTAAGTCATAATGTAGCTTAAAATTTGAAACAACAAACCTGAAAAGCCATAATAAGGAAGATTCATTTTCAAGTTTCAACTAGACAAAATATTTTAAATGAAAGCTTATTACCTAGCTATCTGTTCTTCCCTTTTTTCTATGTAGTTCAAAGCTTCAGACCAAGTAAACTCTACATGGAATCCCAATCCTATATCCACAAATATGCTCTGTGTATTGGGCCTGCAAAGTTTCAATCAATAGATAAAAATATATAAGAAATTGGAATTTCAGCACACTGAAG
Source organism: Nissolia schottii (assembly GCA_003254905.1). NCBI lineage: Eukaryota > Viridiplantae > Streptophyta > Magnoliopsida > Fabales > Fabaceae > Nissolia > Nissolia schottii. Next base: position 130,198 of record QANU01102101.1, on the reverse strand, counting down.
ACAAAACAAAAAGATCTATATGTAATTATAAGGGCACGGGTGGAAAGAAATAGTAGTGGACTAGTGGGGAGGGGTGTTCAAAGCTTGTCATAGGTTCTAGGTTCAAACCTCCATGTAGTGATGGTATACAAGAAAGAAAAATTAAGGAAATGTTAAGTTTGAGCCACATAGCACACATCTTATTGTTTGATAATATGGTGATGAAGCGACTGTAAATAGATATATATAATGAGAAAAACATATGCTTGACAATATCGATTGGCAATAAATTAAAAGTAAAAATAAAAAGAAATCAAGAAGAAAGAAAGACGTTCTTTACAGAAATAATCAATGCAATTAGCTTTATTAAAAAAAAAAAAAATGAAACCTCAATGCAATTAGTCACCAAATCAAAGAAAAGACGACATTATTGAAGTAGAGTATAAGCCGAAATGATGATGACTTACACTTCTGCCTGCAGGTATACCTCAGATCCAAGATTGACCAAAGTTTGTAGACTGGTCACACTATTCTTCTCTAGGTTTTCAATATTTTTTCGCAAATCAGTACTGGGTAGAAAAGGTCAAGTGAATCCAGACATAACAAAAGTCCTGAACTGAGTGCAACATTGAATTCATGGATCGCAAGTATCATACCAAATTTCACATGAATCATGAACAAATTATTCGTTTTTTCTTTTCAAATTTCTAAAACTGTATAGCAACAAACAAGTTAGTTTGAAGTATCACTTGTGGCATGCAAAATAGTAACCAATTTAGCTTATAAGCAAGACCTACATGACAGGGATTTTCTATGCAACTGCATTTATCAATTGATTCTAGCCATATGAATAAAACTGAAAAAAAAAAAAAACAAAAAACAAAAAGATACAAAATCTTCTGTTGTTCAAAGACCTTGTCCCTGCAAAACGAAGAACAAAAGAAACAATTAAAAATAAAGACTCTGAAACACATGCAATAGACAAGTCTACACTTAGAGTTGAGGCGTACACATATAAAACTGCTTCTTTAAGTCCCAAGTTCATGAAGTAGGACAATACTCAGAAAACATCAACACAAACATTCTATAGCTTATGCTGCAGAATGAAACAATCTCCTTTGATATGTAACTCAAATTCAAAGGCACCAATATATCCTATTAGAAAGACTTAGGCTAATGAATAGAAAAACAACATTCAATAAGGCACAAGGATACACATTATTTGAGCCACGAACAAAATGGACGAAATTAAATATACCGCTCAGCAATAGCACGTTGAAGATCAGGTTTCAAGCGTCGATCAACAAATTCTTCGTATCTCTGAATCTTCTGCTGGGTTAAGTTGTCCATATGATAAGTCCTACAAAAGGAATTATTACCCAATAAGGTAACAATCAGGAATCTTTGCAGAGGTTGACATACACACACCGCATAGATACATGCATAAATTTTCCCAAAAGATAATACCCCCGACAGGTGAGTGATTAATAAAAGGGTAATGAATTATATAATGGGCATGTCCTAAGTTAAGGTTGGTTTGCGCATTTTGTCAAGCACGTGGTGGGCAAGGCGAGAGATAAAAGAGAAACGACATAAGAGGGTGAGATTACCGGAGTGAAGTTTCAGTCGGAAATTGACGGAGAGAGAAGAGAACCAGGGACTACGTAGTAGGTAGGTAGGTGATGCTGCTGATTGGGTGGACTGGTTTTGCTTAATACCTATGTTTAACTTCTAGTGCCAATAGCGTGAGTCACTCAAGTGGCTAGGCGACGCAGGAAACGACATCCATGGCGGAATGGTACGACGATGGCGTGGACGTGGATTGAGGCGGCGGAGCAGGACGCGGATTTATGGGGTCGTGCAGGGTGGTGGTGGCAAGTAGGTCGTGCAGGGGGGCTAATGGTAATTGGAGAAGGCGTGGTTATGAGAGGATGTGACGCTAGCCCCGTTAAGATATCCATCTAAATCTTATAATATTAAGATTTTGAACACTTCAATCCATTTTATTACTATTAGTTTGATCAAAATATCCTATAATTTAAATTATGTTTCGATTATACCTTTATTTTAACAACTTTGGTGGCCTTATATGTAAAAAGATGAAGTGGTGCTGGAACGTGGGCTTCATTTATTTTTTATATAATTAGATGTAAGCAAAAAAAAAAAATTAGCCTAAAGAAACATGACTTTTCTTTTTAACTTTTGAAAAGTGAAAAGTCATATTTTTAAATGTTTATCTTATTTAGCGGTACAATTTATTATTTTTTTTGTTTTTTATATTTTTTTTAAAGTTAAAATATATAATTTCTCAAAAAATACTTTTAAAAACAATAAAGATGTCATGCTAGTGTTAGACAACACTCCCTTACTTAATAGCATAAAAAAAAAAAAACACCACTATTAACAAACAAGATAAATTTGTCTTTTACTCCGTATTCAAATACGAAACAACTTAATCATAAGTTATATTTTTAAAAAAATTTCTTGCAAAAAGAATTAAATAAACTGTTTACCTAAACTAACATTAAGTCTTATCGCTTCTGCTTTTTTCCATATATAGGGAAATTATTTTTGCATACTTAAGCATTACTCACTCATTGCACACTTAGGTTCTTTAGAGAAATAGTGTGCTAACTCAACATACCATAATCACTCATGCGCAATTTTTGAGATAACCGCATATCAAATAACTGTTTCACACCTTAGTTTTTGTTTTTTTGCTCATTCTCTGTTATTTTTTTTGCTTCATTTTGTTTTTTTTTTTGCTCATTCTCTCTCGATTTTTTTTACTTTGTTTTGTTCTGTTCTATAATCGTGTTTTGTTCTGTAATCATGTTAGTCGTGATCGTCGATGTCAACAAATTCACCAGATTTCATTGGCAAGGAGTCATCGTTTACAAATTTGATGGAAAGATTCGTCAATACAACGGCGCCGCCAGCACCAATCACAGTGGAGGAAGGTAATTATTTAGTGAATCAATGAGTAGGTTGTTTACAATACAATGGTTGTGTCGTGCATAAGGAAAAAGGTTGTGTCTAAGCATATAACAAAGTTATGTCTCACATTGGAAGGTTAGGTCTTGATTGATAAAATGGTTAGGTCTCGTATAATAAAATGTTAGCGTTTATATCGTTTTAAATAGTAAAGTTAGGTTCGGTTGATAAATTTAGTTAGGTCATGATGTATAGAAAGGTTAGGTCCTACATAACAGAGAGGTTATGTCTCATTTTACAAGATAGTTAGATCTCTTATAATAGATAGGTTGCGTCTCATTTCACAAGATTGCTAGTTCTCCAATATCAAGAAGGTTAGGTATTTTATAATTTTGATATTATGTTTATTATAATTTCAGAGAGATGTAATTTGGCTCTAGCATTGCAACGCAGGGAATCAATGATGTCAATAATGAATATATGACTTTAGTAACATACAACGAGAATGCAGGAATGATGATGTCAAACATTGAAGCACCTGAATGTATTTTTAATAAATTAAACAATGATCAAGTCATGTGTAATAAAGGTTAGGTCTCAAATTTTATATTGTTAGGCCTCAAACTTTATATTGATTAGGTCTGATTTGTGATGATAGTTAGGCGTTTTATTTAATGTGCAATATTTTGTAATGTGCATATGTTTCATGAAGACGAAGATACGCATGTTGAATCAAGCACAAATATTACTATCCCAACAGTTGGTCTGCAATTTGAGTATGTTGAGAATGTTCATAATTTTTATAAAGATTATACAACAAGTGTTGGATTTGAGTGCAAGATTAGAAACAAAAAATCTGATGAATTTGGAGTTCCATGGTACCATATAATTACATGTGTAGAGAGGGTAAGAGACAATCAAAGTTTGTGACGACCCTTAAAAAAAGGGCACATCTTGCATGAGACTTGTCCATCTCATGCGAGATGCAATGCAAACATGGCCAAGGTGTTGTAGCGCCCAAAATGTGCTCCAACACGCCGGTGCTGAACAGAAAACCTTAGTTCCGCATTTTTGGACTAGGAGAGGGCTCGACCCAGCCCTTTGGCCACCCCTTCTTCTATAAATAGAACTCTCCTTCCCCTATTTCACCTCGCTTAGAATTTGAAGCTCTTCTTCCCTATTAGAACGAGTTTCTTTTAGGATAGCCTAAGGTAGTAGGCCCTGGCGCCACCGCTGTGTTGGCGGTGGCCCATGGTGGTCCACAGGATGCCGTGGCGATGCTGGAGCATTGTAGCGATGCCAGAGTCGCTACCATGAGGCCTATCAGTTAAAAGTTTTCTTTATGGGTTTCTGATAGTGGTTTGGTTGGCTTTCCAAGTGCCAACGTTATTGGTCAACTCGGGCCGACACGGCCCATGAGGCCCACAAACCGAAAAAAAACCCATGAGCTTGGCCCCACACTTTTTTTTACACTTTAAATCCTTTTTTTTTAAATAAGGGATTGGTTTCAAAAATTGTCCAAGATGGTGGCAAAAGTTCAATTTGTCAAATAAAGCACATAATTATAAATTATTACAATTTTTTTCTTCTTAAAAAGCCTAAAAACTAATCTTAATAACTAAATAGAACAACTTCGTTCTTCATCCTCATCTTCATCTTCATTATCATGCACATTGAACTATAATACAAAAACATAGAATATGAGGCATAACAGTTAACAAGCAATTCAAACACTCACAAAGACATGAATATAATAAAACAACATAATCAAAATGGTTTCAGCAAGGTAAAAGATAAAAGATCTCAAAAATATACCTGCTCCTATCTTCTCAATTCAACCTCCTTGGCTTGGAATTCCATTTTCCCTTCTCCTTCAAATCCTAATATTGAAACTGATAAAAATTAGAAAACCCAAAGTCAATTATTTGTTACAATACATGAAACATATTTATTTAAAAATGATAAAAAAAAAAAAAGTGGATTGGAGATTTCAATAATCTCAATCTTATAACTCTTCCTTTATCATATCATCGTATCATCCAAAACCTATTCACGCGCCACTTAAATCTAAAATCTAAAATATTTTACTTAGCTGTTAAGTGGCTTCATCTGTTTCGCCCCATGTACATCTCCTTCAAAACAAGGATGGCAATAAAATCTCCATAAAGCTGAGTAGCTGAAACCAAAAATCGAAGATAGTTGTTTTCATGTTCTGGTGCTTTCTTGCATATATAAACATTCTAAAATTAGTTAAAATAAAATTTGTTCAACACCAACTACATGCACCAAAGTCAATAGATTGAAGTGATATATATCCAAGATTGTTCACTTCCATGCACCAAAGTCACTTCCATGCACCAAAGTCAATGGATTGAAGTGATATATATCCAAGATACAAATCCCTCAAATGCTGCTTACACAACCCTACTCGTCGTTTGTTTAAGCTTGGATGAATGCAAGTTGAAAACCCAGTCTTCCAGCTTGGAGACGTTTGCATTTCCATAACATGAAGAGTATAAATTCTTGGTGCTGAGGATAAACACCCAATTACAAAACAATTACACGGTCTTGCCTGGGTCACAATTCTTGCAAGAGACAACAAACACACACCACTGTACATAATCCCATACATTAATGCCTCATCATTTTCAAAAGCTCGATCATCCAGTGGTTCATTTGTCATCTCCTTCTCTATGTCCTGTGTCGATGGAAGCCTGCAAAGTTCTACATCAAACCGCTTTTCTATCTCAGTTTCATGTACCCGATACTTTGCTGCTAAAGTGCGAATGCAAGATTTCCTAACTTGATCTGATATTAAGAGCTTTATCTCATTAAAGTTAGCACAACTTTCATACCATTTCAGCCAGCGGAAAACAATCCCTGAAAACCAGTCAATAATTTCAGTTGTATCTTGCATGATAAGCAAATCAGCAGAACGAGGGAATCCGCTAGATGTGGTCAATCCATATCTCGTGAGACGCTTTTTTATTTCATAGACAGGAGCAACAATCTCAGTTTTTGTCATCATATGTTCCATTGAGCTGTTATTATTTGGCAAAAGCTTAAGAATAGAATCTGCCTCCGAAGTTACATACTGCTCTGCCTGTTTTATAAATTCATAAAAGGAATCTTTCAGCTCTGGTGGAAGGGCTGATTCTGCAAGACACTTAGATAGTATGCTTTCTTCACTCTTGGCACTTTTTGCTTGAACATCTTGCATCCATATCTTCAACAAGTGCTTATACCAGTGGTCAGTTTCCATTCCAGACTTGCGGTAACATGAAACCCTATTCAGTAGGGAGCTACTTTTAGCTAAATGCTTAATTTCTGATTCCTTAACCTTCTTCAAACCATGACCCAACCATTTCTTCCCAATTCTAACAGTCCCGTAATTCCAAGCCTCAAGCTTTTGCAATTTAAATAACTCTACTTTTTCTTTTAACTTGTGAACAGCTTTTACAGCCGGACTCTCTCTAACATTTCTTCTGACCAAAGTTCCCAGAAAGCGTATACCACGTGAACCTTCACAAGGCAATATATCCGTTTGATCAACATCCAACAACAACGAATTCTTCAAATAACTTTGGACTTCGTACTTAAAATTAATAGCAGAATCTTTGGAACCAGAAATTGCAAAAAACATCTCATCCATAAAGCGACATGAGTAAACCCTGACATTAGAATTCTTATCAACTATACACTTATCATCACTATCATCCAATTGTTTCCGGAACCAGCCTCGCAACTTGGAACACGACCTATCTTGATCATCGTGAATTCCATCATATATAGCTTCATATTTCATTGACAACATGTAAAATTCACTGTCAAAGAGGTCAAGGTATATATTCATTAGAATAGGGGACAAGGCCCCTTCTTGTGGAAGGCCATGTCCCTTTGGGAAACCCCCAAACTCGAGATTTAGCACCTTAGCATCAAACATTTTCCAAATGAAATTATATAAACCAGGATCTTCTATCTTATCCTCCATTACCAAAATCAGCTTAGCCAAGACAGCAGCATCCAACTTCTTGGTTACGAGCATTGTGAACCAGCAGTCCGGATTCAAGACACCCTTGCAGACATACTTCAATGCCGTGGTGTGGCCCCTTCCACTGCGGCAACCATGTGAGATCTTTGAGAAATATGGTCTGTAAACAACTTCCAAAGCTATTCTGATGGCTTCCTCGACTACCTTCAACTTCAAATTGGGAAGAACCAGGACTTGTTTGTTATTAGATCTTCTGGTTGAGACAGAGAAGGTATTGGCACTGACATCAAAACTCCCTTCTTGGAGCTGTTCTGCCAAGTCATCTAAAAACAAGCCATCATAGATCAAATTCGCATCAACATTTGAGTTGATTCTAATGCAATTATAAGCATCCCGAAGAGTTTCCACATTGGAAATCACGTTCTTCATTAGGCCATGGAATTTTCCATTCATACATTGCTCCTTGACCCTCTTTTTGATTCGGTGTTGGAAAAACCTCTTGAACTCCATCCTACTATTGGGTTTTTTCTCTGAAACCTTGGAGGACTCCTCCACGAGAGAGGCAAGGTCCATCGCCAACGTTGATTTCCCAAGTTCCTCATCTTTCAACATGTCGGCATTGGCAGGTGACACTGTTGAATAAGTAGCTCCTTGGGCTGTTTCAACATGTTTTCCTGTTGCAAGAGTACCAATACACTTAAATGCACAAGAAATAATGAGCGTTCTTATGATTCTATTGCCAACATCACACATATATAAAACCAGTTAGTGAACCTAATTTCTTACTTTGAGAGCAGCACAGCAAGACAAGGTTTTCAGTTGAGGAAAAACATAATTAGAATATGGAAAGGGGAAATTAGAGAGAGAGATGTGTTACCCATAAGCATATTCGAAAGAGAGGACATGATTGTAACTAAGTTGATGTTGTCAAGTAATATGGCACATCTGGAAAACTTGGATGTGCTAAGAATGGGCATGCTTTGAAGGGCACTGTCCAATGGCCACTCAACGCCAACTGTGAAACACAGCAGTATGGGAACCTTATCGGTCCCCCTTAACCTAATGTTAGGATTGATAAAAAGGAAATTGAGTGAAAAGAAAATGAGAATCAGGTAGATAGGCTTTATCTGAGTTTCATAAGTAAACACAATTAATAATAAAGATTTATGCATGATAAAGTTATGTGAATATCTCATATGAGATGATTCATTCCCAAAAATCAATGGTTTTGCCAAAGTAAGAAAAATGAGAGGAAAAAAAAGAATGTTGTGAAACTAACGAGAAGAATGTTAAGATAAAATAATAGAAAATATAGGGAGAGAGATATGTCATTATTAATTACAAAGACGTGTGTTACATTGAGCATCAAATCATTATTTATAAGCTGAGGGTGATGAATATATAAATATATCAAATCTTAAAAAATCTCACTAATTAATTACATTCATCTAATCATATATTTTCATAACACTTCCTTTGAATGTCTGTAACAAGTATAAAAAGGAAAAAAAAATACAACATTTCTCCCTTTTTTAAGATAATTACGCACATCCATCTAATAAGATGATGTAGAAATTGTCATCATAAATTATTCATACAGGTAATGCTACAGTTTTTGTAATAATGATCGCACAACCTTGTCTTTTGGCCATCCAGAAAGGAGTAATGAAACAACCTAATAAACATTTAAAAACTATGGTCACACTGATACGGATAACAACTTGTGTGCTCAATTTATCCTACTCTAGTTGAGTGCCTAAAACGGAAGTAATGAAAACAATAACAGTTAACATAATTCAATTTTTTTTTTACCCTAACATGAACTAACAATCAACTAGAGTAACAAAAATTTGAGCTTTCGAAATTCACCTTGAGAAAATGCAATTGCAACAAAGAAATCGATGAAATTGATGAAATCTTGTGAAACCCCACCAGAATTTGGGGATGGAAGAGAATGCTTGATAGGGAAGAGAGTGTACGGGGGACTTTGAAGAAGAGAGTGAGAGGACTAGAGTGAGGGATGGTGAAGGTTGAAGAGGGAAGGAAAGCGGTGAGATAAAGAGAAAGAGAGAAGACGGAAGTGAGAGAAGGCGGAAGTGAGAAGGATGGGGCTGCGTTTTTGAGGTTATAATGGGTAACCTTTCGCTGCCCCACTTAACTGATTCTGCGTGTTACGTCCCGCGTGACAATGGCTGGCAAAACGGGCGGGCCCGGCCCGTTTAGGCCCGCCATTTTCAACTTTTCCGAATGTAGTTGCTTGTCAACAACAGGAGCAGCAATAATACACTGTGCGTTACTTTGAAGACGAATACTTAGAAGAACGTGGACCTACCTACCTATACTTTAAAAGGATTGTGGGCACATAAGACTCATGTTAGTAAGATCATCACATCTTCCCCTCCTCATTACAAAGATTTCATGGCTGTGGTTGTATTTCACCCAGAACATAGACTGGCCTTTTGTAGACTTGGTGACATTAATGGATGGACACATTTTTCATGTGAACGAAAAGGATTTCAACATGTCATATTTCAGGAGAACAAGATCTATGCAGTAAATTATCATGCCACTTTGTACGAGTTTGATATGAATCAAAACGGTGTTCCGCTTCGAGGTTTGAAGTTCAGCAACATTGTACCAACTCTTGTTGGCTTTAACAGTGTTGATGCCCTTATATAACTATTTGGTTACTTGCTAATGGTGGTGAGGAAACTTGATGAAATCTGGCATCATGAAGATTTTAATAAATATTATTATAGGCCTTGTAAGTTCAATATGTATGTATATATTGAACAGTGAGGCGAAACAACCCAAATGGTTAAGAATAAATAGCTTGGGGAGCTGTGCCTTAATACTTGGATTCAATTCATCTATTTGGATGTTGCCCAACACTTCAAATGGATTGAAGGGAAATCATATCTATTATAGTGATAATCTTTTACACAATCATTACTTCGAATATATATGTTGGTGATGATGTTGTTGATGAACTTCCTGAAGATGTTGTTGTACATTCTGGTGGTCATGATATTGGTGTATTAGACTTGAAGATGGAATTACCAATCAACTATTTCCAAACTCAACTTTGCTTTACCCTCAACCGGTTTTGTTTGTTTCTGCCGGGGCTCCTTAGTTTGAATACACTTAGTTCACTATTTAGAATTGTGGTTTTAGCTGTTTTTTTAGCGAATGTAGTACGGTTGGTCAGACATTAATTTTGTCGATCAAGGGAAGTCAGACATGACTTGTGTTTATTGTACAGTGTATCATCTACCACTAGACTGTAGGTATTAACTATGATTTTGGATTACACATGATTTTAATGTATTTAACTATTTTAGATTTTTGTTATGATTTTGGATTACTTGTAAGGTTTTTATATATTTAACTATTTTAGATTTTTGTTAAAGGGCATTTTTTATTAAAATAAAGATATTATTGAAATATTTACTTATTAATATTCTAACACATTATATTAAAATGGTAAGTTTAGAATATATATATAAGCTATTTTTTCAACCAAGATCCAAGCCATGAGAAACTCGTCACCTGGAGTGAAAAAAAAAAAATTCGTACTCCACGTAGCATCACAATTATGAATAATTTTCTCTCTATTGTTTTTTCTATTTTAAAAAATAAAATAAAATCATTTCTTTATATGTTGGGAATGGATCCTCTTTTCGTCAATGGTTGAGAGGATCCATTTTCTTATATTGTTACATGGTACATGAATTCTTTTACTCGTGTGAAGTAAAAAAGAATATCTCCAAAATCATAGTACATCTTGTCCTACCTAAAATTGACAAGGCATTTCAAATAAGCCATCTGTTATATCCGTACACCAAAATTGTGTAAAGCCATTGGTTATATCCGTACACCAAAATTGTAAAAGTTTCAAAGAAATTAGAGATTGGCATATGACTGATCTTTCCTGAGTCACCTGTATTTTTTTTTTTCAACATTAAAAAACATTGAAAAATATCTGGACATTCAGAACAGTCCATATGGAATTGCATGATTACAATTTTGTCAAGGATCACAAACAACAGTATATATTAGGAAGCTCAACCTCATCAGTTACAACTGTAACCTAAAAACTTTATACAATAGTTCTGAATTGATCTCCGTTAAGTCTAGCCACCAAAACTTCAATTGAGGGGCATCAACTCAACCTCAAGTAGGTAAGAGGATTTAAGGGATGTTTTACGTACCTTTTTGTCTCACAAATCAAAGAATGAACAATTTCGATCAATACAATCCAAAATGATAGTTGTCCAAGTACAGCGCCCAGATTGGTCAAAACTTTCTATAATGAACCAAGCTGGATGAAGATTTTGGCTCAAAAGGCCTCTCATCCTGATCAGCTCTGAAGAGAAGATTAGTCCAATTCGTTGATCTTTGAACAATCCTGGTGTGGACCCGGTCGCTGTCTTCCCCGCCGGAGGCCTCATAGCCATCGCTAGTTGACCTTGACAATGGGATTTCCTTGAGAGTGGCGGAAGCGCCGGCGGCTGAAAGACCTGCCAGCCGTCTTGCCTCTTCAGCTCCCGATGAAGACACTCGAAATGGGTGGATATCAGGCGAGTCCAAACTGCTTTCAGGAGAAGAAGCAACAACACCAGCTGAGCTTGACACAGCATGACTCACTTGGAATACACTCCGCGCTTCAAGATGGAGAGGCGCTAAACTAGACATTCCACTGAATCCATTGTCGATATTACTAGCAGGGAATTTCCTCAGAGCCTCCATGGGTAAGTCAGCAGGTAGGCGAACCCGTTTACCTGCCCGCCTTCTGCTGTTCTCAATCCTGGTGACCATTCGTCGACCACTACTGCCAAAACTTTGGTCTGATTCTAGTCTGAATGGCTCGTTGTGGCTTGTCACAGGCCGCAGAATTTTCGATTTTTTTCTCGCTTCTGCAGCAGCCTTGGAAACCTCTTCCGCGTTTAGCCGTGCCAATGCCCATGGACTGATTTTGACTGCCCCAGGGTTCTTCTTCTTAACTTGATCTTCTCTCACTGTTGTCTTCTTTCCCAGTGAACTTACAGAAGCTGTTTCTGGAGGCACCACATCAAACTACACAATGCACACCATCACATACCATCAAAGAAAGCTACAATATTCTTCTGAAGCTGATAGACCATACTGTTCTCAGTACATGATTTTCATTAAATACATAATGATTCACACAGTAATATTGTATTTGTTCTTTTTGTAAATTTCTGTTTCACCTTATCAGAGTTAGTCATTGTATTTTTTTTTTTGAGCACCAATTTTCAATAACAAAGTTGTTTTGTTCATTCAAATGATATTATGCAAGAGGTTCACATCAAAGCCATACACATGCACCAGTGCATTAGATGGAAAATCATATCAGAAGGTATTGTAGGCAGAGGTCCCAGTGAAAAATACAGAAATAACATACACTAACGTGTAAAGCAGGCCCGAATTGATAAAGAAAAAGATTTACCTGATCTTCAAGGAATAGGTGCGGAGGTGTGCACCATGCACCCCGATGGAAAGTAGTAAAGGAGCTAGCACTGCTCAATCCGGTAAGTGAGCTAACAGGCGACATTTGGGGACTGTGCTGACCTCCAACTCCTTGCTGCTCATTATCTTGCTCCCTCAAAGCTATGATGTAATCATATGTGCTGATTCCCTGATTCGTTCCAAAATAACCATATTAGCGCCAACAACGCCATTGTTTTTAGATGAGAAGAACTCATATTTTGCCAACACGAAAACATAGAAAGACCTCTCTGCGCTTATACAACCATCAAATTACCTCTCATTCCCCTATCTTGTATCTCCGAATCAATTTTTTTTCCTTCTTTTTATAACAGAGAGATTCGAGAGAAAAACAAATAAACAAGCTTCGCCATGTACAAGTGATGATAGGAGATGCTTTTAGCCTTTTAAAACTGAAATGAATAGCATTACATATAAAGTCATTTATATGCCTTCGCCTTACCGTTTAAGCCTTGGGAGAAGTAGTTCATGACAAGGTATCATAATATTTATGATCAAGTGGTCCAGATTTTGACCCTTGTAGCCCCACACTTCTAAATAAACGATTAAATTTCAGCACAATGTAAGGTGCACGAGTGCTTTGTCCACACTTCAAGCCTAATGGTTCTTGCGTGAGGGGTGTATGAAATCAGTGGTGTGTTTTTACCTAATAGTTTGAGATTTTGGAAGTGATGATACGTGACAGAGACCAATTTTTCAACTACCAAACAACTGCTAGGTTTACCTTTTTAATTAGAAGAATATGAAAGAAGAAAAGCTGCACAAGGGGTAAGGTAGCGATCATAGCCAAAATGGTGCAAACAGCCTGTGAAAAGAGAAAGTTCACCATCCATAAGAACAGCAACCAAAGGAAATAACAGTAATGACTTTTGTCAAAGTTGATTTGCTATTTGCTTTATACATTCATTACATAAAGGAACAAGGGAAAGAAAGAAGTGAAAGAACAATCAAACAAAGAACAAAAGAATAAATATCGACCATTCATAAGATGCATAAATAACCCTTCAAGCAGAAGGCTCACCACCACAATAACAAAGGGAACCAGAGAGAAACTGCTTCCTAACTTGGAGGAGATATCCACCGAAAACTTCTTCCTCTCAATAAAACAGCAGATAAGCACCAGTGTTCCAGTCAACCACTGAAGAATAAGCTGCAATCTCAACCCCAAGGTGCACAAACCATGTATATACCTGTCAATAGTTAATCAAAACGAAAATGACTAGGAAATTAAAAATGCTTACTTAGGGTTTTTTTCTTTAGGGTTATGGGCCTGGCATGTTGCTCCCAACATGCATTAAGTTGGGCTTAGGACAATAGAACTTTCAACACTTGATAGGGAGAACAAGCACGTGATAAGCAAACTATTGCTTACTAAATTCTATCTCCTGTTATTGCTTACTAAGATCTCATCTTCTGTTCGAGTTTCACTGAGGGAGGACAGAAGTAGGTTCAGAAAGGGATAAAGGAAGAGCATTACTAAGATTTCAGGACGCTGGTGAACCGGAGCTGATTCATTTTCGAATGGCAGGGTATGGTTTGTAAATAGTTGCAGAGCTTATATAATGATAATGCTAGCTTTGAACTAGTGAATGACGAGCAGGTGGAAATTGGTAGATAATCTTGCTTACCAATAGGAGAGCAGCAACCATGAGGGTGAAAAATTGCCGGTAGTTCTTTTTCCCAATGCAGTTGTTAAGCCACTGCAAAATCCAAGAAGCAACGGTCCTTCATAAATATATCAACTGATAATAAGCAAAGAAAAGAGAATTCAGATTATTGTACTCTGCAATGATGATCAAAGCGATCGACACATTTGTCACAAACTCTACAGTGCTTGCTGTACTTGAAGACCTGCAACAACAATATTCCTTCAATGATACAAACTCCTTTCATTATCAATGTTGACAGTATGAATCATCCAAGCATTCACATTTAACACCAAAATAGAAGCACTTCATCATAATTGGTAAGCATGAATCTGAACAGAACTGTTAATATTATGAAATCAAGGAATGCACTAATTGTATATCTGAATTCTCCATGCAGGATTCTTGAGGTAAAATTATCTGTTCACCTCCATGACATATTACAGAAAGGACCACAATAACAGTCTTGAAGGAAGAAAAGATTTTTGTTAAAATGCTTCCACATACCTCTACTTCACACAAATTGCAATAGAACATGCCATCTTCGCTTGCATGTTGATCAGAAGATTCCTCACTTGAACTAGAGCAGCAGCAGATATAAGCACAAGGAGAGAAAAGCAACAGGAAACAGGACGAGGAAGGCGATGGTGTGCTCTTTTTTTCTGAAATAGCAGCATCTTTCAAGCTCACTTCAGTCCCCAACGCTTCCTTGTCCACTGATTTTGGCCCAATTGTTGAAGCATTAGCGTCATGCATTGAAGAAGTTGATTCCCCTCCTTGTTTACAACTCTTGAGTCGATCAAGCTTTTGGCTGTCTGGAATTTTACGATACTTTTTTGACCTAAAAACCCCTGGATCTGCTGGATCAGCTGCTGCACACCAAATGTACAGTCCAAAGACACAAGTAATCTGGCAGGATGTGAGGTATTACTGTAAGTCTAAAAAATGATAACATCCTTCATGCAGTTTAAACAAAGACATTGTTCTTTCCATTTTACCTGACTGATGTGAAAATATGTATTTATCACAACATTACAATACGGGTAAAGTACATTTGTTTATTGTGTGCAGTTGTGTTTTATTTTCTAATCAAGCACGTATAAAACCGGACAAAAATAGTGATCCACACAAACAGAATGATTCAGGGCAATAGCATTTTAAACCAGATTGATCAACACAGACAGAATGATTCAGGGAAATAGAATCCCAAAAAGGCCAAATGAATGGGTACAACAAAAAATGGAAACAGCAGGGATAAATATCAGATCCTAAATGCGAACAGCATATCAGACTCAAACAATATCTCCAAAATTTGGCTAAAGGGTTTCTTTGAGCTCAGTTGACATTCCCAAGAACCAGTTTATTCTCTAATAGAAAATAGATTTTTGTATATCAATAGAAAATGAAATTTGTTAATGAGTAAGGAAAGAGTGCAAAGAGGAGCGGAGCATAAGGAATCCTCGCAAGAAGAAAGCAAAGAAAACATATAGTTCCCAAGAGATTGAGCCATGTCGCATGTATAACAAAGAAACACCTCTAAATGACCATTTGTAGAACAGCACATAGAGGACAAGAAGAAAACCCCATCCCAAATGTTGTCCAAAGATGAAGAAGTTTCCTTGAAAATTCTAGCATTCCTTGGTGGCCATCTTGAATAGCAAATAGCTAGAGTAACTTTCGGGTTCAAAAGCCAATAAGAAACTAACAAAAGATTACCAATCTAAGCATAATCCTTTGAAATCCATCCAGGACATTTATAGCAAAATTAGTAATGGCCTATTGGTATCCTGTATCTCAGCACACAGAAACCCAAAGTTTCCTAATCAATTTACCAAAGCATTCCTTCTTAGAACAAGTATTTTAATACAGATTCCTCAATCTGATTCTATTTTTCTAGCAGTTATGGCTGTGGCTTTAGGAGGACAACAGCTTAATTTAGCAAGAAACTCTACAATAATTATTGAATCAGTTTCCCTAAAAGTCGTGATAAGTTCAATAATTTTGCTCTCTTCAGCGCACCAATACAAACTGCCCCAGCTATTAGAAAGCAAATGCCAACTCCCAAGACGGCACCTTATCCAGTATCAGCAATCATCTCCAAGCAAAACCATTTGCAAGTTGCAGTTATCAGTTCTAAGTTTCAACAGACACAGGGATGTTGATAGTATACATCAATTCTGCACTGTTCTAACTTCCAATTCCAATTCCCATGTTTTTCCTTTGAATTGAGACAGAATAGTTCAAGACCATGCAAATGAATTAGTGACAGTTGGCGTAATGACCGGCATGTGGAATATTGTATACCATCCATGGATTTGATGTTAGAAAGCACATATAACTAATTACTTAACTGCAGACACCAAGAGGTCAACCCAGTTGCAAATTGTGTCACCCGAATTCAGAAACTGACTAGTTGCAGATTTGACCAGAATGATCAAGGCGTTGCAAATCTAATGTCATCTACTTTAAGTTGCGGCAACCAAGGTAACTTCCACCAATGTGTCCCAGTTCAACAAAGGGCTTACTCAACATGCATCAATATTCAATATCCCTTCAAAGACGATGGGGGTAGCCAGAACTATCAAGATGATCAAAACACAGAATATGATAATATTGATAAGGACAATTCGGTGCTACCTTTAATTTCAAAACTCAAAACTCGTGTGAATTTTGAGAATTCCTAACACACACACACACACACACACACACACAAACTATGTCAGCAATAGCATTGCCAACGAATAGGAACACCAAGATAGCAATTCAGAAAACTACAGTACAAGATTCAGTAGTCAGGACAACAATTAATTAATAGTGATAAAATTAAAGCTCTAATTCCTGCTTTGCATATCTTGATATAGCTATTCGTCAAAAGATGCATAAAAATGGATTTGATAGCGGGGTGATTAAGGAGAAGCATAACAAGCAACCGAATGGCCCCTCATTTGGGTATAGAGACAGCTCCATAGCACCCATAATTGAACACTATTTACAATCACCCAGATTGGTGACAATATCAGAGATACATAGAACCAAACACATGAATAAGAAAGCAACAATCACAGATCTCATCCCTTCCATAGACCCACTAGGCAAATCAGCCAAATGAGCATAACAAAACAATATAAAAGTGGAAGATTGAGTTACCAGGGGTGTGTAGAGGCCCATAGCAATGTACTGATACACCTTCTCCCCAACAAAAGGAGCAAAGAACACATAGAAGGCAAACCCCAGAGCCAAAAACACAGCAACAGCCACCACCTTCNAAAAAAAAAACCCACAGAAATTCTCAAAATAGCAAACACCCCACAAAACAACATAATGAAATTCTTCAAACGAAACATTAGTAAAAATCAAAACTTCACGAACTACACCCACCTGGAGAGGATGGTAAGGTAGCTGCCATCCATGCTTCCTCATCTTTTCAGGATGAAATAATTCAAAAGCAAATGTTGAAGTAACAGCACAAAAAAGCAAAAGGAACTATAGAGGACTGTAACCTATTCACTTCCTTTCAACACTTTCCCTTTAAATCTTTATTCTTCTTTACGGTTTTCAAGTGAAGGAATGGAAAATCACTGAATTACTCCGGGACCAGCAAAAGAACTTAGCTTGCAGTGACATTTCGGTTGGAACCAAAGGGAAAATGCTGGCAGAAAGAGATGTAACAGAAAGAGAGAGAGAGAGAGAGAGAGAGAGAGAGAGAGAGAAGTGTTGAAAGAGAAGGGGTTACTGTACAGTGAGGCAAGGTTTGTCTGGTTCACTCAAAGACAAATCTTTACCTCCAGGTCATGGAAGAGGGTAAAGGAATGCCCTTTTGTTTTTGTTTTAATCTCTGGATTTGGGAGCTGTGTGGTTTAAGTTTGGCTGCAAAGCTTTTTATTATTACTAGTTTTTTCTTTTAATTTAGATTTGGCAGAGAATAGAGAGATCTGTGACTGGGAACATATGAACATACGAGGTGCTGTGAGAAGAGTCTGTCTGGGTTTTCTTTCTCTTCTTTCCTTTCTGATTTGCTTTCATTCATTCATTCATTCCATGTGCAGGTCCAGGTAAGTTTAAAATGGAGGTTATTTGTAGATTTTATCATCTTAATTAAGATGTCATTTTACTCAAAACATATGAGATTAACTATTTACTTTTCCTCTCTCTCACACTTTTTCTCGTATGGAGTCTTTTTCAACTTTAATATACAAATATCATTTTTCTTATGTTTAAATCTCATGAGTTCATGACCCCACCCTTTTCCTGCTTTTTGGGTTTTACCCTCTGTGCTGGGTTTACCCCATTTTTACATGTGCAAATCACAAGCCACACTGCCAGAGACAGTTGTTTTGCATTGTAATTGCCACACTCATCCTCTGAAGTGAAAATTAAAAGATGGTTGCTTCAATTAATAAGAAAATAACTTGTATTTCAAAAGTCTACTCAGGCAAGATAATTATTTTCGAACTCCATTAAACTTTTATATACAAAAAGAAAACAACAATCTCCTAATAGAAAAATTCGGGAGGTTATAGTATGATTGATATATAGGGTATATTTTAGGTCATAATAGATTATAGATTATAGATCAAAATGTAATTATTCTCAACAGCAATTAATTATTTTCCTTTTAAAGTTTGAATATCACTAAAGTAGTTATAATATTTAAACATTCTCTTTTAACAAGTCTTTTTTTTAATACCTGCTATCAAAAATTAAACTCAATTTTGTTGGGCTTGGTGGGTAGAAGTGGTAGATCCTTCATCATAGAATGTTTAAATATTATTATGACTTAAAACATACAAGAATTTATGTCTTGTTCATGGTCTACAGACTCTATCTCTGATCATGTATTTGTAAATTTTGTAATCCGTGTAGAATGGTAACATAAATATAATCAATCCAGTCAGTGGCAATGGCCAATGGCCAATTAATCCGCTGTTTTCTTTTTTCCTATTCTACTTTTGACCTTTTACTAGTATTTGATCAAACTTGTTTTCCATTTGTTTATTCTTTCTACTACTGTGGAAGAATACTTGAAAATTATTAACGTATTGCCTAGATGACATGAGGTAACTCTCTCTATAGGTGTAAACAAATGAATAACTAGGGTGTGTTTTGTAAATTTTGATACATGCGCCAACCCTCATCCATGAAAACTTCATGCCCATCTTTATCACATACGAAATATACCCCTAAATTGATGAATTCATCCTAAAATTAATAACTCTCTATGATGGAGCTTGCTTAATGATTCTATAGCATTAGTTCATAGATACCCTCTCTCATTCAATTTATTTGATAAATTTTGGTCTTTTAAATCCTTTAAAGACTAAAGTGTATATATTTAATATTTATTTTACCAACTATCACTTAGTCTAGCGGGATAAGACATTAGATCCCTTAAGTAAAGTCTAAGATATGATTCCTATCAATGTTGTGAATGGAAAATTGGATTGGAAGGATAGTCCCAAAAAGGGCCGCTGCGGTACCTAAATCCAAATTAATCGTCTTGTTAAGTTGAAAACCAAGTGAGAAACAAAAAAAGATGTGTATATTTAAAATAATCAACTAAAGTCACATTTAATAGATAAATTGAATAAGTGAGTATTAATTTGTATGATAGAAGTACAACACAAGAAATTGTTGCGGAAGTCAGACTGACACATCATAATATTACCCTCACTCAAACATGCTTAATTATGGTGTTTGAAGGAATATGGTGTATTGGTGTTGATATAACGACACCTGATATTAAACAAACTATAATGTTTGTTTGAATAACATTGCTTATGACTTATTTTAATTTTTAAGTAGTCGTTAATCCTTAAATTTTAGTCTTTTGAAATTTTTTGTCATACACACAAGTATTTTGATATTGCTCTAATCTTTTTAAAGGACCACAAATTTGTATGAGTTTATTATATACTAACCATGTAAAAATTTCTTTTATACTGTCATTTAATTAAATTTTTTAATTTGTCACATAAAAATTAATAGTTGTTACTTTGATTTACTATTTAATATATATATATATATATATATATATATATATAAATGATTTAATTGAACGTGGCTACAAAATTGAACATTCTTATCCGTAGTCATAAAAGCAACCACTATTAATAGTTTCTTAATGATCATTGGTCACTTTAATTAATGGCCTTTCACCTCAGTTTGTTAGATAAAAACAACCTAAGTTGGAAAATTTTCGTCGTCCGGCTTTAAATATTGTGCAATACAGAACCAATCAAAGACGAACAAACTGAGTTGTTTGGATACCAAGCAAGTGACTTACACATGTAAGTTTGAAAATGCCATTACAATTATCCTAATTTTTTAATGATATTATGGAATTATATTGACTGGTATTTGGTCAGTGTTTTATTAATGAAAATGGTTTGTTAATGTCTTTCCAAAAATAATTTCTAAAAGCATTCTGAGCCACCTATTTGTGTTCAATGTCCATAGTTATTAAGCTCAGTCTAATATTTGACTCAATCACCCGAATGGATCATAGATTTAATTGATAAGTCATTGAGTCTCTCGCTAAAATGAATTTAATTAATAAATACACTAATTAGAATTTAATTCAAACAAACATGTAATATAAGTCGTTGATAGTCTATGTCAATTTTGTTCTCAACAACAAATTTTACTTCACCAAAACTTCATAAGTAAGAAAACCTAGATGCCACAACTCTTTGAGTACATCAATCAAGGGTTGAAGGAAAACATCAATCTTTTCATTAGGATTGGTCAAACTAGGGATTACACAAGAGAAACATAGATAAGGGTCTTTCATGCACATTTCAAGGAAAAGATTGTAGGGCATTACAAAAGTAGGCCAACAAGAATAAGGCTTGTTAAATTGATTGTTTGAAGTAAAACCATCTGAACAAAGCCCTAGCCTCACCTAGCAGCGATCTGATGCAAAATTAGGATAAACTTGGTCAAAATGTTTCAAAGCTTCACCATGAGAAGGGTGAGTCATTGTATCATCATTCCTTTTATTTTCAATGTGTCATCTCATGTGTGTCATTGAACTCATAGATGCAAATAACCTGATCTTTAGCTTAGAGATTAAGGGCAAATAATGCATTCTTGTTTAGGAAATATCCTTATACCTCCCAGCACCTACTCTCTTGGGCATAAACCTAGTAATATGATAGAATTTCTAGTCAGTTAAAGCAACATCATTTTTTTAATACAACAGACACCCATTTACATGACGATCTATCTTGATGTATTGTAGCCCAAGTTTAGAAACTAATTTTGTAGCCTGATAATAGTCTTTCGGAATGTTTGTACTTGATGGACACAATTCTTTAATCAAGGCTACACACTAATCAAAAGATTTTTAACTTTGGTTTACCTTTGATTTAATATACAATATCCTAACTACCATTGACAGCCTTGAATGAAAAGCTCTTTCCCATAACGTGTTTAATGCCTCCTGTAAATTATAATTTTTTTTAGCATTTGAATTGGGATCTTTTTCAATAGACTATTCATTATACATCTCAAACTCATGACCAACATCATTAATCATTTCATTATATCTATTATAATTTGAGTCCCAATTTATGTCATTGAGATCATTGTCATCTACACACGACCAACTTGAACAACAACATAATAATATTGTGACATACTAAAATTAATCCCATGTGTATCGACCTCCCCATGGTCAGTCTAAACCCAATCATGAGGCTCAAACCCATTCAAGTACAGATGCAAACTGATGTTCTCAACATCAACTTACTGTGTCTGCACTTAGAACATAGACATCTAACTTTCTATTCCATCTTAAATTGATCTATTATTTGTACTCTTAGGCAGAAGTCATGCACACACACAAAATACGATAGTTAAATCTCAACCCAATTTTTGTGGACTCTGTCATACATCCATAGCCGATTTGCTTGAAACATGATAGTCGAATGCAGTCATAATGACTACGTTCAAATTTCAATACAAACATATAAAGTTCACACAAATTTCATACAAAGTGCCTCCACACACAAATAGACACACATGCTAACACTTACACACATTTTACATAATAATTCAAGTCACAACAACAAACAACATCAATTATCATACAAATTATATATTATCAATGACCTGCACAAATTTTATGTGATAATTTTATATTACGTACCAACAACATAAAGTCATCTATCCTATAACTATTAATTATCCTAAGTAGAAAACCTAAATTGTGGAGGCAATGTGACTTACTGATGCTGGTGAGGAGTTTTCTTCGGAGGTAGGTCGTGCAAGTAGGATGACGGTGCAACTAGGCAGTGACATTGGGGGCGAAGGTAAAGGCATTAAGGGCTTCTAGAGGAGGTGTCGTCGTTGGTTTGAACGATGACGAGTTTTGAAAGAAATAGGAGAAAAGGAGAAATGAGAAAGAAAGAAGGGAAGTTGTGGAAACTAGGGCTGAATTCGTTTCCATTAGATGAATTTGCTGCAAATAATATCTACCACAAAGTTAATTAAGTAAAACAATACATTTCATTTGAGCGACAATTCTCGCGCCCATTTCAAAATTCATCACCGACGGATATATCTATCAAAAAATCAAAATTTGTCAGTAACATTGAAAATTGAAATGCAGCGTTTAGTTAATGGTGAATATATCTGTCAGTAATTACCTTAGATGCTAAACTGTATACCCTAAACTCTAAACCCTAAACAAGTGATGTCGTATTAATCCTAAATCAATTACTTGCATTTACGGGGTCTCACAAATCGTGCTTACTTTTATCATTCTTTGCTCTTCTATCTTAAGAGGGATCGATATTTATACATCAATAACACATATAATCGACACAAAGTAAACCCTCATACACTCTAGTGTAGTTATATGTGTGTGTGTGTGCGCGCGCGCGCCTTATAAATTGCTAGCTGGTGCAAAATCAATTTCTCTAGTTGTTCCTTGTATGATTAATCTTGGTAAAAGTGGAAGTTGCAGACCTATTTTGTTTGGTCTATAATTGGGTCACCTAAACTAGAACCACGTGCTCGACTTTGTTGCTTTCTTGGCTATGAGACAGAACACAAAGGGTATCGTTGTTGGGATCCCATCTCTGAACGCATTCGTATCTCCCGTCACGTTATCTTTTGGGAACACCACATGTTCTCATCTTTATCTTCCTTCAAGTCTGTTCCCAGCACCACAAGTCCTTTCTTTACTAACTCCTCTGTTAACCTTTTTCCTAGCGATTCTAATGCAGGTTCTTCTCCTGAGCTCACAGTGTCTTTTGATGTTTCAAACTCTCATTCTAATCTTATACCGAATGTAGATCCTGCACAACATTCTCATGATTCTTCGGATCGTCCAACCAGGGTAAGAAATCCACCTTCATATCTCCGTGATTATCATTGTTTTTCTACTATGCTTCATTTACATGAACCACAGTCCTATAAAGAAGCATCCACAGATCCTCTTTGGCAACATGCCATGCAAGAAAAGTTACAAGCATTAGAAGATACTCACACTTGGGACCTGGTTGATCAGCCTTCTGGTAAGATGCTTGTGGGATGCAAATGGGTGTACAAGATCAAGACCCACTCCGATGGCTCTGTTGAACGATACAAAGCTCAATTGGTTGCTAAGGGATTTACTCAAGAGTATGACATTGGCTATGAGGAAACATTTGCCCTTGTTACTCGCATCACCTCTGTACGTGCTCTCCTAGTAATTGCGACCATTCAAAAATGGACTCTTAGCCAAATGGATGTGAAAAATGATTTCCTTAATGGTGACTTAGATGAAGAAGTTTATATGAAACCTCCTCAAGGCTACACTTGTCCACCAAACAAGGTTTGTCTTCTTCGTAAGGCCTTATATGGTCTTAAGTAGGCTCCCCGTGCTTGGTTTGCCAAATTCAATTCTACTGTTAGTCAACTTGGGTTTCCTTCCAGTCCACAAGACTCTGCTCTCTTCATCCGACGAACAAATCAAGGCTCTGTGTTACTATTACTTTATCTTGATGACATGATCATTACTGGAGATGACATCTCAGACATTACTAATCTTAAAGCATCTTTGAGCCGCCATTTTGAAATGAAGGATCTTGACCTCTCAGTTATTTTCTAGGTCTTGAAGTTCTTTCCTCTACTGATGGTATCTGTTTATGTCAGGCCAAGTATGCATCTGATCTTATTGCTCGAGCTAGTCTCACAGATAGTCGCACATAATCCACTCCTCTAGAACCTAATGTTCGCTTTACACCTATGGATGGAACCGCACTCGATAACCCCACTCTATACAGACAGCTTGTCGGCAGCTTGATCTACCTAACTGTTACTCGCCCTGACATTTCACATGTAGCACATTTGGTTAGTCAATTTATGACAGCTCCACGATCTACTCATTATGCTGCAGTTCTTTGCATTCTCCGCTATGTCAAAGGAACATTGTTTCATGGGCTCAATTTCTCTGCCCACTCTTCATTAACCCTTCGCGCCTACTCTGATGCTGATTAGGGTGGTGATCCTACTGATCGTCGTTCTACCACGGGCTATTGCATCTTCCTCGGTGACTCCCTTATCTCATGGTGAAGCAAGAAACAAACATTGACTGCCTGTTCCAGTACTGAGGTTGAATATCAAGCTTTTGCCGACACTACTTCTGAACTCCTTTGGTTACGTTGGCTCCTTGATGATCTGGGCTTCTCTCAATCCTCTGCTACTGATCTATATTGTGACAATCGAAGTGCTATTCAAATTGCTCATAATGATGTCTTCCATGAGCGTACCAAACACATTGAGATTGATTGTCACTTTGTTCGCCAACACATTCTGTGTGGTGCCCTTCGCCTTATCTCAATTGGGACTCTTGATCAACCCGCTGACATATTCACTAAAGCACATCATCCTGGCCGCTTCAACACTTTGGTCTCCAAACTCAAGTTGGTTTCATCAAAGACTACTTGAGTTTGAGGGGGGATGTTAATGATTATTGATTTGATTTAACTATAAATATGTACATAACTAATTTGATTTGATTTAATCTTGTAAATTAATTGTAATTTGTTTTTTGCCGTTGTGTTTTGGCCGTTGAGTCCTCAGCCTATAAATAGGTCCAACCTCCTATGTAAATATACACAACTCAGTAATACATACATATATTACTCTCTCACTGTTTCTCACAGATACCTCGTATGTCAAATTTTGGTGATGTGTTTATGTCGTGATTATGCTTATGTCATGATTGTTTATTAACAAAGATAACGATAAATTTAATAACGTAAACCCAAAAGCCTAAACCCTAAACCTTGACCCTAAATTTATTAAATAAACTAATAATTATCGACTGATATATCTTTCGGTAATTTCATTTTCTCAATAATTTATATATATATATATATATATATATATATATATATATATTTGTGTGTGTGTGTTAGTAATATGTTGGTGCCACTTGTTACCACATTTTATCAGCAAAAACACCAACAGATAAACTGTCTGCTAAAATCTCTGACGTTCTTTGTCAACAAAATTGAAAAATGCGTTTATCAGTAGATTAGCCACATAAAATCCATTGGTAACGACAGCGAATATACCCGCCGATAAAATCTGTCAGTATTTAGCATTTTTTTTAGTAGTGACACATACGCGAGACAAAGGTGGGGCAGCACACATATGATATAACAAGACCCAAATTCACATTGTCCATTTGGTACCACACTACTATAAGTATTAACTTGTGAGACTTGCTATTTAGCTAAATCAAAGACCAAGTTTAAAACATACATAAAGACCCTTTAGTCCAACAAAAGTGACTCATGCATGCCACTTTAAAAACTAAAGTGAACATTCCCTCACTTAAACATTGAAAAACTTTCAGATTAAATGTATTAAATTATTATTTATAAACACATCATTCAGTAAATTTATGTCATGATATTAAATATATGAATTTTGTCAAAAAATTTATTAAATATTTAAATATATGAATTATTATTCGTAGATGCGTGATTATATTATTATTATGTTATAAATTCTTAGTATATAAACAAAATAATGGAATTGGAACTTTTAATCTTAGAAGTCCAAAAGAGAACTAAAACGTTCATAAGCCGATAGACTTGCTTCAATTGGGAACAAAGATTCAGATTCATGAAAAATAAAATAAACAGAATTTGCTGGCCTCCATTTTTGTTATTGTTACGGGCTAAAAACCGGGTCCAAGAGCTATAGCTCTCTAAGAGGGGGAGGAGCTCCCGTCCTCTAAAAGGCCCGAAGGGCCCAACCCGCTAAGGAGCAGAAGAGGCTCTCCCCACCTGGTCAGATTGGCCCAAAGGGATGGAGTCTCGTGGCACTTAAAAGAGGAGAAGGTCGCAAGCCCAAAACCTCCGAACCCCGTTCGGCCCAACAAGGCCAAGAGAAGGGAGCAGTGACCTCTCCTCCCCAATCCGCAACCAACTCCTGGATAAGCGGGAAAGATAAACCGGGGAGAGATAAGCAAACCCCCCGTCTTATCTCTATCTTACCTTTATCTTTGCACTCCAAGCTCGCCTATAAAAGCACGCGACCCCTCGGGTCACCAGGTACCTCTCATTCTACTCATAGAATACTCTCCTAATTCCTGTGCTTACTTGAGCGTCGGAGTGCCTTTGCAGGTACACCCCGCCGCCGCACTCTCTCCGAAAGGAACCAGCTTGGAGCTCTCGTCCGAGTCCCCGAACCGGCTCAGAGCTTTCGCCCTCAGACCTCGAGCTTCCGTCTAGGCGCCTTCCTTACCGTCCAGGTAACCTCGTACCCTTTACGAATTACTTGTGAACAGTTATCATCACTAATTGGAAGTGAAAGGAATGAATAGATTTTGATGGTTTTCCTGAAAAGATCTAGCCGGATTGGTCAATATGGAGGGTCCACCGTAATCTGAATGATTGGCTTTGGAATGTAAATTTGTCTTTAAATATATTAATTATTATATACTAAAAATTATACAATTAATAATATCTCCCTTGACAACAATAAAATATTGATTAATTTCAGTATTTTACCAAGCATACACTATAACTAAGCATAAAAATGAAAAATAAAATAAAATTACGCTATAACTGTAGCATTTGATAGGCGATGCCAAGTTGCCAACTTCCAGCTAGAGTTGCTAATATAATTAGACTAAAAAGTTTCTTCCGTTTTGCATTTTCCCCTCAAATATTTGCCACTATTCTGGATGGAGATTTTCTCAATAACCTAGCAGCTATCAAGTAGGCTACTTAATGAATTGATAGGATCAATTTGATCTTAGAATAGACTTTGATGTTACATTAAAAATTTGAATGACTTAATTTAATTTCAAAAATTAGTTTAAAAAGAATGATTGTCTTGCGCTTATAAATGTTATCTAGATTCTTTTTTTTTTGATAAAAAAATTGTAGGAGACATTGTTTTCGCAATTCTAAGAGATGGATCATTAATGGTTAATACCCCTCCCAACAAGTGCATTTCTGAGGAATTGAATTTGTATCCTCATTCTTACGAGAGACCAAGCTACTTCCAGTTGACTCAACTGCTTGTTAGTAGGTTATCTAAACTTTATATCTAAGTTATATGTGACTCTAACTATTATTGGTACTCTTTCATTTAACTAATACGGTATTAGTGGTTCAGCTAATTACTAATTGCGCACTGCTGAATTTAAGCAAATTTCAATTAATACAGAGTATAATTGTCAATCACATAGAACTTTTCCTTTGACAGAATTAATTTACTATAATTAATATTTTAATTTAGACAGGTCAACTTTACTTTAATTATTCCGAATAAATTTTATATAATAGATAATACGTGAGATTGTACTGATGCACGGAAATTCAAATGAAACAGCGCAACATGTTTCTCATTGAGAGTGTACGCATGATAATCTAAGCATTCCATCATTCTTTAGTAATCATAAAAAACATACACAAATCCAAATAATCAGTTTGACTAGTGTTATTACTGATCACATTAGCCAACCAAAAGTTCATTAGAAAAGAGAAACAAAATGCGCAATTCATGGAAAAAAGGGAATCGGGAAAGAGGAATAAACAGATTCACACTTTCCCCTCCCAATATATTAAATTGGTAATCTTTGTAGTTTAAAAAAAAAGGTAATCTAAGCCATTTGATGGTGTTTAGTAGATAGGTTGGCATAATAAGAAGTAGTGGGTTCATAGCCATGGCAAATGAGTATATAAAAGCTAAAAGGAGGAAGGGGCGATTGTTGATGATATCCTTTGCATGATGAAAACAAAAGAATGAATGAGAAAAGAAAAGAGGAGGTGTGGAGGAGCTAGAGGGTGGTGGGTCTGTCTCATTATACAACTTTAGAAAAACATGTGATGCATTTAATAATGCCTACTCCTTTAAATGATTTTTCTGCTTCCACCTATGCTCTTTATTCTGTTGCTTGACACTTAATCAAAATATTTGTATAGACATTATTTTGAGATTGAATAGTGTGATTAAAAGATCCTTTAGCAATTGTCTTTTATAGAATCTAAATTTTGATTTTCTCTCTAAAAATGCACCTCATTTCACTTCAAGTAATGCTTATTGGTGTTGCTAGAAGAATTGTTAATATGTGTTGCGAGAAAAATATATCAATAATTTGTATATCAATTTTATCAGTTTAAATTTATTTTTAATATGAATTATTTGGGCACAATATTTAATTGTTACATTAGGTTCAAATTACTTAAGTTGTGTTTGGATGAGACATTTTCAAATTTCAAGAAATATGAGATGCAAGAGAATTCAAATGAATCATTTAAATTTCCTTCATTTTAAAAGTTTTATAGTTTTGATAAGACTATATTGTTTCATTTAGAAAATACTTTGTTTGGATAATGAATTGCATTTACCTACTTTCGGCGAAGTCCGACCAGCAATTGGGTGAGGTTCGGGTGAGGACCAAGCAAGATCAGACCGATGGTTGGGTGGGTCCAGCTAACAGTTGTGCAAGGTTCGACTGGCGACTGACAATCTACGGTGGCAGTCAACGATTAGCAGTGGGCAAACAAAGTTCGGGGGTGGCTGGCCAACGATTGGCGGTGGGTGACTGTCGTTCAACGATGACCAGCCAACTTTCGGCGATGGTCCACTGGCGTTTAAAGATTGTCAGCTGATGATCGGCGATGATTGATGATTGGCAGCTGGTGTTCGATGTTTAGCAGTAGCCAACCAGTGTTCGCTGATTTTTCGGTTAGCATTTTACAGATGTCGGTCGTTGTTTGACGATTGTCAAATAGTGTTCGACGGTGGTCGATCGGTATTTGGCGGTGGCTGCCCAGCATTTGGCAATAGCCGACATTCAACGGTGTCTGGCCGACAATGAACAATGAGTAGTAGGTGATGAATGGTGGTAGAGTTTGAGAATGAAAAAGTCAAGACAATGAATTGACATGAAGGAAATTTTAGAATTGGGTGGTATTATTTGAACACCAATGGTGCCCAAACACCCTATATACACCATATATTATAAGAAAAAAGACAAAATTGTTGTATTTGTTACAGTGAGTAATATCTTTGATGTAGGCGGAATCAACACATGTGCATATGGTATCAACACTCGTGCACGTGCTATCTATTGAAAAACCTTATTTCTTTCTAGCCCAAGATCATCCATGTTAAATCATCTAGAAGATAAATAGATATGATTTAATGTGATAAATTAATATTTTTCAATTCAATATTTGTAGAGAGGTATAACGTAAACTCAAATGGTCTGCAAATCTCTAAACCTCTTATAAGTTAGCTCTTTCAATAATTTGATTAATGAAAAATTTATTACGATCATATAGAACATTGAATGATAACAAAATTCGATGAATTTAGTTGTAAAAATGATTAAAAATAGATAAATTAAGTAGTGTGGGGTATTTATCCTATAGGGTATCCTTCAAATTTAATTATCATTTCATGATCTAATATGACATATTGATGAATTATATGATCTAATGTGATAAATTAATACTTTTCAATACAATATTTGTAGAGAGGTGCCCCGTAAACTCAAATAGCCCACAAATCTCTAAACCTCTTATAAGTTAGCTCTTTCAATGATTTGACTAATAAAAAGTTTATTACGATCATATAGAACATGGAATGATAACAAAATTTGATGAATTTAGTTGTAAAAATTATCAAAAATGGATAAATTAAGTAGCATGAGATATTTACCCTATGAGGCACTTAAACAACCACCTAAAATTATTTAATTATTTCTACCTATTGGTTTAAGTTTTGGGGAGATATAGTTCTTGACGTAATATCAAAGCCTCTATATTCAAAAGGTTAAGAGTTCAATCCTTACTCAAAAGAGCTATTGCATGAAGGTACATGTAAATAGACATATAAAACCATTTAATTGCTACTACCATCAGCTTAAGTTGTTGGGAGAGATGATTTTTGACATTTAACTGTTAGAATTTTCTGTATATGGGCTAGAATTGATTGATGAATTTGTTGGTTTTGTTAAAATGGGTTGACTACATAACTTGATGTTTTCTCGGAGACCTATGTTATTATGTGATTCATACTGGTTTTGGAAGTCACCATGTCTTATTGGATTGGGAACCTACAATGAGCTGGTATATGGTGTAGAGACCCAATGTTATTAGATCTTCGATAGATAAAACTGTGTTGCTATTCCACTTTAGTCTAACAACTCTTGAGACTACTATTTTATTGGTGTAGTTTCCTAAAAAGGAGACACAAAAGGAGTGAGCTCTCATGTTCTTGAGATACTCATGTAAGTGTGCTTTTGCAACCGAATTCAAGCAATGATGTTATATTTCTCGTTATTATGAATCAATAAAGTACTCCTTATATTCTATTTGGTTATTTGGTGGTTTAATTCTAACATAATTCCAAATTAAATCTAAGAGTAACGCATGTCTTGTTAACTTTCCAAAGTTCTTCTCACTATCCCATTTTGTTTTTGGTCAAATCACTACCCCATGTCCTAACGACTGCTCTTTAAACCCCTTTTGTTTTTGTGAGCATAAAACCCATTCCATTCGTCAAAAATGGCGCCTCTCTCTAAATAACATTTGTGCTTCTTTTGGCTCAGTATATATATTTGGGTTTAGTTACAATAGGCCAAGCGCCTAACATACAGATTTTTATTATGTCTAGAATTCTCAATTGTGTTCGTTATATTTTATTGGGCTTTCGCCCATGAAGTTCTTTTAAACTACTTTGCTTGGCCCATGTTGTTATTCAATAGCATACGGCCATTATATGGAGCACAAAAATTGCGTTTGTTTGTTTCTTGCAAGTCTTTCAGCTCAAAGCATAAATGGTGCAATATAGGGGGAATGCTGATTATTTTTTGTTAATAATTTTTAAGTTGATTTTAAAAATTAATTTAAAGAAAAATTTTGGAGTTTTTGAAAAATAAACAAAAGATTATTTTAAAATTGTGATCTTTTATTATCAAATTAATCCTATGTATCACACATTATGTAATATTTATAAATTATTTCATACCCTTTTAATATTTTATCATATGGAAACAATATTTTTTGGGAAAAAAACCAATTTCATCCCTATAGATTCTCACTTCAATCAATTTCATCCTTAACAAAAATTGTTAGCAAAAATATTTCATGCAAAGTACAAAAATTAAGGATTTTTCCATTTTTTTTTTCACACAATTCAAACAAAACAAACTACTTTAAAATAAATTTTAAGTTGATACATATTGATATAGATGATAGAGTTTAGGGTTTAAGGTTTGAGATTTGAACTTGAGACATCAAGGTAAGGTTAGTGTGTTTCAACCACTAGGTCATCACATGTTGTTTAATAATGTTGCAATTAATATATTAAGATTGAATGTGAGTAATTTTTTTTTTAATTATTATTTTGATCTAAGTAAGAGTAAAGTTGCTTTTAGTAAGGTATCGTTTATCCCAAACATGAAAATAAATCTTACATCTTGTAGTGTCATAATGTGTAACACCTTAGCTGTCTAATTACACTTAAGTCGTACTTAACATGTGCCAGTTGTCACGTTTTAGCTTTTCATTACTTTTAGACTTAGTTTTACGAAATATTTAGATGAAAAATATGAGAAAATTTTGAAATTTTGCGAAATTTGAATTTAAAACGCGAGCCATACATGGGAGAATGGTCAAAAGATAGATCATAAGTATAACAGAAACTTGTGCAACAACAAACATCCATCCCCACCGAACCATAGATAATACATAAATTGAATGTACCTCATATTATATTAATCAGAAGCATAGTACAATACAGTCAGTCAATACCTTCCACAAAGGTTTACACAAAATATACAATAAGTGCAAAATAACGACGATGAGCATACTACGCGCTTGCTCGTCACAAAATGAAAACACCCTAAATACACATACATAGTTTTGATACACCAAATGAAAGATAAATAGAAATAGTAGGTCATGTTGTAGTCTCGCTATTGCTCATGTCCATATCGTTGTCGGTGGGCGAGCTCGCTTGGAAGGGGCCATGACTAGGAGGATAAACTAGGACTGACATCTTGGCACCAAACATCTAAAACAAAATCAAAGACACTAAAACCAAGCCAAAACCAAAACGCTCTTGGAAAACACTAATTAGTCACAAAACTCATTTTTTGACAAAAACCTATTTCACAAAAAGGGCTTAGAAGTGACAAGGAAGCCGAAACCACTAGTGAAATGAAAAACAACCAAAGATGCATGAGATCTACACAAGGGCAACAATTATTCATAGAAGGAAAACTCATTTTTGACATCAAACATGTTCATAAAAAAACAAGAAACTCAAACATGTAGCTAGATTAAAAAACAAGCATGGAGAGCCTATGGAACCCTCACTTGCCCGAATTTTTCAAGAGCTTGGGGGACATAAAAGTTACATTTTCTTGAAGGGGAAGACAAGGGGAAACCAAATATACAATCATATCAAAGGTGATAACCGATTTTAACTAATTATTCAGAATTACTTCCAAGGTAACAACAATATTAGAACTATATTGCAATACAATGCTATGAACCTCAAGTCATTCTCTGAGCTCACAATTGATCCTAATACCAGTTTGAAAGTTTAAGCTACAACAACAACTCAAGCAACATTCACATCGAAACCATCACCTTCAGCTTCATCTCCATGATCGTGACATTTGCGTCGTCTCTAACGTTGGCTTCTATGTTTCATGTTAGGTACTCTTCATGACATGCATGGCCCACATCGTAGACACCATCTACTCTACCGTACAAACTCTAACTTCTTTCTATCAAACACTTAAACAATCATGTGTTCAAGATTTGCTCCATGATGGAGTTTGGCGGACCTCAACATAGATATGGCTTCTCTAATGACAAGCATGTAGATCTAGTGACGAGCTTGTAGGTTCGATAGTGGGCATGTAGATTCAGAAATAGACGTGCAAATTTGACGAAATATGTTTAGATTATGTGAAGTTTATGCACTTCTCAAAGTTGGTGTTCAAATAACATTTTTGTAAAAATAAAAGAGGCTCATTTGAGCATATCTATAGGCATGAACACTACTTCAAACATGATTTTTAGTGGCAACAGATTTTGTTTTTGGCGGAAATATAAATGATCGCTAAAACTTATAGCGGCCATTAGTCTTTTGCCTCATCTAGTGCCACCGCTAAAAGGTTTTATCAATCATTTAACAAAATGCTGGTAAAAGACCCATTTAATTTCCGCCAAAAAATCGAAGGTATTTAGTGGTCAGTTTTTCTGACAATTTGTATAGCCATGAAAATCAATTTTAGAATAATCCAATTATCACTTTCAACAACATTTGCTATGACCAATAAAACTTAAAAAATATTTTTCCCAACAATTATTATTTCCAGTAAAAATGATACTTATTTTTCAAAATATTGATTTTGTTTTTGCTAATTTTCGAGAAATGGTCTCTGAATTTTCAAAAGAAATATAAAAAGGGCATTTGACGGCAATTACTATCGCCAAAAAAATGTGCTTATTTCCCAATCAAATGTGTGGCTATATATTTTACTTTCAAAGGTTTTAAATAATTTTTTCCAAGAAATTCAAATAAATAACATACAATTTCAAATTAAACATTTAAATTCACTATAATAAACCAATAGTGTAGATCAAGGTATTGATACATTAAATACATGGCGAAAATGTTTTCGGATTGCCTCAATTTCTTGATTAATGGAGATTTGATGCCACAAGGAAAAAGAGGTCTCGTAGGGTTCAAATTGCATGTTGTAGTTGTTGTTACCATTGTTTCATCTCCCATGGATGCTTAGCATGCAAGGCATTAGTGGGCACCAGCGCATCCGTGATTCTGGAGACGATGTAGCGGGTTCAGGTGGAGCTTTAGGAGGAGTGCGTTGTAGATAGTGTCGAGAATTGGTGCTGGTGAGGTGCTTTTGTTGGAAATTTATATTTCCAATATTTGTGAGCTCATATTCGCTGACGATTATATTAGCTATTTATCATAAATGACTTAATTTGTGATCTAATTATTTGGTTAAAAGCCTATTAGACTTAAAGAAAACGAATGTGGGCCCAAATGGGTAGATGTCAGTATTGACCCATCAGGGGATAATGGAACCCTGGTGAGCTTAAATAGGAACGGTTAGGTCCCCAACACACCAAATCAGAAAACGTTTCACTTATCTCTAGAGAAATAGAAGGTCCTATTGAGCAACTAAGGAGGTTTGGTTGAGGAAGACCACAAAACCAACTCTCTCGTTCGTGATAGTTACAAGAGGGATTTTAATCATTTAGCTATGGATACAGGTATTTGTGAAATCCTTTGATCCTTAATAATCTTAAGTGATGTAGATTATGAAATTACAACAGGTTTCTCCTAATTTCAGAGGGCAGAGGTGAAACAAATTAGGTTGGGTAGATATGTGGAATATGGA
This sequence comes from Nissolia schottii, assembly GCA_003254905.1. Lineage (NCBI taxonomy): Eukaryota > Viridiplantae > Streptophyta > Magnoliopsida > Fabales > Fabaceae > Nissolia > Nissolia schottii. The sequence continues at coordinate 95,214 of QANU01102101.1, read as the reverse complement.
AAAATAAATAAATGAAGGGAAGTGAATTTGCAAAGTGTCTTTTAGCGGGTTGTATTCGTGGCTAATGGCGATCGGTTAGGAAAAGTTGAGTTGAAATGTTAAACTACCGTCCAATAGTCTATGACCGTAAAATGATTGCCACTAAAACCCTATTTTGGTGTAGTGGAATGAGTGAAACCAGTGTAACTTATGAATGATGGATGTAACTTTTGAACTAGTTAACCGGTTTAAATTAGTTCAAAACTTGTTCAGAATCGGTTTGGGCAAATATGAATTGCTTTGATTTGAAATTGAAATGTAATCTGGTTTATATTGAGTTTTAGTTTGGTTTTTTAAAAATACCACTCTGTGCCCACCTCTAGTTAGTTGTGACTTATGAGAAACTCTTGTATCGTCTTAAGCCAAATTTAATGCATGTCATGACCTTGACAGCCATTAATTTTTTATCTTTACATATTTTTTAAACACTAAAAATTAAAGTCAATGGTTAATAAAGTTTATGACCATGCATTAAATGTGGTCCAAGACCATCCAAAAATTTCTCTAACGTGGTATCGTATGAATGCATTTAACTAGTTGTCTGTTCATTTAGGTTGCGTTTAGTTGCCGATACAGAACACAAATACAGAGACAAAGGAACACAAAATTCTATTTAGTTATGAAAACAGGTACAAAAAGTTGTGTCTTGGGATTGAAAATTAGTGTATTTTTTTACCTCCATTTTGTTGGGATACGGGGACAAGGACAAAGACAGAGTTTTAATGAAATTATGAATGATTTAGAAGGAGACCCAAATGGTATTTTCATTTGTCATGTTTTTATGTTTTGTCACAAAAAAAACCAAATATGATACAGATACAATAAATTATATCTTGTATCTCATCACCAAATATAATACAAGACTAACCTTTAGTCCTGTATTTTACATCTCTATCTCCATGTCTCGGTATTTTAGTCTTGTCTTAACAACCAAATGTAGTCTTATTTACATGGGTTTTGAGGATTATAAGTTCTAACAATACATTAATGAAGCCGCATAATGCTTTTTTTTTTGGGTAAGATGAGAAAAGAAAAACAAAGAAACAAGGTTACATAGATGCAACCTCTTCTTGAAGAAGTGAGAAAATCTCTACTGGTATAGAAACACAAATCACTTTCTCCTAACCGTTTCGGGAGCCCAAATTAGCAAGGCAATCAGCACACTTGACGAAGAATGTGATTAATAGTCACATCCTAATCTCGATGGGGAGCTCACTAATAGAACTAACCAGATCATGAAGAAGGGGAGAACGATGTCTTGCTGAAGTTGTTACAAGACCCACTGCAACAACACAATCGGAATCACACACCAAGTGCCTCCACCCTCGATTTTGACCAAACACAAGTCCTTCTCTAATTGAAACTAGCTCAGTAATGGTAACATCAAATGTGTCCAGCTGCATATAAAAACCAGAAATCCAACAACCTTCGGCATCACGGAATAGACACCCACAACCACTAGCCAGAGGATTCGACAGAACGCTCGCATAAGAGTTTAATTTGATGTACCCAGTTGATGACACTCTAATTTGAGTGTTTATTTAGTTTGTTTCCTAAGTATTTTTAATATTTTTTAAAGATTTTTATTTATTTCTAGACATAAAATAGGATAATTTGCATTTAGTAGAATTATTTAGATTTTATTAGTTTTTTTTTTTGTAGTTTTTATTTGAAATTTAGGAAAATAAATATCAAAATGATCATTGAAGATTGAAAGAAGATAAAAAATAAGATTGAAGAAAAGATTTGAAGATAATATCTGGATCAGAAAAGATAAATTTGAACGTGATTTGGAAAATTTTGGGTGAAGATATGCTGAAATTTTTTGTCTCCTAACTTTGTCACGAATTTTTCACCTTCATGGAGGGTGAATCTCAACTTGGATTCAGTTACAAATTTATAAATATCTCTCTTATATTTAATTTGAGACTTGGATAATCTCAACAAGACGTCTGCATCAAAAGTTATGGCTTTTTCACTATTACAATAGAATGTTATAAAAAAAATCTAAATTTCAACATTTTTTCACCTAATTCTAGGTCTAGGCTCTATAAATACAACTCCAATAACTCCATTACAGGGGAGAATTATATTTGAAGAGGAGGGTAACCCTAGAAGTGCTAATTGGGGCCAGAGTGTCACCGAGGTGCTACACGAGAGCTTTGCACCCCTACTTGTTGTCTACCATTGTTTCTTATCTTTGGAGTTGTTTTAATGTTTTCTATGTTTCTATTCTCTTTTGTCTTGTATTTTTCTTCTTCTATGTACTATGTCCCTTGCTAGGGTATTGATGTAACTTCTTGTGACGATGCTATTTTAACTGATGGTGTTATCCAGTTTCTATTTATGCTTGTTAACGTTTCTATATGCCTACACTTAATTACAATTGATTAACTAACCATTAATTGATTTGTTATGATGTCTTGCATGATAACTCAAGGGAGGGATTGCGAGAATGCTTCATAGGTATAAAAACCATAGGTTGAGCGAAAATGTGAGAGGACTAAATGTGACGAAAATGTGAGAGGACTAAATGTGACTTGTGTGGTCAGGTGACGAGTAGAAACTAGAATGTTCATGCTTTGAATAGGATTAGACCTCACTAAGAGATTAGGGGGCCAATCTAAGATAAAATGGTTGTTTGAACTTGAGAGAGGCTGACAGCTAGTGACCCATACCATTGATTATCTCAATAGTTAACTATTTAAAAGTTGTATTATGATAGTTGTGTGGGTTTGTCTATGATTTGACTCAAGTTTAGAGTAGATGAGTCAATAGTCCAAGTGTTCTTCCCATCTCTTTCTTTTCTTATCTTTTATTTAATTATTTATTTTATTATTGTTGTTATATCTTTAACCTCCTCTCTAACAATTCAATTTAGTAATTTATTAATTAAAATTAAACATGTAATACTATTCTTGTGGGTTCGAAAACTCAAGCATTTATACTCACTATTGTTTGTAAGAATTAGTGCACTTGCTAGTGTTACAAATTCGCACCACCAGTTAGAGGAGGAAACCACCGACACATAGGAGGATCCATGATAAGGAGGGAATTCTTATGATAAATCCCATTGTAGCAAGTCGGAACCACACTTGGTTGATAACCCAACATAAGGACCACGTCTCATTGACGAAAAGTTAATGATTTTTCATTGTAGGTATTATTCTTTACTGCTTGAGATTTCTCTCTAAGATAATCCTTTTTCATATGTTCAAACTGCAACCTGATTTCTGAAGTTGTTAAGCGGTCTCTTTTTGTGTTGAGGTTGTTGAAGCGGACGTGGTGTAAAATAAGAGACGAAGTCTTCTAATGGAATATTGTTATTGAAAATTGTTGGGCTGCTTTATGATTCTTGAATTTGTGCAACATATTGGAAAGGGTAGTGTTTAGGTTGTTTATATTAGGCAGAGCAAGTTTCTTTTGATTTGTTCTAGAAAGTCTAAAATAAACGGAAATGGCAGCAGCCTTTGTGTTCTTGCTGTTTGCAAATTTCATATTTTATATTTGAGATAAATTTTATCCATTTATAAAGTTTTTTTTTTTACATTGTGAATGAATTAAATTTTATATATTAATATAAATAGTTAATTTTATCTTTTATGTTTTCAAAAATTATATATATAAAAAAATATGATTGAATAATAGTGTAAACAACTTAAACTTTATTTTGCAAATGAATAAAAATTAAATCCTTTATATTTTATATTTGTTGGTGGATGATACCATTCAATGTATTTGGTATACCAAAATATAAATTATTAAAACCATACATGAATTAATGCAAGAAATTATATAATAAGGTACCCAAATTAATGCATTCGTACTGCCATATGACGTGCCAAACCTGCTAGAAACATGAGAGATGGAGCGATACTGCCAAATTTGTCATTAATATGTTAATGTACTTTGTAACCTATAACAGTTGTGTTTCTTCTTCATTTTGTAGGTCAGAGTCAGATAGGCAAGAATAGTGACTTAACATCCTCTTATCTCCTTGTTACTTTGAGCCGAATTCATTCTTCATTTATTTATGAGGGATTAACACCCAAGTCCTGAAAGACGGTGAAGAAGACGACATTGTCATTGGAATCAACAATGAAGTAGTTAATCACGGATCCAAAAAATTTAGGTAACAGTGACATAAATAAATATATTTAATAATAGGTTTAAATATGTTTTGAATTTTGACAATTTTTTAAGAATTAATTTAGATTTTTAAAAGATTTTTTTTATTTTGATCCAAACATATAAAAAATTATGTTATTTAGTCTACGCCATCAGTGAGACTTTGTTAATTGGCTTTGTTAATTGGCTAAGTGTCATATTAACAATGACATGTAAGTAAAATAAATTTATCTGACTCATAACTAGTCTCATAATCCGCTATTTTACCTAAATTTTCTCCTCAATCGTGACTCACTCCCCACCCAAAATCGGATCAAATAGCAGTGATGAGTCGAGTTTGAGCCACGTTATGAGTCGGGTGAATTTAATTTGCTCACCTGACACTGCTAATGTTCCATTGTGTTAGCCACATCAATAGTTAATAGAGTTTTACTAACAGCAAAGGTTAAAAAGTCATGTAAATTTTGATATGCTTGGAACAAAAACAAAAGAATAATTTCTTAAGGACCTAAATCAAATCTCAGATATTTGTTGGGACTCAAAACATATTTAAGTCTAAAAAATTTATATAATTATATTTAGTCTTAAAAACTATTTTAATCATTTTGACAATATATAATAACTTTTTTAAGGAAATATATTTGGAAAAAAGTAAGAAATCTAGAGAATTTTTTTTCTTAAAAATACATAAGGAAGAAAATGAGAAATTTAGATAAAGTATATGTACCAAAAGAAATATACAAACAAAAAATATTTACTATGGAAGAAATTCTGAAACTACTCTCAACTTTTGAGTTATGAATAGAAGAAAAAATGATATAAGAAACTAAAAATAAATTAATTTTGATGTTGGTTTTTGGTGAAAAATATAAAGCAAATGGGCAAAACTTAATAGAAGGGACTTAGAGAAGCGAAGAACTATAAAAATGACTCAAGGAAGAAAAATAATCCATGGTTTCACATGACTATATGAAGAAGAGAAATTGAAAGGTTTTAGAGGATTTTGTGTACTAGCGTAGGATAGAAAGAAATAAATGATAAACGATATGCATTTTTTTTTTCTTTTATGTAATTTGATGGATCAATACTTGATTGGTTCAATCAATTTATTAAACAAAACCTTGAGTTTGAATTATGTGAATGGAAAAAATATTATTTAAAAGGACTTTATTCTTACAATGGATTAATCAGCTCGAGTCAAATTAGAATATTGGTGGCTTCAATAAAAATTTTAGAAAAGAAATGGTTTTTCTATGAAAGTTAGTCCGTTTTCTCTTAGCCGACTCATCTGCCTTTAGCTCTCAAATATTTTATGTTACTTAATTTATTTATTTATTTATAATTTTTACAATTAAATTCATCAATTTTATTACCATTTCATGATCTAATATGACACATTGATGAATTATATGATCTAATGTGATAAATTAATAATTTTCAATACAATTTTGTAAATGGGTGTATCGTGAGCTCAAATGGTTTACAAATCTCTAAACCTCTTATAAATTAGTTATTTCAATTATTTGACTAATGAAAAGTTTATTAAAATCATATAGAACCCAAAATGATGACAAAGTTCGATAAATTTAATTATAAAAATTATAAAAAAATGAATAAATTAAATAACACGAGATATTTATTCCATAAAGTATTTTAAGTAACCACTTAAAAATGATTATTTGTTAGTGGGATTATGTGTGATTATTATTTTCAGGGCGATTATGTGTTAATGGGTTAGGGTGAGAGCATTTTAGATTTGTCGTAAAATTTAAATGAAGCGAAAAAATTTCTTCCAGAATTAAAGAAGAATTGAGCAGGAAAAACCTTAAAAACCTATCGAGTAGTTGGCCCATTAAATTAGATAAAAGGAAAACTGGTCTAGCTTGTAATAAAAGAGAATAGTTTGTTTGAGAATGAAGACGGAGGGAGAGAAACAGATTTGAAAGGAGAGGACAAAGACTGTGACAACCAAGTAGGATCCGAATACAGCGGGCTCTCTGTCTCTGTGTGTGTTGGGTTCCAGTTTCGTTGTGCCAATTTCTTTTCTGTCTCTCTCTCCATTCCTTAACCATTCTCTCTCTCTTTTGTCTCTTCCTTATTTTATTCATTTCATTCATTCCTCCTTCTTCTGAAGGGGGCAAGGCAGCAACCAACAACATCAGAGGAATCCAAGTTCCTTTCTGGGAACGACGATTCCTCATCTAATTTATGCTTCACCCTTCCGCTTCCAATTTCTCCATGCTCCTCAGGTCCTTCTTCTTCTCCTTCTCTCTCTCTCTCTCTCTCTCTCTCTCTCTCTCTCTCTCTCTCTATATATATATATATATATATATATATATATATATACGTATACACATATTATATGGTTTTTATTATTTCTCCTCATCATCATCATTGTTTTCATGGATGATTATTAAGAAGGTTCCTTTTTTTTGATGTTTTTTCTTTTTCCTACCTTCTCCAACTCCTCCTTCCATGCATGTGTTGTATTCTAGGACCACTTGCCTTCTTCAATTCAATGCCTCTCTCATATCGTTTTTTCTTTTTTCTTCACGTGGCTACGTACCTTCACAGTCCATTTATTTTGTTAGTTACCCATGAACACGTTGCATCATGTCTTGTATAGCCTTTGTAGGTTTTGTGCTCGCCTAATGAATCAAGGAAAAACTTTATCGTACCATTTCTAGCTTGACTCCATTTTTTTTGTGTACATTCTTTTGTTGTTTTGTTCTGTTTTATCTTTGTCAACTCTTGCATGCCGAAAAATGTATGTACCAATAAGATTGTTGATTTTTCACCCCCCCTTAAATTTGTAATATTGCTGTTCATGATAGAAGTTTGGTCTAATTATTGATGCTACATAGAACGTTTAATTTTTTCCTTATTCCCGTGAGGCTTTATTGATGTATGTATATTTTATTTTATTTAAATATTGCTTTCTTTCAGGTCTTCTTTAAAGGTGGCGTGCAGGAACTTCTTTGTGATCTGCTTCGTGGACTCACTGTGATATTTCATTGGCGACCTATTATTGGTTCAGGAGAACTGCGGAACATTAAGTTTTTAAGTTGAACTCTTGAAGGTATAAGCTGCTACTCAAATCTTATTCATCATAACGAAGACAAACTCCCCTTAAAAATTCATTTTCCAATCCTAGTATAAACCATAGCCTTTTATTTTACTTTTATTTTTTTCAAATGTGTTATTTTTTTTAATGGTTTTCATGCTTACCCGAGCCTTGGCGCGACAAGAAGTTGCTGCCTTCTTTGTGATCTTGATGTCACTGATTCAAATCCTAGAAACATACCCTCCACTTGCGGAGGTAATTCTGTGTACATTGAATGAGAGCCTCGTGCATTGGGTTGCGCTTTTTATAGGTATCTGTCTATAAGCAGGTGGCTTGAGGGAAAATAAACCAATCCATGTATAAATCGGTTCTGTATTTTTGGATTTTGTTCTTGTGCATTTCCCTTTCCTGAGGTAAGATTGATTATTGAGACACTGCTTGATGTTTTTCAGTGAGTTATCACAGTATTTGGAGATAAAAGAAACAAGATCAAAATGTTGGCTGGATTAGTGAGAAGAATAGCTTCCACCACAATGGGAACCTGTGCCTCAAACCCATCTGGGAAGCAGAACAACAAGGGCCATAAGAGGAAGGGCCACAAATCCGGCAAACGCAGAGGGAACATTCCCACTGCGATCCCTGACATGCCTTTGAAAAGGATCAGCAATGCCGGAAGCCGCGTCGGAGATTTCAGTCTCAGTGACTATATTCACCTGGACACCACCTGCAAGAGATCTGAGGTTTCAAGCAAGAAGTTTCATCTTACTCAAGTCCAATACCACAGCCATAGTCAAATCGATGCAAACGGTATATTTCCTCTCCCTCTCCCTCTCCCTCTCCTTGATGGAATGCTATAGTGTATGGATATTAATGTCTAGAGAAAACTACATTGTAGGAATATACCAAGAGGATGCATGGTTTGACTCAGTTAGCATTCTGGAGTCTGATTCAGATGATGAATTCGATAGCGTGCATGGAGGTGATTGATGCATTTGTGTCTTGTTACTACTACCTAGTGACTATTTCAAAATGGGCAACTTTCATATCTTCATGCAACTTTATCTGTTTTCCCTTGTATTGCTAACAGATTGTTTTCCCTTTATGGGTAATGCTTTGGGGAGTGTCCCAAATAGTCAGCTACTTCAGTATGAAAGTGCATCCTGCTTTGTAGATTCAGGGTGTCAATATGAGGAGATTTATGAAAGCTATCTCAAAATAGATGGAGGTAAGAGCGGAGAGAAGAATCAAGATAACAACTCAAGGCAATCCACAGTTATCAGGGTTTCTGTGAAGAGGTCATCCATTGATGGAATCGACAAGGCCGAATTATGTAAGCGCACAAAATATGTAATGTTTTCCTCTGAAAATTTCTCAATGCAAATAAATCCATGATTTAAGATTGGGAGACCTTCCCTGTCCAAACACATAAGAATGTAATATGTACTTAATACATTCATTCAATCCTTTGTGTGTTGCACTGTTTGTTACATTGTTTTGTTTTGTTCTTAGTTATCATCAAATATCTATACTATTTCTCAATGACTATATATATATATATATATATAGTTCTCAATAATAATGATACTAAGTGAGTTGACGAACAGGTGCATCTGAGAGATTTCTTTATCATCCCAGGGCAGCGCTTCAGATTCTACATTCAACTGATGAGAAGCCATATCCTGGTTCCTGGTCTGCAGTTTCGCCTTCGGTGTTCAAGCTCCGCGGGGAAAGTTTCTTCAGGCATGTCAGAAAGACTGGTTTCATTAGTTAGTCCATCGATTTCGTTTTAGTTTCTTTGGAAAAGAATCATAATAAATATGATTGATGACAATAATTTATGCAGAGACAAGCAAAAGTGTCCTGCTGCAGGCTACAGCCCTTATGTTCCAATAGGTGTCGATCTATTCGCCAGTCCACACAAGATAAATCACATTGCTCAGCATCTTGAACTTCCTTCTGTCAAAGAACATGACAAACTACCTTCCCTTCTCATTGTTAATATACAGGTTTTGCTCTCCACCTCAACCAGTTAAAATCATATATATACATTTATAAATTTATATTTGCTCCTTCTATGCTCAAAACATTCATTTGGTAGTTGACTGCTTCCATAATTCAAACTATGTTCCCTTTGTTCCAGCTGCCAACATATCCTGCTAGCATGTTCCTTGGTGATGCCAATGGGGAAGGCTTGAGCCTTGTGCTATATTTTAAGTTGTCCGAGAATTTTGAAAATGAGATCTCGCAACAGTTTCAAGAGAGCATCAAGGTATTGTTTTCCATTTCATCTAGTCTGTCTATTCAACTTTCAAATATGCAAGTTTACAGTAATTTTCTTCTAAAAGGAAATTTCTGGTAAACAAATCCTTCAATTAATTGATCCCTGATTTCTTCATTTATTTTCTTTCCCTGCAATTAAATTAGTCAAGTTTGGTTAAATTAAGGAAATATATAGGCCTACTTGACATGGTTAACATTATAGTTACTCGGAAAAGATGTATCCTCTTCCTCATTCTTGGTCTTCCACTTTCATTCTCTCCTAGTGAGTAATGAGGGCATCCCATATTTTGTAAGGGTTGATCCTTTGAAGCATAATAACCTCTTTTGGTTTGTTTCCAAATGATGTATTTCTACTTGCACAGATATGAAAAATTATTGTGTACACTTTTAAAGTAGGTTCTTAATATCACAACCTCACTAGCTTCTACTTGAGTATTCTTTTTTTATTTCCCAATTTGAATAATATTACTTTCTTGGCAGAGATTGTTGGATGATGAGATGGAAAAGGTGAAAGGGTATTATTCAAAGGAAACCTTGGTTCCTTTTAGGGAAAGGCTTAAAATTTTGGCTGGGTTAGTTAATCCAGAGGACCTTCAACTGAATTCTGCTGAGAGGAAGCTTATAAATGCTTACAATGGCAAGCCAGTGCTTTCGCGCCCTCAACATGAATTCTTTATGGTATATAATACAAATTTATGCCTTTCTTTGCTCTAATTATATATGCCTAATTCTTAGTTGGAGGAGTCTCTCAAATGTTAATCCTTAACAGATACATCGCATTAGAATTGAGCTCATCATGTATTGGCGGCATTTTTATATGAGATTAAATGTCGTCCAATAGGAATCTAGAAAACTGCCATATTGAAAATTACATAAAAATGTGCTGAAATGGCAGTTTTCTTGATTCTTATTAAACGATAGTGTAAAAATTTTGTTGTAAGTGTATTGTAATTAATCTCTATTTTATAGACATCTTAGTTATTATTTTGAAATGTTTTTGCCAAATATAACAGAACTTTAGGATCTCTCCATGTACCTTAATGGTTCATTCCACATCATTAACCATTTTGAATATATAATGTTATGAAGTGTTTCTGGTCATTGATGTGTAGTCAGACTCAGAAAGGGGTATGCATTATACTCTGCCTTCAATATTTCATATGGACTTGGAAGTTGCTTAATCTATGTTAAGTCGTTACAATAGCAGTTTTCATAGATAACAAAGGTCTTATTGAAGTTCTATACTCTTATTTATCATAGCATGAAGCTCAATTTAAAGCGCAGAAGGATTCGTATGCTCCTTATATTTCTTTTATAAGATATTTATGTATTTTAATTGCAGGGACCTAACTACTTTGAGATAGACCTGGATATACATCGGTTTAGCTATATATCGAGGAGAGGACTTGACTCACTCCGAGACCGTGCTAAGAATGGAATACTTGATGTTGGCTTAACTATCCAGGTATAGTATGTGTTAAGAAATGTCTCCTAAGAGCTTAAATTGTTAAGTAGAGGCAATTGCATGATTTTATATTTTAATAATATGGTTTTGCAATAGTCACCATGAACATTTCTGTTATCAAGTTGATCAGTGTACTATCCATCTTTAACAAAAAGACAGACTCTATTCAGTGTATAGATGCAATTATTGTCATTCCTTTCTCCAGTAAGTGTAAACTTCCAAAATTCCTTTTAAATGATAAGCCAGCATCTCTCATAGTTAGCAAGAAAGGATATTCTTCAGTAATCTTTCCTTTTTATTTTTCCTCGGAATTTACTTTACTGCTCAGAGGGCGGGCCTTAGCGCAACAGAAAAATTGAATCAAGAAGTATTAATGAAATACTTTAGCACTTGTGCTTAGCATGTCTGATGTTCTTCCAAGCTGATTGATTGATTCCACTTTTTTGTGCATTTGCAGGCACAAAAGGAACAGGAACTTCCAGAGCAAGTCTTGTGCTGCTTACGGTTGAATAAAATTGATTTTGTTAACCATGGCCAAATTCCAACCATTGTTACACTTTGATTAATTGAAAGCAGTTGATCTGTGTGGGGAAAAAGAATAGAAAAGATTGTTTGATATTTTGTAAGAATTGGATCGGGATCTATTTAATTAATCACAGGAAAAGGAGAGACAGATGATGAAGAGAAGCACATTTGAAGAAATTTGAGATTTTTATGATACGCAATATTGTTCTTTTTTCCTTTCTTTTTTCCAAAATAAAAAATAAAAAATCTTACTATTTCATGATGTTATACTATAAATTTACTGTGTGCGCTATATTGTGGTATTATAAAATCCCACACATCCATAGATCATAAGATCATGTTAGTGGGGATGGTTAGATGTGTACTTGAAGAGCAATTTGAGGTTCCCCGAGGAAGAGGTGCTGATTAGATAGAAAGCACTAATTTAAAGGATGACAGTTTAAAAAAAAAAAATGCATGTTGAAATATTACATACAAACTAGAACATGTAACCCCTCAATAACGCAGAGTGCATAATTGAGTTCATAGCAATTTTTTTTTACGAAAAAAGAATTTTATTTATCAAATAGTCTAACAACAGTTATAAATTAAAAATAATACATTTGATTTAATATTAATAAAATATGAATACATTAAAAATTTGTGATTCTGCTTCTTACATAAAGATTATTAATTTTTAAGCATTTTTAATAAAAGTTTTACACTTTCATCCGATAAAACTTTGTCAAATAAGCAAAGCAATTAACTCTTTCACACACTACTTAAAAAGTCATGCATATTAAATACTTTGATTGAATGACTGTTTAAAAAAATTTATATTATTAGTTCATAACAAATAAACTCTATAATAAATAAAAATATAATTTACTGTAAGGAGGAAAAAGGCGAACTTGATGAGCAAATGAACTTCATGAAGCATACAATATTAGTAACAAAATATCATTCGTCCATCTATGATTCCATTAAAATAATAATAGAAAGAAAAACCTTTAAAGGGTTAAAACATAAACTACTAAACCAATAAATCCACAAAGTTTTAAGAAAGCGCCAAGTCTTGAAGCTCCTTCAAAAGACAAGACACATGTACCAAATGTCGTTAAGCAGAAATTATTGAGAAAATTCAAGTTTGATCCTTTCCTAAATTGTTGTCCCTGCAAATGCGTCTCTCTCAATTAAAAAATGTCTACAAAAAATATTATGCTACAAAAATATATTTAATAGAACCTGAAAAAGTACTTTAACTCCATAACAAAGTATAAATAAAGATGAAATATAATAGTTCTACAAGTTCAGTTCATACATCATGAATCATTGTAAGTCCACAACAAAGCACACGCTAAAACCCAAAGAGAAAATATAATGTACTACAATAAAGCTTGTATACAAAAGTTTCAAAACTCAAATCCTCCAACATCCTCAATATCAACTCCATCGTCATCATCATCATCTTCTTCCTCTTCATCAGGAATAACATCATCAAAGATAACATTTTCATCATTCACAATAATGAGATCATCAAGGATCACATTTTCAACATCCACATCAATAGCATGATGTTCACCACCTTCAACTCCATCAACATTAGTCTCAGTACTACGCGGGATCATTCATTGGTCGTGGTGGTAGTTGATCATTCTCATCATCGGCTTCATAAACAACATCCTCGTTTTCTTGTTCAGTGATATAGTCATCATCATAATTGATATAATCAAAAAGAAGAATGTGATTTCTCTTTATTTATTTATTTATTTTTTAATTTCAAGTTATACATCACATAAACTAAGTCATTCATCTTTTTTTTTTTTTTGTGCTAGCGATTTCTTCTCTTTGTATGAACCTAAATTCATAATAAAATATCTAAAAATTTATCATTATACTATAATGCCAAATCTAAATAAAGCAAATTAAAGAAATAAAAACAAAACTATGGATTAACTTCACTTACCATTTCTATAAATAGGATATCTCATGCACGAATTCTAATGAATTAGAAAGCCAAAACTTTCCTAAAACTTTGCCAAATTGCTTTCTCATTCATCTTTTTCAATCATTTCCTATAAGCTCTTTGTGATCACTTGAGGAACATTTTCTATGAAAGAGTTTCTAGGCTTAATTTGTATATCTGCTTTTGGGAGAATGATTCAACAAAAATAGCTTTGAGTTTTTCACATTTGAGAAAAGTTGCTTTGGTATTTTTAATCTCCTTTGATTAAAACCCTTAGTGGAGATAGATGTCGTCCTTTCACATTTCTAGGGAGAATGCTCTAGAAAAATCTCTTAGGGTGAGAAACCTTTGGGCTAATCCAAACTCTAGGTTGGGGAAACCATTAGTGTGCAAGGATTGTGTGATTTGTAAAGGGTCACAAGTACTTGCGTAAACTTGTTTATATAGTGAAAAAATTCTAAGCTTAGGTAGGTACTAGACATAGATCAATGGATGAATCAAACCAGTATAAGCCGTTTGGGTCTTACTTTTCTTTCATTCTCTTTTTACCATTCAAGCGTTCTATTTAAACAATTCATTTTTGTATTTTGTTTAAAGTTTTTTTAAATTTAAATGGTTCTAGTTGTTAAACGTTAACAATTGTGTGTTTATTTACCTAATACATATTCAATCGTTGGCTAGAATAATTTTTATTTATTTTTGTTTTGTTTGTTTAATTTAAATAACAACGCTTTCGTTCATATGCCGCTTCTTTGATTCAAAATAAGTTAATTCAAGAAATTGAATTAATCCCTTCTTGTTAAAAACTAAAGTGTTGTTGCTATAGCTTTTGTGGAAACTTGAGTGTGGTTTTAATAAAAGTTTTTAAATGGACGCTTTTATTTGTACTCAATTTACCCCCACCCCTCTTGAGTAAATGAAGCCACTGAATAACAAGTGGTATCAAAGGTTGAATTCTTGTTTAAAGAGCTTAACATCTTAAAGACTTATGGCTTCATTTAACTTTATGCTCCAAGAAGGTGCCTCTGTCAATAGGCCACTTGTCTTGAATGGTGAGGGATATAGCTACTAAAAAGAATGCATGAACATATTTATTGAGGTTATTGAGATGGATGTATGGGATGCTGTGGTAAATGGACCTAGCATACCAACCGAAATTGTGGAAGGTGAATTTGTAGAGAAAAAGAAAATTTTGTGGACCCAGAATGAAAAGAAAAAAGTGCAGCATGGCTTAAAGGCTAAGAACCTCACCACCTCAACATTAGGATTGGATGAGTTCTTTAGAGTCTCAAACTGCCAGACCACAAAAGAAATTTGGGATACTATGCAGATAAAGCACGAAGGAACGTCAAAAGTGAAGAGGTCAAGAATTAACACCTTAATGCCCGAATTCAAATTGTTTCAAATGAAAAATGATGAAACAATCCAAGACGTGCAAAAGAGGTTCTCTCACATCGTCAACTGCTTGGGAGAGTTGGGAAACACTTTCTCCAATTTTGACTTAGTCACTAAAATTTCGAGGTGTCTAAACCGCAATTGGAAACCAAAGGTAACCTCCACCAAGGAATCCAAAGACTTAACCACTATGTCTTTAGCTACATTGTTTGGGAAGCTACTAAGAACATGAGTTGGAATTAAAGCGCCTTGATGAGACCAAAGAACTGGACAAGAAGAAGAAGAAGGGTCTTGCTCTAAAAGCTATCAACAATTTTGAAGATAGCGATGATGAGTCTATGGTTGACATCGATGAAGAAACCATGAGCCTCATGGTAAGAAATAATGTAAAATTTTCTCAAAAGAAAAATTCAAGCAAGGGAGAAGGAAACACAAATTCCATTTAATGCTTTGAGTGCAGAAAAGAAGGTATTAGATCGGAATGCCCCATTCTAAAGAAAAAGATGGAGAAAACTGACAAAAGAAGCAAAGGCAAGAAGATACAAGGAAAGAAAAAACATAAATTTCCTGGAATGACAATGGCTTGGAATCGTCTGAAGAATCCAACGAAGAACAAGCCAACCTTTGTCTGATGGCAAGGACTAATGATAGCAACAACGAGGTACTCTTTGAAGAATCTCTAAATGAATTACAATATGCTTTTGAAGAATTGCAAGTTGAATTATTAAAAATTGCTAAATGCTTTGACGATTCCAAAAAAAACCATTCTTGCTTTGGAAAAACAAGTTTATCAACTTAAAAATGAGCTTGAGGAATTACAATTAGAAAATGAGATATTGTTATATTCTAAAAATGAATTGAAAAATTAAAATTAGATAATAGCTCTTTAATTGTTAACCACGATGAGTTAAATAAATTGAAATTGAAAAATTGTGTTATTATCTCATAATCATGGCTTGAAAGGCAGTTACATGTTGATTTTATTACTGAGGAGGAGGTTACAAATACTCGAGATAAGATGAAGGGTGACTCTAAGCGAGTGTGAGTAGATAGAAAGTGATTACAAAGAGACTTGTGCGAAATAGTTAAGTATTGACATCTACAATAATTTAGTGATGCGTCACTAATAGAGACCAACACACCAAAAAATATATATTATAAATAGATAAATAAGTTATAAATAGATAGCATAAATCATGCACCAAAAAGAACATAATAGTATAAATCAAATTTATTATATGATCCAAAATAATATGATATATTGAGCAGAATATCTAAAAGCAAGGAGTTACATGATTAGATGATGACCAACTATACTAAACAACAAACTTTGCATATTTTCAATGTACACAAAAGACACAATTAGTATATTTATATATCATCATCCAAAACCGATTCACCCGCAAACTTTTCTTTGTCTAGACATTATTTCTTTTTTCCTTTACCCCTTTCGTCCGGATGAGGTTGTAGTGGAATAGAATACGTACTACTTTGTATATCGGAAATTGGACTGATAGGCCTCTGGTCAAAACTTTGGCCTCAGAATTTAAAAGAATGCATTAAACAACAACATATATAAGATAACATCTGGGAGCAAAGACACAATTTTCCTAAAATGTGGATAGGTCTCAGATAACGTTTCTAGGAAATCTATGTCATCTGCTCTTCCTTCAGCCTTAAACGTGCCACAGGCTGTTGCTGCTGCTCATTGGCCCCAATACCTCTGCTTCCAAAACTATGCATCTCAGGTGTGTTATTCTGTGGTCTTAGCATCTGTTGTGCACTATCGTTGGCAATAGTGTGGCTATTAGTCTTGGCTGCAGGCACATCATGATTGTGCTTTCCTTCATATGTTGTTATGACTGCTTTAGGATCTGTTGAAGCTCTCTCAACATGCTTCCGGACATTACAACCTTGGGTCGTGCATTTGTAATAGCTCCTAAAGACGATATAAACAAATAATATTACTATTTTTTCTTTCCCGGGACAAGACAAGATCAATAATGGGACAAAATAGTAGAGAAAACCCACACTAGCACCTCAGATGCCACAACTTGAACCAGAACCAGAACCTTAGGCATTATGTTAGACACCATACTCATAACAACTAGAGCTTGACACTAGGGGTAAAAACTAGGTCGTAAATTCATGGACCAATTTTCTATACAATATAGCTAATGAATCCGATCGATGAATTTTTCACGCCTATGTTTACCTCATACCAACCTGACTGCATGCAATTAGTACAATCTGATTCATGAATGTGAATGAGTGAGCATCACTTTGGTATCAACTTTTTTAACTAATTTCTAAGGTCAATCATACTAGTGATGAATAGTACAATCGATGAAATCAAAGTGTGGAGGAAAAACAGGATCACCTAGGATAAGGGTTGCCTTTGACAACTTTCTGCCCATACTTGCGCCATCGGTACCCGTCATCTAAGAGATCAACTTCACTTGTTGTTTGCACTATGATTCTTGGCTCTGTGACAGTCCTATGCGAAGAGGCTGGATCCGAATGAGCGATTTCTGTATTTCTGCAGAATTATATGCCACTTCTAAGTAAGGATTATTTGTTTTTATAAAAAAGTATTTGTAATATCTATACATAACATGATAAATTTATAATGAAGTATAAGTCAAGATCTTCCTTGCAACACCAAAATAAAACCACCAAGTCGTTTAAGTGTCGAGTACAAATTAAAACCATAAAGAAAGTGACACATTAGAGCTTTATGATGCTATAAGTCAAACTAATTTAACTCGTGACATCAAAATTCTTCATTTTGGAAGCCTAATTTCAATGCTACTTGTGGAACTCTGTTTTCGATGCTTACCAAATCTTGCCTATAACAGTCAATATCTGCCTTTTCCAAAGTTCATTTCAAGTTTATCCTAATTTAGCCCGGTACACCTAACTCAGAGATTTTAGGTGAATTAGTTTGAATTAGGAACCTGTAAAGTTGTAAATTTGTATAAAGTAATGTTAGGTATACACCGGTTTTGTTATCATCATTGTACGATCATTGCATGACGTACGTATAGTATATACAATGACATCAAATGCACAAACTTTTGTACACACATTCACAACCTTTTTTATACACATACACAAACATTTTTCGCATATGTAATCAAACCAGATCAAATCTACGACACATTAAATAGCAAAAAGTAATTGTCGCGCTCTCTCTCGCTCCTCGCTTACATTTTAAGCGCGTGAACTCACTTCTATACACAAACATTTTAAAACAAATAGATAAACTTTTGAACTGACGTACTCAAACTTTTTAACACTGGTGGTGTACGTGATAGATAAAGAAAAACGAACTAGAAAAACTAAAAAAATGAAGGAAAAAATTGGTCTGTGATAAAATGAAGAAGAAAAAAAATTGAAGGAGAAGTGGGGGAGAAGAGAGAGAGAGAGAGGAAAAAAAAAAAAGAATAGGAGGAGAGAAAGAGGAGTGTGAGAGAGTGGAGAGACCAGAGAAGAAATAATATAGACCAAAAAAAAAAAAATGCATTTGTATAAGTGTATGAGTTAACCCTAAATTTAATAAGCATACATAGTTGAAAAGAAACAAAAATGATTACTGATTTATACGGAGTTACAAATTAAGTAATGTTACCTCCTCTTGGGATCAGGCTCAACAAGCTTGTCATCCGCTTGGGCCTCACGATCGCCGAGTTCCTCGCTGTCGCTTGTTCCCGATACCTGACTAGATTCGGCATCCATCCTAGAGACAGAGGAAGCAGTTGTACCTTGATGATGAGCAGAATCAACAGCAGCATCGTTTGAATTGACGGCGTCTTTGGAGCGCTTGTTGTTGTTGGGAAGAGGGGGCTGGTGGTTGTGCTCCCCCTTGTAGATAATGGCGGTTATGTGTCCGTCTAGCGAGCGCTCCACCTTCTTCTTCACAGGACAGCCGGCGTGCGTGCACTTGTAGTAACTCCTCGGAAACTCGCTACCCTTCACCTGTTTCTGACCGTACTTCCTCCAGTTGTATCCATCATCAGCAGGCTTATCAACATTATTCAATGAAGAATTAGGCTCCGACAATATTCTCTGCCCTGGCTGCATGGAGCATTCGCTTGATTCTCGCATTGGTGGCATAGGGCCTTGATTGGTGTTGGAAGATGTGGCTGCTGCTGCAGCTGGAGCATGTGTGAATGAGAATGAATGTTGTTGGGGTTGGGCGTCGATTCTTGATGATTGCCCTCCATGTGAAGAACCCTGCTGGTGTGTCATTCCTAAAGGACCCTACGCATGACCATCACAAGTGGAATAGAAAACCAATTACATCATAATAATGTATCCAAACGTGCATTGTTTACTCCAAAAAGGGAAAGACTATTGACTTTAGACTAACAATCAATAGAGTAAGGTTTTGTTTTAAACACCACGGGCCCTTAATCAAAGGACACAGTCTTTCCACATCACTGGTTAATTAATGATCACACTTTCTTTACCCTTTTCTCTAGCTAGTTACGAAAGGAAAATGCTGCTCTCACAAACTTACACACCTTTTTCACAGGTTACAAGTTACAACGTACAAATTTTAGGGTAAGTAGACAGTGATTAAGGCTACAAGTATGGAGGTTAGCCGTTCAATAAATTAAAAAAAAAAAAGATGAAAAGGTTACAGTCACATAAAAGAACCCTAATCCATTCCAAATACCGTCAAGTGCCTACATTTTAGATTTTAGATAGGAAAATGCAAAACGTGAGCTCAGGAATCTTTTCTTTTCTTTTTCTTTTTGCTTCATGCGTCTGCTTATAAATGTCACTTTAAAGGGAAAAAAAATAGTTCAAAATTATTAGTCATTTAATAGGGACAACCAAATATTCACCCTTTTATTCCATTAAAATAACTATAGTAGGTGCACTCTTTAATACGCGTGATAGTGGGAATAGTGTCGAAAAAAAAATAATTATTTTCGTCCAAACACTCTAGATAAATAAATGAGAGACATAAATAATTAAATATAGTTCAAACTTAGTATTCACTTCAGAATTTATGAAAAAATGTATACAATTTAGAAAAAAAAATCAGATTTATGATAAATATAACTTGAACACACATAATTTCAGACATGTTATAGATATAACATATGAACGTGAATATGAATATCCAAATTAACGTGTATCATGAAACAAAATATATTGTCTACATTTACGTGACAAAGGAGTTATTTTTGGTATATATTGTCTACATTTATGTGACAAAGGTGTTATTTTTGGTAGGCAGTAAAAAATGATATATTTAATGGTAGACAAAGAAATGTTAATTATACTTATTTTATATAATTTATTTTTTATTTTTTATTATAAGAGATTTTAATAAAATTTTTATTTCATTAAAATATTATTAAATGATGGATAAATTGCGGGTGAATAAATTCTAGGATAACTGACTAAATAGGAAATAATGTGCAAACAATATCACCTCTTAATTTAACCGATTATGAGTTTTACTTCAATTCCACACATACTACAATAAATTATGGATAACCCCTTTAATCATCACAAACTAATGAAAAAAAAAAAAAAAAAAAAACCTTCATACAAAACAATCATCCATTTTAGGGAAATGCATGCAATGACCAAAGAACCAAGAAAAAGAGCATATAGCAGTACTGAGGACAGGGGATTTTACCTGAGCAGGTGAAAAGAAGGAAGCATGTGAGTCAACCTGTAGGCCGGTTGACCCCGCCACCGGAGAAGTCATGGCACCGGCGAGAAGCTGAGAGAACGACTTGAACTCGTCGCCGCCGCCGTCGGCGAAGAAGCTCGACACAAGGGTCATCGGACCAGGGCTTAAACCGCCGTTGAATAGGGTCTCCATTGAATTGCGTGGCGGCAGAGTTATGGTGGGCCTCTGCGGCGTGTCATCACCGCCGCCGCCATCACTCCCCGCCGCCTTCCACGGGTCTCTCTCTCCGTTTCCACCACCAACCATCCAACTTTGTTGGAAGCACAGAAAAATTGATCAGAGATTCCAATCTTCTCTCTCTCCTTTTTCTTTCTCTGTCTGTCTGTGTCCTAAGAACCGGAAAGATTTCCAACTTTTTTTCTCTCCGTTCTGTCTGAGTGTTTTGGTGTCTTTATATTTTGGGCTTGGTGGATCTATAAAAATTCAGCACAAAAAGTCCACGCCTACCCATATAAAAACCACAATCTCGTTATTATGATAGCTGTATATTTTTTTAGTTACTATGTTAATGTTGTATTTGTATTTCTCTAACATTATTAGTTTATTTGGATTTCCACTAATTTGATTAAAGTTAAGTCGGTTTGCTATAAAATTAAATATTTTTTTAATATTTTTTTTATAGATTTAATTAAAATGCACTGCCATTATAAATGAGTTTTACATTTATTTAATCATATATTGACACATTAATAAATATAAATGACTATTATACTCACCATTTAAACAATCATCTAAATAAAAAGAATTGATTAAATGATTATGTAAAGTGTTTTTACCATTAGTGTATAAAAATTAAATTTTTTAACAGAATTTAAATAAAAATTTCTATTTAAAAGAATAAATATCAAATTATTTAATTCATTTTGTAGTATTTTTTTAATTACTTAAAACTAAAGTCTTCTCTTTTTTTTATTTCTTGCTTTATAAAGAATGAAGAATTATTAATATTATGAGATTGGAGTTTCTGTCTTGTGGGGACACCTGTCACATAATGCAAAGGGCTAACTGTCACCACCGTACAGAATGTGAAATGTCCAAAAAGGGGCCGAAGACCTTTGGCGTCGTGGTTATTTGGCTGATTTCGTCAATGACGATGGGGTGTCGTGAGGGCAAGACAACCAGACAAGTTGAGGAGGAGAGAGTGATGGTACTAACAACTACTAAGCCTTCAACACATGAAAAAGAAAATTAAGGTAAACTACAAGTGTGCATATCTTCTGGAAATTTGGATGATGAAGACAAAACAATCGAAAAGTGAAGTGAGAGGCACAAACTGACAAATAGCATTTTCCCATCGAAAGCGCAAAAAAGGTTGAGGTCCTCTCGTATTCTCTTGGGGTAATGTTATATTATGTCCTCATACTTCGTTAATTTAGTTATCCTCATAATAAATTTGCGAATGACACTTTATAATTTTTGAGATAAAATAAGAAAAACTAATTATTGTCTAGTGTTATTCACAAGTTTGTCAAGAGGTCAGTTAGACTAATAAACTAGGAGAAAGTGATATTTCTCTTCTCTTACAAGCATTAGAGGAGCACATGTCATGATAAAAACACACAAATAAAATTAATAAATTAACATTAATAATAATAAATCCTATCATGATAAAAATCAAGACTAAGAAAATCAAATCAGACATCGAATTGATCCAGGCAAAATACACTATTAGAAAAATGTTAAATATTGACGAATTTTATCGGTAGATATATCCACTAGCATTATCGGTGGCTTTTATGTTCCTAATCCATTGGTAAATGCCTTTTTCAATTTTGGTGACAAAGACGTCAAATATCTACTGGTATTTTTGCCGATATAAATTGGTGCGAATTGGCGCTAACAATTTACTGGCAAATACATCCATTAGTAACTATTTAGGATTATTAAATTCGTCACTTATCTTCTTCTTTAATAAACAATCACATTTATCTAATTGTAGAATCCATATATGGACGAAACAGAATAAGCATGTAGCTTTCCACGTACGATTACTAATTAATAATCACACAATTAATTACTGAAATGACGAGAAAAAATTGGTTTTTTGCAACACAACACTATAAGGCATATATATACATATTATTATAGTTAGGTTAAATTATCTTTTTTATTTGGCAACTTTAGGTTAAATTATCCTCTTTATTTGGAAACTTTATTTAATCTATCAATTTTTCTCCTATTTTTTTTGCATCAATTTGGTTTTTTATCTCTACATGGTCTATCAATTTTGTCACTTAATTTTTTATTTGTATTGATTTGATCATCTATATTTCAAATCAATATCAATTAAGTCAGTCACATCTGCATCATGTCTATTACGAAATGACTAATTTGATGAAGACCAAATGACTAATTTGATGAAGACCAAATCCATTGAAAAGGTTTAAGATCCAAATTGTGTTTGGAGGAAAAAAAAAAAGATAATTTTATGGGATAAACCCTCAATTTAGTTTCTATTATTTTTTTTAACTCCGACAATTTTTTTGATCGATTTAGTCCCTATTATTTTTTGTGTTGACAAATTTAATCCTGTTATTTTTTAAATCAATCAATTTCCTCCATTTGAAAAAAATTTGGCCAGTTTAATCAATGCAAATTCTAAAAAGTAGACAAATTAGTTTATTCATTCATCTCTTATAATGTGACAACTGACTTAAAACATAACGTAAGAATGTGACACATTAAAGATTCATGTCACATCATTCACATTTAAAAAAAAGTCATTTTATGCCATTAATAACACGCCTCCTTCAAGTAAAATGATGTCGTTTGGTATCTCACGTCCACAAAAAGTGTGGATCCTCAATGAAAGACAAACATATGTACGCTTATAAAAGATGAAAATGAAATGTTTGAGTATTTACGTAATAAAGTAGACAAATTTTTATTAAAAATGATATGATTTAAAAGTAATAGGATTAAAGTGGCTAAATTGTTTTTTTAAAATAAATAAAGTTGTCCGACTTGTAAATTGGGTTTCTTTCCTATTAATCGTAACCAAAAACAAAAAAAAAAACATGAATCGAAAATGCAAACCTCTCTTACTTCCCTTCCCTTCTTCATTCTCCAAACACCTATTCACTGCTCACTTCCCAAGAGTGCTGCAATCTGCATCGTTGGTCAACTTTCTCTGTAGAACTAACCGCATTCAGAGAGAGAGTCCTCCAACATGGACAAGGCGTTGGAGCATATCAATAATCAGAATCAAACACAAACAACAACAAAAACCTTACCCCATTCTCCTTTCACTGAACCAATCCGTTGTATAGTAAAACTGGGTACGGTACCAAAACCTTACCCTATTGATTATTTTTTCTTTTCAAAGTTTGTTGCTTTGCAATGTTGCTAGCCTCCTGCATCTCAAAAGTAAGCATTGTTCATGTATATATAAGTATATCGGGTACCTTGTGCTTGTTCCTTTTTCAAAAACAATAAGAACCCAAAAGAGTGTTTCCTGTGGAATTTGGATGAAACCCATATGCCTGGAATGTTTAGATGTGATCATTTGAGGATTGATTTTTTGTTAGTGAAAAAAAAAAGTGAACTTTTTTTTTTTTGATGTTATGTTTTAAGGAGGGGCTGCAATTACTTGCAAGAATGAGTTAGAGATGATAAATGAGGAGATTCTTCAGAAGGTTTCAGAACAGCTGAGGGAGGCGATGATTGCATCTTCTAGGAAGCCTCCTGGTATGGATTGGAGCAAGAGGCATGGAGGCTCCGGAATTTGTTGCGACCCTGATGAATTCGGAGATCATTCGGTCACGGATTGTAGCCGTTTCGTCGTTGTTCATGGAGCAGGTTCCTTTGGGTTGCTTCTTTTCTTGAAGCAAACTGTTTTTTTCTGATTAATAAAAAAGCATTAGAGAAATTATAATTTTTTTTTGCATGTACAGGTATATCAAGACGAATAAGTGTGGTAGATAACAATAGATGCTTAATGAGAACAAGAGCTATTTTCTGTAAGAAAAATAAAATGGGCGTTTTGGTATGTAGACATCAAATTAGTCCTTCAATAATGATTACTGTCATCAATTTAGTCCTTTAAGAACCAATTTGATGGAAAATTGTTACATTGAAGGACCAATTTGATGTTTGATGTCATATATATATATATATATTTGGAAGACCAATTGATGTATTTATAAATGGAGGACAATTGTTTTGTTTCATATATGTTTGGAGGACCAAAATGAACAAGTACTCTCTTTTAAATGAAACTCCTATTCCACACATCTTCAAGCTTGTAATATATTAACAGTTATACAGAATAAATTATTTAAATATAGACTACTATAGATAACAATATTCTCTGTTACCTGGATTGAGTTAAAACTAGAATTAATAATCCTTTTGTACTTCAACTTCTGCGCATTGTATGTGCTGCTTAAAAACTACATCTCAATTTTTCATGATAAGCAGCTAGTTCTTACTAGGTTTCGGTGCTGCTGTCAGGTTCTTTTGGCCATTTCCAAGCTAGCAAATCTGGTGTCCACAAAGGACAATTGAGTAAACCTATTGTCAAGGGTGGATTTGTTGCCACCCGAATTTCTGTAAGTAATCATTTGCAACTTCATAAGATCTCTTTGCACTCTGCAGTTGTAATTGTGGAATTTATAAAGAGAAATGTGACATTTTGACTGTTATACTAGTGCATCTGCCACCTGAATGTTAACATGTTAACTGTTACTCCAAACTCAAATTAAAGCTAATCAAGTTTAGTCCTCATTTTCATGACGAAAATCGAATGCATTTGTTTCCAAATCCAGTTTATATACTGATGTTGTATCTTTTTTCCTTTTTCTTTTTTTGAGAAATTTTCTTATCTATTTTGTAAACATAATGCTTTGTTAAATGCTTCCCCATCATTTCCTTATAAATGTACGAACTTTTGTACAAAAATGAACCACTCATCTAAAAAGATGTGTTTCTGAATCTAACTTTCTCACACTAGGCATAGTTATTAACTTTGTAGGAGAGGCTGGGTTGCCTTAGTAATGGTTGTCAAGTCATACATTGCTTAGGATATGCTCAAGATAAACCTTTTTAATAGCTTGGACAACTGCACCCTTTAGCTAGCTTTTAGGTTTGACTTAGACTCACTCAATTCTAAGATGATATCAAAGTCTATCCTCTGTTTGCTATTGGACCACTAGCATATATCCAGTTCTGCAAACTTGACGCTCCACATGCCCAACTCTGGACGTGAGGGGTGTTAAGTCCTGCATTATTTAGGATATGGCCAAGATAATTTTTATATTAGCTTGGGAAACCCTCCCCTTGAGCTAGCTTTTTTTGAGCTAGGCTCACTCAATTCTAAGAATAACATTGATTGGTGCAATTTGTAATGTGGTCTTATCAGTGCCAAATCCTCAGTTTAGGTTGTATACAGAAGGTACATTTCCTCACTTGAGAATAATCAATAATTTGACTGGAATATCTCAAAAGTATGGAGAGTAGATCAAATGGCCGGTAACTCTTTAATCAAATGGCAGGTAACTCTTTAACTAAAGGTAGGGAGAGACCTAGAAAAGTTATAGAGGAAACTATTAGATAAGATTTAGAGGTTAATGGTCTGCATGAAAACATGGTCCTTGATAGGGCACTATGGTGTCGCTTGATCCATGTTACCGACCCCATGTAGTGGGAAAGCCTCAGTTGTTGTTGTTGTTGTTGTTGAATGTCTGAATAAATTATGGGGTCTCTATTAGTGCCAAATTTTTGTATGTTAGAAGAAGTTAGCCAACTGGTATCACTAGCTGTTTCTGAGACTATTCTTGTTGTTTAAAGACACTTGCTTCTATACATAATGGTATCACTAGCTGTTTCTGAGACTATTCTTGTTGTTTAAAGACGCTTCTATACAAATTATGCCTGGAACAAGGATCTCCTCCATTCTTACCATTTCATTTATTTCCAATTTCAGGTAACCACTCTCAATCTTGAAATTGTTAGAGCACTTGCCAGAGGTAGTGTCTATATTCCTTTGGTGCCAAAGCACTTTGTATCAATCTTTTGTTCCAAGCTTGTACGCTTTTAAGTCATATTGATATTTGGCTCACATGGTTGTTATCTATTTCCACTGATCTTCCGTTCATGTTGGATCACTACTTTCACTTATATGATCATGTAATGTTAATATGGCCCACCACCTTTTAATGAATGGTGAAGATGAGAACATAACTCTCTCCTTTTCATTTTGAAAAGGAGAGGACCTTGATCCTTTTCCTGACCTTGCTACTTAGTGGAGTATGAAAGTCCTTCAATTTTGTTTGTAATCCTCGATTAAAGAACACCTAATAGTGTAAAGAAATAAAGACAGTTAAAATCAATCCTTTCATAATCATACCCATTGATGTCTAATAGAATTGGCTGCTACAATCAATACAATACATATAATCCACTGAAACTGGAAGCGTTTTGCAGCATATCCCTTTTCATGTTTGGAAGGAGGTTTTTATCTGTAATTGAAGATTTTTGTATATGATATGTGCCACATTTATCTTCAACTGAAACTGAAAACTTGCTGCTGTATGTTTCACTCACCTCATTTTTTTCGCTTCATGTTCTTTTCAGAAGTATCAAAATTCATTCTAAAATTATATTTATTTCTGTGCGCAGAGGGCATTCCTTCAATTGGAATGTCACCTTTCTCATGTGGATGGTTCACCAAGGATAAACATGTTAGTAAACCCTCAACTATTTATCTGTCTGATCATCTCCATCAATATAATGATGTACAGACTTGTTTTGTCTTCCATTTCTGATCAAATTAGGGGCTGTTTGGTTTGTTTTCTACTGTATGCTCTCACTTAAAATTACAAAATTGCCCCCTTGTTTTCATTTAAATTATTTTTTTAAAGTTTTTTTTTGTTGGAAATTTTGTAAACAACAAAATATTGTTTTCACCATTTCCTTGTTTTCACTATTTTCTTAACAGAATCTTAATAAACATGACTTTAATTTTCTTAATTAATATTGAAAACATATCAACAAAAATTGAAAACAAAAAACAGACCAAGGAACCTCTTATTCTTCTAAGCTCATGTTCAACATGTGCAGATATCTTCAGGTGATTTATCTTCAGTGGCTAAGGCGATTGATTCTGGCTTTACACCTGTAAGATTGAATTCCTTACTTTATACCACTAATTTGAAGCTTTTGAACTATTTTCTACCATTCTTTCAGTCTTTCGTAGTTATTTTATTTACTTTCTTTTCTTTTTGCTCCAAGTAATATGGGGTTCATTGCAATTTGTCTAGGTTTTGCATGGAGATGCTGTGCTTGATGAGATTCAGGTAGAGAGACTCAGTGTATTCGGATTTATTGTTCATTAATAACGGAATTTTTTCGTCTATACTGTGCTTTCAGGGATGCAGTATTTTGAGTGGAGATGTTATCATAAGTCATCTGGCAGCTTACTCAAAACCTAAGTATGTTGTTTTCCTGGTATCCACCATACATCACATGTACCCATTTTTTATTATTGAATTACTTCAAATACAAAGCATTTTTCTGAGTCTAGTGATTATAGAGCATATGGTGATGAATATCTCAAATATAGTGATATGCAAGACGGGAACCAAAATTTTGGATTTGAATTATCTTGGACCAATATGCTTGGAACACCCTTTTACAATAGTAAATATCTGAAATTTTAGAAGACATTGCATGAATGTTTTCCATTAAGCACGGATATAAGACAGATGTCTATGGCGTATATGATCGTCCTCCAACAGAACCGGAGGCAGTTCTCTTAAAGGAGATTGGTGAGCACTTGTTTTAAACTCGATCTTCCGTATGGCTTATTCTCTTCATGGTTCAACTGTTACATAGCCATGTTTCCAATTACAACAGCTGTTGGTGAAGATGGAAGCTGGTCTGTTGTAAATCCAAAGTTGCAGAGTTCAAGTAAGCAGACTAAGTAAATCATTTTTCAGTTTGCTTTCTTTTCTATTATCTGGTCTCTTATGTTTTTTAGCAATGGGATATGTTATGAAACTTACATCTTATTTTGCTATTTTAGTAACGCCATAAATAATCAATTCTGAGAATTTGTAAAGCTTTTACATAAGCATTTCTTGAAAAATATCTGAGCTAAGGATTTAGATCCTCTAAAGTGAGATCATTCACTTTTGAGGGTAAAGTGAGAGATTTTGTTATTGGATCATTAAAGTGAAAGTGAGACTCATTCTCATTTTAATGATCCAATGGTGAGATCTCTCACTTTATTCTCTAAAGTGAGATTAGAGAGATCTCACTTTAGAGGAATCTTGCCCCTAAGTTAACATGCATGTTTTTGCCCTTGATTATGTGCATTGAACTGTGGATTGAATTTTTATGGATATTTCATCAGTTGAGCTGACAGTTGCGGCACATGATACAACTGGTGGGATGAAAACAAAGATATCAGAGGCTGCAATGATAGCAAAACTTGGAATTGATGTCTACATTGTAAAAGTAATGAGTTTTCGTATCATGTGATCTCATGTCTTTTGTAATATCTTGGAGCTCCTAATTTTGAGAAACCCTCTAACTGCATTCTCAGGCAGCAACAAGCCACTCACTAAGGGCATTAAACGGAGATCTGAGGAGCGGCATCCCTGACGACTGGCTCGGAACAGTCGTTAAATCTTCGAGATAAATCCAACATAAACATAATCTTTTGCAATAGCTCCCAATCATCAAATGTGAAATAGTAATTTTTGGGAGTCATCATCATCAATGTGAGTGATTTGTACTGAACAATTACACTCATAAATGGGTTACAGTAAAACAACTCACAAAAGTACATTTCAGTTGATAAAGAGTTGAGGACTAATGAGTCACAGATGATCTTTGACATTTTCGATTTGTTAAAAGTACATTTGTTCTGTAAAATTTTGGTGATTATTTTTTACTGAGGGTGTAAGTTCTGTTTGGCAACTATAACAATTTCAGTGCTTTTGACATTGTAAGTTGGAGCTACTTTTCGCAATTGGTTGGGTTTCGTTTTAAGGTCTGTTTGGTTGAGATTATATTCAACGCTGATGCTCCTTGAAAAGAAAGGGATCTGAGTGTAGCTTTAGTTGAAAGCTCAAAGGGAAGTATTTTCTTCACCGTTGAAAGATGATTAGCCAAAAGTGCTTCCCGAAAAGAATTCTCTTTTGTTCACCAAAAAGTAAAAAAGGACTAACGACAACCACACATTTGTCATATCTACGTTTTATGCAATTGATTCACATCTCCAAGATGTGCCATTAAGTGTGTTTCGATTCTGCGTTTGGTGAACACGATTTTTTGACCATCTGAATGTCAAGACTCAAGACTGAAGTAAATTAATTTTTTGTCAGTATTTTCTTTGAAAAGTAATTTTGACAAAATTGAGTAAAATAATCTTAGAAGGAGCCCTTCTTACTCAGGGTGAAAATCATTTTGGAATCCAAAAATCCCATTTGACAAAGAAAGGAAGCCGAAAAACCAAATAACAGAGAACGGGCAAAATGAATTGTCTCTAAACTCCCGTTTTTGGAAGGACAAAGCAAAACCAAACATGCAATAAATCGTGCAGGATTTGTGAACTACTTTTGTAGCCTTTGATACGGGGAAAAAACACGATAAGCTTCAGCAGAAAATAAGCAACACTTAAATGAAGAAAGTTCTATTAGAAAGGGACAAGGGTATGAGAAGTGTGTATATAGTCTTATTGGCCACACTAGCCAGCCAATATAACTTCAATCTTCATGCCATGGAAAAGTTCATGGATAGGTTAAAAGCACATTCCACATAAAGTCAACCACATCTTTTAAGAATGGCATCAAACTTTGGCTGATTTAGTACACAAACACGCACACACAAGAAATTTAAAAATACTATATATCATCTCAAATTCCATAGTCTGCTTTTCCAGCATTCAACATGACATGGCTCTTACTACTTGGGGCCAATGTCCTTAAGTGCAGCAATCTGCTCCTCACCCATGGAAGACATAACAGTCACAACCAGATCCTTACCCTCAGCAAATCCATCCTTGATCTACACATCAGAGAAATCGAATTGATGCCAGGCATTGTTAAATATCTAAAATGATCACATATGCAATAATTTCGTGCACCTAATTAACTTAACTAGTAAAACCATTCCAGATAGTTCGTAAAAGGGATCAAATCAAGCAAACTGACCTGTGAAAGCAGATTATCATCGGTTGGAAGCCTAAGGTCATCCTTGGTACCGCCAGAATCAGTCAGCAGACTCACCTAGCATATTAAAGACAATAAATCCTTAATCCATCTTCAAGAAAATAAAGAATGATTCCAACCTACCCATAAGGGGTTTTGCAATTTCGGTTTTGGTACCACCAATTAAAATAAATTATGGATAATTCAGTTAGAAAAATGGTTAGTCGCACAATTTTTCTGTTCAAGTTAAATTATCTGGACAAATGGTTAATTAGTGTTGTTAACAGTACATAATTTAGTGATTAACTTAAATTGACAGTTTATCAATAATGTACATGCCGGGTAGTGTCAATGTGACTTAAAAAGAAAAGGAGTGAGGGAGGTAAGTGTAATCTTACAAATCCATCTTCTGAGATATCAATGAGCTGGTAGTCAGTGCGGTTGACATGAGGAACCTGTAACACAAGGACATGTGTTTCATTCTATAATATCATATAATACAATACATAACGTGACCTAATTAAAGTAAAATCCAAATCCAAAGTTAAAAGACTCTCAATAGTCTCATACATCACAGTTATGGGAAGATGGGACAATATCTTCAAGCTTCTTCCCAGTGAAGATGTCAATACCAACAAAGTGACACTTGGCGTGTCCATGCTTGCCAGTTTTGGAAGTTGAAACCTCCACAACCTGTCACCAAAAAGTACCACATAAGAAATTCACCTTAGTTTTCATAATCAACCAACCACACCAGCATCCTGAAAATAATAGGAGAAGCATTGAGTGGACTGACTTAACATGAAAATCAAAACTCACGAAAGAGGAAGCCAAAAGTTGTTAATAAGTAGGAAGCGGCACCTGAATTCAACCTCAACATTTAGAATTAGAAACGTAATTATGAGGTCATTTTCATTAAAAACTTAACCTAGATACTATTTTCTTGGTCTTAGTTATGCAATTTTGGTCCGAAAGTGGTGGTCAAGTAAAATCCTCTTCAAAGTGTCGACCAAAGGATTTGACTTACACGAAAAGCTAACCAGGGATGGAGTCCATTTCTTAGGCCACCAATCACTTTTGAGTCTCCTTAATTTTTGATCTAGCAACTAGTATAGTCTGACTCGAGCTGCCGGGTTAGCTCACTACAGCACACTATAAAGATAGTAAAATTCTTCGGGAGCTAATTTTTCTCACTTGAACCAAGTGTTAGTATTTCGAGAATAATTTCTATGCAATGATTCTACACTATCAGCTAGGGCGTGAAAATTAATCCAGAGTACTTTTGAGTCTCCTTAATAATACTAGACAGCCAGATAAAAATTAACAAAACCTACGGAAATTTTTTTATTGAATAGAATAAAATGACGTTATTCACCTGCTTATCCAAGAGTCAACACATGCTATGCATTTGTTGGCAAATAAATTGGGACAAAAATTTAATTTAGCTAGAATTTTTCTCTTTGATAGCTCCTTCTAAACAAGAAATGAAATTCCTTCGTTCTTACTGATTATTAAACGACGTTTTGTATTACACGGCGCAAAAAAGAGGTAAATCTTAAGGAGGTTGTTACGATTTGATTAACCCCAAATAAAAGTAAAAATAAATAAATAAAAACCGACATAGAATTAGGCAGCGAAAAAGATTTAAAAAAATGAAAAGAAAACCCTAACAAGTAATTGAGTAATCGTAGAGACCTTGCAGGGCCTGTTTTTGATGACAATGTAACCGTTCTTGCGGATGGTTCCAGCTTGCTGAGGGAACGTTTTGGATGCTCCTGCATCACCCTTCGCCTCGAAATGGTGCTCCTCGTCAGACAATTTTTTTTTTATCACTGTGATGACGATGGATGATATTTCAGAAATTCAATTCACAGAGGGAGAGAGAGAGAGAGAGAGAGAGAGAGAGAGAGAGAGAGAGAGAGAGAGAGAGAGAGAGAGAGAGAGAGAGAGAGAGAGAGAGAGAGAGAGAGAGAGAGAGAGAGAGAGAGAGAGAGAGAGAGAGAGAGAGAGAGAGAGAGAGAGAGAGAGAGAGAGAGAGAGAGAGAGAGAGAGAGAGAGAGAGAGAGAGAGAGAGAGAGAGAGAGAGAGAGAGAGAGAGAGAGAGAGAGAGAGAGAGAGAGAGAGAGAGAGAGAGAGAGAGAGAGAGAGAGAGAGAGAGAGAGAGAGAGAGAGAGAGAGAGAGAGAGAGAGAGAGAGAGAGAGAGAGAGAGAGAGAGAGAGAGAGAGAGAGAGAGAGAGAGAGAGAGAGAGAGAGAGAGAGAGAGAGAGAGAGAGAGAGAGAGAGAGAGAGAGAGAGAGAGAGAGAGAGAGAGAGAGAGAGAGAGAGAGAGAGAGAGAGAGAGAGAGAGAGAGAGAGAGAGAGAGAGAGAGAGAGAGAGAGAGAGAGAGAGAGAGAGAGAGAGAGAGAGAGAGAGAGAGAGAGAGAGAGAGAGAGAGAGAGAGAGAGGGGAATTTGGGACAGTGTGGTGTGGATATTTCTGATTTTATTTTTATAGACTCGGCGCACGGCAATAGAACATGCTTACCTTCCTTGCTTTCTTTCTTTCTTTCTTTGTTTTTTTTTTTTTCTAAAGACGTTTTTCAATGATGCGTTTGTTGACCTTTTCCCGATAATTATTGATCTCTCTCACCGCCCAGAATCATATTTCTCCTTTCTTTTTCTTTAATTTACCCTAGTCTTTTCTTTTTCTCCTAGATTTAAATGATAAATTTGATCTCAGGCGGTGAAAATGAATCCGATTAGCAAGCTCAATTTATTTATTCAGTTAAATAAATAGATTAAACATATAAGATTTAATTCAATCCATGAATAATAAAAGTGATTAAGGTCTTATCTATTTAACTTGTGGGTTAAATTTAACATAAACATAAGTCACAAACTAAGTTTTTGTATGTTTCAAAATAGTGGTATTCCTGTAATATGTTTTAAAATAGAGATAATTTCTTAAATAATTTATATGACAAGAGCAAAAGAGTAAAATTATCCTAATTTATTTATTCACGTTAAATTAATTAATCAAACATATAAAAATTAGCATGCTCGCGAGTGGTAAAATTTTGTTATGGTTTAGTATGTTTAACCCGTGGGTTCAATAAGTTGAACCGGCCCATTTAACTGCCTTAATATCAACATTGTTATTTTAAGATAAAATGCACCCTACCCCGTATAGACTTATTAATATTGCATTTTATCTCAAATTAACATTTTTAAAAAAATTGTACTTTATCTCAAATTAAAATCAACATTGCACTCAAATTTTAAACTAGAATCAAAATTATACCATTTTTGTTTTTAATTTGATATATTTTATTTGCTCTAATATTGAGACGTATTTACTCCTATAGATCACATTTTTTTGCCCATGCCTGCTAGACCCCACGAAATATAAATAAAGAATTTTTTTTTTACAATCACAATTTGCAAAACAATTACAATATGCGTGTTGGTGGCACGAAGGCAGGCCCCACTAGTATTTTACAACATGTATGATTTTTCATTTATTATAACGGGAAATAAATTTTCTTACGTTAAAAATACTCATATTTAGTCATGTTAATAAAGAGAGAAATATAAACATTTAAATTTAGTCCTACTAATTTTTAAAAAATTCTACTTATTTAAAGTTTGTATCTTTTTCTCTTTTAACATGATTAAACTATTAACATGATAAAATTCATTCCAATTACAATATGCATATTCATATTCAACTCATTCAAAGTGTAATAAAATTACAATATGCATGTTCATATTCAACTCATTCAAAGTGTAATAAAACCAAACCATAATGTTTGTAGTTCAAGTGGCTCCTGGATAGTGCTGAAAATGGCCCAGAGGCTAGGTTTGGATTTAAATAGGTTTAACTTACTTTTAAATTATTCGATCTAAGCTTGAACTATTATTCATAATAGAATTTTATTTAAGGCTCAATTTGGTCTTTTTAAAAGTCTAACCTAATCCAAAAATTTGTTTATAAGCCTACTTGAAGCAAATAAAAAACAAATAAGAAATAAAAGTTTAAATGTTATCTGTCAATAAAGTTATACATACGATGTGTTGTAAATGGAGAGGATAACAACAATAGGAGAACGAGTCACGAAAACAAATTCGTTGTCCTTGAGAATATTATTCTGGTGTTAATCTGAACACTCCCCCAGGATTAAACAGTACCTTCCAGACTAATATCTAGGTAACAGAATTGGCGAGAATTACTTTGCCCAGGGAAAGGAAGAAGAAGAGAATGTAGCAGGTGTACCTAATGCGAAAACTACTTTGACCAGCCCAATTAGTTTGAACTCATGCGCGCGAGCCCAACTTTTTTCTCAAGCCTTTTTACCAATACAACAACAACTAAGGTATATAAACACTTGGAAGATTTGGGTGCTAACCAATGTGGGATTCGAATTTTTGAAATACTTAACATTTTCCAACAATCCCCAACATATTTCAAAAGTTCATGAAAAAGAATTTTAAGAAGATTTTCTTGAGCAAATACAGAAAAGTGTAAATATTTCGAATATGGTGCCTTTTGAGCTATGAATCAGACCTAGACTATTGAGACTTAACATACAAGTGAATTAGTAGAGCAAGCTCCATGAACCAAGACACTTTAGTGTATGCCAGAGGCCTCAACAATCATTTCACCCCCACAATTCTTGTTGTTAACGCGGTTGTGCATTTTTCGGCCATGCGCGTGTCTGGTGTTCATGAGTGCTCTAGAGATTAGTCAAATCTCATGCAAGCGGCCCCACTTGACACTCATATGAGTGGTTCCATCAAGTACATGCTGCACTTCATGCACTACCCATAAGTGCTATGGAGATCATTAAGAGCTCTTATACTCATCCTCCCAAAATGCAGCTCAACACTTATAACCCAGGAATGGTCTATAAATTAGTAATTCATCAAATGGATATTAAAACCGCGTTTCTGAATGGAGAATTAGAGGAAGAAATATACATGACTCATATTTATTGTGATATCTTCATAGATTTACTTTATTGATATGAATTAAAATCACAATTTATTGGCTATGTAACTGCATGATTCTTTTTCCATTTTTATATTTTGGCAGAATTCAGATGTTATTTATTTACATGTGAAAGCACAACTTTATCATAGAGATCAATAAAGCAGACTTTAGCTAAGAAGTTGTTATTTGTGCCACCATGAGCACTGATTTTAGATGTTTATTGGGTTGTTTCACTCCTCCTTCCTTGATGGCCAAAAGCCAAAGGGGATGGAGGTTAGGTGACCATTGTCACAAAAACTGCAGTAGTATGGATATATTACAGTGGCAGTTTCTATGTCATCTTATTAGATGGATGTCCGTAATTATCTTAAGAAGGGGAAAAATGTTGTACTCTATTTTTCTTCATCAAGTTTTTTATCCCATTGAGTTTTTCCTTGATAAGGTTTTTAACGAGACAGCTTACATTATGAGGATGTTGTACTCTTTTTCCCTTCACTAAGATTTTTTTTCTTCTAATGAGTTTTTCTTAGTAAGATTTTAACTAGACATATCCTTAACGAGACATTTGGTATGAGGTAATCAATCCAGATTACCGGTAATCTAACTTTTAAATTACTTGGTGATCCAAATTAATTTATTTGGTGCGACAAGATTGTTGGTAATTTAGATTGCTCATGTAATCCTCATTTCCTTCAAAGTGGTAATGTGGATTACCTCAATAGGAAGTGTCTATATGAATTACCACCTCTAGGTAATCCTAAATAATAATAATGATAATAATAATAATAATAATATAAAAATATATTAAAATAGTAATAATGAAAATAAAAATAAAAATAGTAATAATAATAAATAATAATAATAATAATAATAAAATAATAATAATTATGCATATTACCTCGTAATCTTTTTTATATGTCAACTAAGGTATATAAATTTCTAATTACATTACCTATGCACACCAAGCACAACAATGTAACATTATCTGTAATTTAAAAGGTGATAATCTTTCAAAAAGGTAATCTAGATTACCTAATAATCTTGGAGGTAATGTAACAAACGCCCCTAATGGACATCCAAGGAGGAGTTTTATAAAATGTTATTGGAAGGTGGATATCATTATCTTAATTTGGTTGATATACAATTATATAGATATATCTTGATATGACAGAGATTTGATGTAATACTGTTTATCTCACCCTTAGCTTATAAATAATCATTTGGTTCACCATATAACATGCATATGAAAATAAGAATAACATCACTCTATTAATTCTTTCTGTCTATCTCCTCTATTATTCTTCCCTGCACTTTTTCTCATTAGTTTCATAACACCAACAATATAATAAAATAATAAAATCAAATTCCTAAAAAGAAATAAGAGAGAAAGAAAGTAATATATAAGTCTCTATATATTTTTGTGTAAACGAGTATGGTAAATGCACTTCAATATTTGGTGAACAAATATTATTGTTGCATAAAACTATTTTTCTTGCTGACAAAATATACTCTAAATGGAAAGGGAAAAAAAAAGACTTAAACATGTCTCTTCCTCATTCTGTCGAATCTTTTTTTGTATTCTTTTTTATTTGGGTGTTGAGATGTGGCCTCTTTACATTTTTATCCCTTTTAGTATAATTTGTATATCAAAATATGGGTTAAAACACAAATTTATAATTATATAGATTAAAATTATCATAGAGTGTGATGATTTCAGATACAAATCTATATAAATGTAATTTTTTTCATGAACCATATTATAAGATATAAATTTTTTTGAAAAAGTATATGTGTGTGTGTATATATATATATATATATATATATATAATAAATCCTTGAGATGACGATGCTTTCCTTCTTTTCTCTATCACGGAAAAGTTTAGCGTTAAATTTACGCAGTTCTGAAAACGCTGCAACGACGCACCGCCACGTGGGGCTGGTGGGACAGCCTTCTCCCACCATCTCCACACGCTTCTCCACGTTTAAGTACTGTTTAATATTAAAAAAATTGAAACTTTATAAAAGTGAAAAGTTTTTGGGGTTAATTACATTAACCAATCCTAGGTGATATTTATACACAGAATTTGAATGAGTGACTTTAGAAAAAATATTGTGGTTTATTATCAACAAGATGAAACTCATGCATAACGATTTGATCTAATGGAGTAAACTTTTCACATCCTTAGCTCTCGTCTAACTCACTTTCTCAGTTTAGATACCTTGAATCTATATAAAAAAAAAAAAGAGGAGATGTAATAGTTTTTCCCCTTAGACGAGGCTTATCGTTAATGATCATTTTACGTATTCAAGTACTCTGTACCCAAAAAAGTATTACATGAACAACCAAGTGAAAGCTTCGAAGCTACACTGAATAGCTCTGGGGGGATGTATTAGGGGAGGTGAAGTTGGTAATATGTTTTCTGCTCATTGACCATATTTGTGGATTTAAATAATGGAAGAACTTAGTGGAAGAACAGATGAATGGATTTTCTCTGCAGAGGATACAATAAATTCCCAGAAAATACACTGAGATTTAGATTAAAACATTAGTAAGAACCCAGCAAACCACTTGCGAGCCTCTCTAGCTACCTTCATTGCCAAGCATAGCATAAACACTTAACTTATACTACCAGAAGAAGTTGATCCCATATTAATGTCGTTCACTTTGTGGATGAATACACGAGGAGGCTCTTCTCTGTCATTAGCATAGATGCAATAACAAAATGAATAAAATAAATATTTTAAGTCAAAGGCATAATACTCTTCTTCCATGTTCAGCTTCCTTGCCTAAACTTAAGAACTATATTTTTGGTATTTAAATGAAGTAATTAAGTCATTTCAATGTGACACCACAGCAGCTAGCTAGACCTTTCCTAGCCTTAGTGAGATGAAGGTTTCACATCATTTAAATGCAAAATATGACCCCAAAAGTGCGAATCAAAATGCATGGAGTTTACATTTGAAAATGCATAAAGAATAAAGATGTGAATACCAAACAAGAGTGACCATTACCAATTTTTAAGCACTGTTCCTTCAAACATGAGGGCCAACAAAAGCATATATCATGGGTGAGTGAAAGAAAGGAAGAGCATCTTCAGGGTTCATTGATAAAATAAATGAAAATTCATTCTCTAGAATATATGCTGCTTATATGTAAATTACCACAATCCAGAGCATAAAATGAGTAAATGATTCACGAAAATCAGAGTATCATTTACACTAATAACTCTTTCGCATATGAATAACTCAACAGCTCAGATTTTCAAGTCTACAATGAGATATTGGCAACGCTAGAATGTGATCCTGGGATATCAGTACATGCTTAAAAATCTACAAGAAATAATATGAAACTCACTCCTTTATGATAATGAAGAAAGAAGGAAAAGAAAATTCCAATGCTTAGGTAGAAACGTTTTACCAGGTTCCACATTTGATATCAAAGAAATGCGTAGAGGACAAATAAGAATTACTCACTTTTCCTTTGCTTCTTGATATGTATAGCTTGATGCTACAGCCAGAAGCTGTCCCTCATGGTTGTGTGACAAGGATGCAACACTATTTGGACATCTTGGCAACTGAAATTGTGGAAAGATGGTATTTTAGCACCAAAAACAGCTGAACAAATTACAAACATATCATAGTGATTAATGATTAGACACATACAAAACTAAATAGGCAAATACCTCAACTAGTCTTTTTCTACTTTCAGCATCCCATATGGTAACATAACCTTCATTGTCACCAGTGACAAAAGCGCCAGAAACACTAAAAGGAAATTAAATTAATCTAGTTATAAGATTCATAATTTATAATAGCAACTTATATATACAAAAGAAGGCACATACAGTGGACTGAATGCAATATCATTCACTGATGCTAAATGATGCCTTCCTTGCTTTGATTTTGGATGACACCGAAATATATATCTGTAAGAGTTTGATATAGCATGTTGTTAGAACCTGTCACAAGAATCTGCCAGCTCAAGTGTTTTTAGACAAAATAAATTGGATTCCAAATTAGACAATAAATAACTAGATAGATTAGGACATATATTAGGCAGGTATCTAAAGGAGATTTTTCAAACGGTTGAGAATCATGATCAGTGGTGGCATAAATTGAAAAGATAGAAGCTGACGTTACAAATGAATACCATGCATTCTCACATGCCCTCTAAGAATCATGCATTCATCAAAGGTTTTTTTGTCATAAATGTGTTCAACCATAATGTAAATGATAAATCCAAATGTTGTGCATTTGAAAATCATCACCCATAGTAAATTCATGATAAAAAGAATACATCATGTCTCTCATTTGTTGTTAGTTATCCTATCATGAATAGAATGTCAACAAGCCTATAAAGGTAAATTGGAGGAATGTAATACTAATACAGTAATACTTATGGAAGTTAGACTACAAAAGTAAAGCACCTGGAGTGAACCAGGTCCTTAATTAGTCTTTCAGCAAATGAGCAAGTGCTTTTTCTTTTTCTTTTCTTTTTTTGACGAGAATGAGCAAGTGCTTTTGTTATGCACAGCAACAGGGAAAAGATAAAATGGAAAGGAAAATATAATGCATCTGAAATTTTTGTTTGGGATAAAAATGCATCTATTGAAAGATATCATCTAAAACTGACCCGTCATCTGAACCAGATGAATAGGAAATCTGTAATGCTACTCGTCCATCTACTGATCCAGCTGCAAATCCTGCAAGAACATCAGATTTCAAAATTGCCTTCCTGAACTCTGATTGTCTATGAATAGATTTTGAGTAATTTTAGGTAAATATCATCATGCATATTAACATTATCTAGGACACCAAGTAACTACAAAATGACACAACTTAAAAAAGTTCTCAAATGTAGATCTGAAAAAGGAAAATAATTGCTATAACTATTTGCATAACTTTTAAGTGGTGCATTAACTAGTCAATGTAGCAAGCCTTAAGTTGACAAAATTAACTCAGATAGGCTTCATAGTTCATACCTTCTGCATAAGGAATTGAACTGGCACAACTTAAATGTGTACCATTGAATGGTTCCTTTGACTGAATTGCTTTGTCAAAGTTACGTAAATCATAAGCATGCACTGATGCTCCAACGCCTACAGTAAGATTAAACCCCAACACAGAAATGAAGTCCACTTCTGCACCTAGACTTCTCATGCATGAAAAATCCTTCTTTGTGCGGATGTCCCACAACACTAACTTTTTATCAAATCCAGCTGTGATCAACTGACCTGTAATAACCAAGGCCAATAATATTATGAACATATTTTTTGGGACAACAGAGCATGGCCATGATTGACCTCTTTTCTGCCAAAACCAGCATCTCAATGTTTTTAGTTTTATGCACTTTTAAGAATATGATGAAGCTTATAAACGAAAATCTGTTTATAATTACAATTGAAAAAAGGCACATTTAATACAATTATATTGCACTAATGATATTGCAAGTGGAGACATAAAGGAAAAATCTTCTCCCTTTGAATTATAGCTTTCCTTTTTATTTCATCTCTCACAATCATAACAACATCCTGGATGTTCCCAGCAGTAGTTTATTGAGCTCGGTGCTAAAATATCTTCTCAAGAAAGAAGTCGTCAACGCCTTATGCTCACAAATTTGATACAAAACCTGAGAGGTGAACATTTGATATTTGTAGCTATTTCAAAGCAATACACCCAGGATTGTCTCACAGCTTTCTAGTAACATGTATTACATTATACATTCATACATGCTTCAACAAATATGAGAGCAACAGAAAGCACGTAGAACAGAAAGGAAGAACAGAGGATTATATATGAGTTGCTGATATGCCTCTCAAGTACATCATCACATCAACAGATGAAAAAACAATAAAAAGGTAACAATTACAACAGAAATAGCTAGAAACGAGCTTCAAAGGTTAGGTCAGTAGCTTACATGTTTCACTGGAATATCCAATACATGTTGCCATATCATCGTGACCATCCATTGTATCAATAATTCCTGAATCCAAGTCATACCTATAAATTTTAGCTTAATAGGAGTCAAAAAACATACTAAAATAAAACACAGCACATTCACTGCAAAACAAAGGAAAGCCGCATGCCTATTTCTTAAGGCCGCCACATAACTCCGACATGAATACCATGAATGCTAGCAAAATACAATATGGAATATCAAATGTCATGATACGCTTATAAATCCAGTCAATAGAGAATTTAAACAGTTGGCATTCACAACACTCCATTCCTATTTTCTCTCACTCATACACTTTCCATCAAGAAAAATGTTAGACAGCCAAAAATATCAACAGAAATTACATGTCATGATGATATGGCATGATTTGTGGCCTTCGGATGAATAAATTGACCATACCAATACATTTCATCCAACCACCACTATGATTTCTATAAAAAATTCTGGTTAAATTATTCTGACTTTCTAGCTTGCTATTTCTTCAATAATGTTTACTGTCATTTATCTATCCACTGCAAAACAAACCATGTTTCTTAACAAATAAACTATCAAATTTGCAGTTGGAGCCTGCGTACATTCAGCAATCATCTTAACTCCTAGTTCTGTTACCACTTTTTATCCCTAAGTGCTTAGTCATTTTCTCAACTTACCTACTCTATCAGCACCATCCAGCATTCATACACGTGAAAGTTCAAAACGTAAATTTTCAATTTTGCAAGCCCAATTGTAGATCAATCGGCACAACAGTAGTCTCGAATACCAGGGGGTGTAGTAATGTTAAAAACGCAATCCTCTACAACTCCGCATAGCTTAATCAAGAGAAAAGAACTAACTAATAACCAACTCGCTGAATCAAACTAATTTCTTCTAACTAAGGTGCTGTCAAGTTCACCAAGTACTACTACTAGTACTAACTAACTAATTATGGTAACAATCATGACATAAATGATTTCTTTTTTTCGAAAAGTTTATCTTCTTTAGTGAAGACACATAAATGACTTTTATTATGTCTCTAACAAACCGCTACAACAAAACCGAAACCCTCTAAGTTCTTATTTTTTTGAATAATAAAGATTATTATAAGGCATTTAATTCGAAACCACAAATAAATAGAACAGAACCTTCGAATCAACCCATCAGAACCCGCAGCGAAAGCAACCGATTCGTCCTGGAAGCAACAATCCAGAAGGGCGGCTTCGGAAGGAGCTTCTACTCTGAGCAACGAAGCGTCGACGTCGTACAACCGAAGACTCTGCCACAGAAAAATTTAACCAGCGAGTAGTAACTTTCAGAAAGATTATAAAAAAAAATGCACAAAAGAAGAAAAACGCATGGCTTCGAGAACTGGGAAGAGGTTTGAAGCTTACGGAGTCCCAAGAAGAAATGAGGAGGTTGTTGGAGTGGGGGCCGAATCGGAGTCTTGAAATGGCGTCCCTAATTGGAGCTTCGAATTTCAATTGGGAGCAACCTGCGTTGTTCATTTTTTTATTTTTATGTTTTTTGGCGGCACCCGGAAGCGATTCAGTGCATCGGCGGAGCCAGTTGGGAGGAGTGGGATGCGAGCTTGGAACTTCAAATTAAAACTGAAACTGGGTGTGAAATAAATTCTCCCGCCCAATCAATGTATAGAAAACTGGATCTTATTATTACTATAATACTTATTAATAGAAAAATCCATACAGCCAACAAGTGGATCCGTGGCGCAATGGTAGCGCGTCTGACTCCAGATCAGAAGGTTGCGTGTTCGATTCACGTCGGGTTCAATTCCCGGTCCACGAATTCTTTTACCTTTATTCAACTCACCCAGGGAAACGTTTTCATACATGCGGTAATTATTTTCTCATATTATTAGGGTTTAACTACCGCACTGTAAGAGCTTAGATTCATTAACAAGCTGAGAGGCATTATCGTTAACAGGCTTTTTACTCTTTCAATGAAATATTACATCACTTCACATCACTTAAGGCTTGTTTTTCTTCAAGAAGGTTTATCTTGCGTTCTAGATACTTAAATGCTGCATTCATGTCAGCAACTCTATTCTATTTGCATGTGTGCTATTTTTCTTTTCTTTAGCCCATATTTTTAAGACTCGAGCAACATATTCTGGATCTTGTACCAAAATTTTGTTTCCATTCCATTATGAATAAAAACACAATCCAGTTAGAAAAGATGGACATTATCCAATGTAAGTAAATGGTGAGAAGCTAAGAATGTTGCCTACCAATCCCCATTCTAGAAGTTTTGTCAATCAAGGTTATGATCCACAGTTACAATTAAACATGCAAAGCCAGCTACGGAGAACGGATGATTTTTAACTAATCTGCTCAAGATTAAACTGTCAGCTCCTTTTGAAGGTCAATAAAAACCAACTATTAATGATATTGATTCATGCACTCAAGCAAGAAAAGCCTATCACAGATGTTAAGAACAGAGAACATACCATATTAAGTTCAACAGAGAATCAAGTCAAACTAACAGAAAAAGGAG
This sequence comes from Nissolia schottii, assembly GCA_003254905.1. Classification (NCBI taxonomy): domain Eukaryota; kingdom Viridiplantae; phylum Streptophyta; class Magnoliopsida; order Fabales; family Fabaceae; genus Nissolia; species Nissolia schottii. The sequence continues at coordinate 51,090 of QANU01102101.1, read as the reverse complement.
GCACAAAATTTCTCATCAAACAAACACTACGGAAACCCTACAGAAATTGTCAACATTCAAATATATACAGGACTTCAAACTTTTGACAAAGAAATCAACATTCAAGACCTTTCAAATTCAAAATCAAGAACTCTCATCCGGAACAAAGAAATCAAATCTAACATCAACAGAAGAACCAGAACTGTCTCCGGTTTCCTTATACTCAATATTTGTTATTGTACCATATTCATCCATCTCTTGATATTCTGGCTTAACGCGCCGAACAGGCACTGTGACAGAGTAGATAGTTCCAAGATCTGTATCAGCAGAAACACTCAACTGAACTTTATCCTGCGATTCTATTACCACAAAATCTGATAGAGCACGCACAATGTTGTTAACAATTTTTCGCTTAGCCTCATCACTTACTTCACATCGATCAGAGAACAGAATCATCTTCAAGCGTTGCTTGGCAATCCTAGCATTAGAGCTTTTTCTTGATACAGCTGATGGGAAAATGATCTTCCATGCCAAGTTTAAACGCTCAAATAAGTTCATATTAACAGCATCAAGAAGAAAGTTCTCAGCTTCTTGGCTAACTGATTTTGATGAAAATTTAGGACCTTCAATGACTCCAGAAACTGGCTTGCAATAGCCATGCACATTGCGCCGTACAATTGTCAGACTGGGACATTTTGGGGTGAATTCGGACATGCTCGATGCTCCATTTGTGTAACTGTGAAAGTCAACCTATAAGACATAAAAACTAAGAAATTAATGAGAAGGCATTTCCAATGCTTAATCTACAGAAAACCTTGAACACTTGTCAATTATTATCAGCAATGCAACATTTAACAAGCTAAACCAGAGGCTTCACAGTAAAAATATCTCAACAATAAAAAGATTAAAAAAGAACATCTTATTGGACCTATATCTTGGTAGTGAAAATTTAGAAAGAAAAAATGCAGTTTCTCATCCCCTTAAAGCATACTGATCTGCCCAGCTAAAATGGTAAAAACTAAATACGTGTTCTCCAATGCCAATGAGGCAAGTAGCTTATCAACTATATATTCTGCATATTTCCAACCAAATGAAATAAGGTGGAGAAACAGTTATGTCCGCTTCTAGTGGGCCATGAAATAGAATTATAACTGGTGAATGCAGGTTATTCTATCAGATTAGCCTAATGCGATCTCTCATTACTGTCAAACCACCCACGAACTATGTCTTTCAGTAAAACAGCCTTTTCAAAGGGTGATCAACCCCCACCCACGAACTACGTCTTTCCTATTCTCCACTTTCGTATTTTTGTTACTCAAATAGGTGATGATGTACATGGATTTCTAACAACTAAAATAGCACTATAACTTATCGCAATTATACATACCTTTCACTAGCCAGAAGTTTATTCTCTTTTTCCATTATGAATACTTCATATTTCATTCATACTAGTATTAGCTTTTAAAAAACCTAGTTCAAGAAGGACTTGAGAACAAGCAAAGCAACACCATAAATTTCAATCCTTGCAATCTACCTGCCTAAAAGTCAAAAATCTTGAAGAGTATACAAACATTTTTTTCCCCCAAATAAAGGCGGCCACTAAGAAAGAGAAGCGAGAACCTAAAAATTAGAAATGTGAATTATCTTTAACTAAGCATAAGACCCCTAAATTACAAAACCATAGTATATATACATCAACGGCCCTGAAACCTTCCACCCGAAAAATTAAATAAATAGATAACTAATCAAATTCCAGAATCCTGAAATACGCTGATTTGGAAGATATTGTACTTATGGGATTTCAATTCACCATGAAATTGAAAATTCGACCAAATTCCATATGAGAACACACGAATCCTCTGATTACACAGGTGAAAGAGGCAAGAAACAAAAGTATGACATGAGAAATAGGAGAGAATAGAGACAAAAAAAAATAAATATTGAAAGAAACCTTTGGGGAAGGGAAAGAGCAGGTTCGAAGTGGGTGCGAGTGAGAGTGATAGAGAGGGAGAGTAGCGGAAACCCTAAGATCACCGGAAATCGCCATTGTTAACAACCAGCTTTGAGCTTTGATTTTCCTTCGACGGCGTCTTCTGCTCCTTCGAACTTCAGTGTGACTGTGTGTGCTCCTATTTGCCCACAATGCCGGCACCCGATACGTCGTCGTCTCACCCTTCATTTGCTCACTACTTTCTTCTTTTTTTTTTTTTAGGTTGCCTGTCCGGTATCCAATGACTTAGCCTTGACTAATTCGGGTCGACCCGGGTCGCGCACCACCCGCGCTTACCACTTGGACCAACCGCCGTTAGTCACTACTTTCTTTTATGGCAAAATCATGATGAGTATGGACAGCACCATTTTTTTTTGGAAAAAATGTGAAAATAAAATAACAAAATTATCATATTACTCAAATGAACCAATTTAAAAGTTATTTTTAAAATAAATCATTTTCTCAAATCGATTTATGTAATAAAAAATTTTAATATTTTTTAAACAAGATTATATTCAAATCGACTCCTTTAGACAAAAAAAATCCAAAAAAACATAGTTTTTATCAATGTGTACCAAGTTTTGAGAGAAAAGTAAGATTTTATTGTATGATATGTGTGTTTATGCTTGTTTATGGATGTATTTTACGAATGACTTGTTAATTGTTATGTCACTTTTTGTTTAGTTGTTACTAATTTTATTCTTTAGGAGAAAAGTAAGGTTTTGTTGTATGATATGCGTGTTTATGACCTATTTATGGATGTGTTTTGTTATTGCTTGTTATGTCATTTTTTGTTTAGTTGTTGTTACAAACTTTATTCTTTATTCACACGTAAACAAATTAGTTGTAAAGAAATAACAAATTCAACGAAATGAATCACATAATAAAGCAACATACATAAGTTAAATAATTACATAAAGTTACACACAAATACAATATATATAATTACCATTATCGTTAGTTATGCGTGAATATTAATATAATTACCGTTGGTTGTGTTCGACAGTAAACGATTCAAATCGAACCGTTCTTGGGTTGTCGTTACCATCAGTCTTAGCTGACGCTAACTACCGGCTACTCTCCGTATTCGACGGTAACAAGTTTCCATCGAGGCTATTACGTTGGGATCATTTCCAATGGAAAGTCCGATAGAAAGTGAAAAAACTGACGGTAATCAGAAAAAATTTTGACGCTAATTCCGACGGTAATGCGCGTTTTTCTTTTAGTGAGTCACATCCCTTTAATTTTATTTTGAGGGCAGATTTGCTCACTAATTGTTATTCATTGAGAATTCTTTTGTGTTTCCTTTTGGTTGTGTTTTTACCTATTGTTGATATTTTAATATTGTTATTTATGTTGCATTGAGAATTATATTGGTAATGAACTTACCCTTCGGTTTGCCTTTATTAATATAATTCTTAATGATTTGATAATTATGTTTGTTGTTGAAGTTTTCAGTACCCTTTTGGTACTAGCTATAGAGACATAAATTTATTATTTATGGGAAGACTATGATCATGCATTGTAATATTGAGATTCACTAAATTAATTACATTGCATGAAAGAGCTTGATCGGATATTTTGTAGCAATCCAAAAATTTCATGATTTTTTTTCACTTTTGGTGAAATTTATCCTTGTTAAATAAAATTATTTTATTAATTTATTTTTTAATGGATTGCGAATATTGTTAGATTGAGTAGATAATGAGCATACCCTTCGCTGTGACATTATTTGATATAATCATTGTGTGGTGGAGAAAAACAATTTAATTATATTTTATATATATTGCAAGTAATTTTTTTTACAATGTTAACAATATTATTTTTCTCTATCAAGTGGGAGACTTGTATATTATGATTCGGGACTTTTTGGCGGGATTGCAATGATACAAGAAAATCATTAATATGTGAGTAAATATTATTTGGTTTATGATTTTCTCTACCTTTAGGTTTGTCCTCACTTTAAATATTAGGACCTTAATTAAGGGCATTGTTAAGTCTCATTGATTGTATTGTTACTCCCTAACATATTGAAATATTGTTTAATGAAAGTTAGAGACTTTATATTGTATTATATTCTTAATTATTATTGATTATAGGTTCAAAAGTTGTTTTCGTTGTTATTAAATTAATTTTATGCTTAGACGAATATTGACTTGTTGTATGAGTTTTTGATGACAAAAATGAGATATTTGTTGTAAAGTGTCAAATAGACACTTATAATCTCCTTAAATTTATAGACAGAGTATGTGAAACTAATTTTTTTAAAAAAATTATGTGATAAACATATTTTTTGTGACCTTGCACTTTGGGGTTTCTATTTGTTTTGTAATTTTGTTGTTAGATAGAATAATGGTGAGTTATTGAACTCATATTGAGTACTCTACCATAGAGTTCTTCATAAATCTTACTATCACTTATTGAGCTATTAGAGTATTTTGAAATTGCGATCTCTACTGGAAATTTTGTGTTTGTTTTAATATGTTGGATTAGTGGGAGTAATATATATTGTCATTATTGCCTTAAAACTAAATAATATTTTGCCATATATTGTTTTGTGTCATTTCGTTTTGTATATGGGATATTGTGGTAGAATCTTGTCAATTAAGTTACTACAAAACTTATTGTTGTTGATCCCCTAACCAATGGAGAGCAACCTATAAGGGTATAATGAGGCCATTTTGGTGTTTTGAGTTAGTGAGAGTTTGCTTTGTAGGTTCGTTATGACCTCATGTTATTGTGAATGTTATTTAAGTCTACACAACTTAATTATTGACACATGTTTGTGTAATGGCATATAATTGAGATGTATTGGATCCAGTCTCAATATTTGTGTTGAGATATTTTGTTGCATCTCATAAAGGGCGGATGCGGTGTTGCCATATGTTATTGACCTATTGCTATTGTGAGTGCTTTTATGTTCGCATGACACATTTTTTATGACATTTCAGACTCAATCTCATTTTGTTGTTGTGTTGAGATTTTTTTGAATCTCATATAGCATATTGGGTAGATACTGGGTCATTTTGTTGAAAATTGCTTTGGTTACTTTCAGAGATGCAATTTTATTGTTGTGCATTCCTATTTACCCATATACCACATTTTGTTAGGTTACTGGGAAATGAGTACATTACATGTATCATACCAGTACTCCTTTGAGTATAATTTTCTACATTGTTGAGTGCTTGTTATTGCATATTGAACCATTTTATTGAGAGTGCTTATTTGAGTTTGACACCTTTTTGTGATCACGTATTGTTGGATTAATCTAAAAATTCTTGTTTTAACTTATGCTGTCGAAGTGAGAGATTGTTGGAAATTTCGTGTGGACTATCATAAGTTAATTAAAAACTCATATTAATTTGATATCAAAGTAATTGATGTTATTTTGTTTGTCCAATTATATTGTAAACATTATTGTTATTACTTATTATTGTTAAGCATTGCTCGTTAGTGAGTTTGATTATGGGTCTCTGTGTTTGGGCTTGCCAAAATAAGAACGTTTGACCCATCGATCTGTTTGTTGGTTGCTCCATTGACATTAATAATTGATTCTTTTTTTTTACCACTTAAAAAATCATGTATATTAAATCATCTCTTAAAATAATAATTTTATTACAAATTATGCTGACCTATATTTTGTTTCAGAAGCTAGCAGCCACCAGAAAAAANACACACACACACACGAGTAAAAATAAAAAACACCCGAATAAGAGGAAGGGCCTCTCTTCCTCCCTTTCTCTGTTTCAGCTAGTAGCAGCGAATGGGGGGAAGATGGAGAACCGTGTCCCTTCTCTTCAACCGCATAGCTTCAGCTTCTTCTTCTTCTTCTTCTTCTTTTCCGAACAAACCCCACCACTTTCCTCCACTTCTCTCCACCAACCGTTTCCTCACCTTCGCCGCGTCTTCTGCACTCCCCTGCCATCTCGACCCGGATCCCCACAATATGGATCCTAAATTCGGGTTCGGAGCCCCGCAAGATGACCAAACCGTTAAAATCCCCGTCAAGGCCTACTTCCTCTCCACCAGGTTTTGCCTATTCCTTCAAATTGCTTAATTTTTTTTATTGTCACCTTGATTATCACGTTGGTTCCGCAAATGGGTCGTTCTCGGGATATATATTTGTTTCCTGTTACTTGTGTTACTGTTCCATTAGTGTTGGATTTTAGAACAGAAGACCGTGTTTGTGGTTTGTGGGAGTTGAAATGAAAATTTGTGCATTTATTTTAATCTTACATTTGAATTTTGGAGTTTATTTGTTAATCTTAGGTGGTTCGGCCATGTGTGAAAAAGGTCGGTAGAAATCACAGCAAGGAGATTTAGATTGTGTGAATGGAAGGTAGCTTAGTCGCTAGAGGTAGAGAAAAAACCAAGAATACTTATGGACGATTGAGTAAAAGATTTAAATTTCATTGATTTGACTGTGGACATGGTTCATGATAGGGTGATCCCACCTAGTGAAACCAGACTTGGTTATTGTTGTTGTTGTTGCTGATTTTGTTCATATTATTGTGTTTGATTTATGTTCTTGGGTTGTATTTGTAACTTAAGCTATGAACAGAAGATTTCAAAATCCACCTTGTGGGTCTTCTTTGTTGTTGTACTGTTCCATTAGTGATGGATTTAGAAGACCATGTCGTGTGGGGATTATGATTTCGTTACATTTATTATCTAAGATTTGTAATTTTAGTGGTGACTTCAATGCATGTTTATGATTTATATGCTTTGATGTCTTCTTGGCTTTTATGTTCCTTTTAAGTTGTGAATTCTGTTTCTTTCCATGCTTTTTGGGTGGACTTGAACCCCTTTCCTCTCACATGTCTTTTTGTTGTCCTGTTCTGGCTTTCTATGATTTGGCTGTCTCAGATTCGTAATTTTGGCAGTATAAATCTGAAGGGCATTCAAGAAGATAATCTGAGAAACGTTGTTCCTCCATCTTCCCGCTCATCATCAAACTATGTTGCCCTCCGGTTCTGTGACTTCAATCGAGATACTAATGTAAGAACACACACACACACACACACATATTAAATGACGGAATGTTGTGTTTCTACGTGAAGTTCATAGCCCTCTTTGCCTAATCTGTAATTTCTCTACTTTGTTCATCATTTTCTGCAATACATTATAAGAATACAACACCTTACTTATACCATCATGATGTTCCTTTAGGGGCACCATGTGCTCTTTCCAGCTCTGGATTAGGGTGATGAGGGAAAAATTTTAATAGGTTGGTATGACTGATTTTTTTGTATGAATTGGGAGGTCAAGGGTGTAAAGAAATTCAAGCCCAACATTACGATAAAAAGGTCAACCTAGTACATGAGGCTTCTGCCTGGTGGGGTCTGGAAGAGTAGATGTATGCTTGTTGCCACTAGCAGAGAGGTTGTTTATAGGATTCGGACCCGTGACCTTCAAGTCACAACGTAACAGCCTTAATGTTGCATTGAGGCTCACCCTTAGGCTCAATATTCTAATATGGTGCTAATTTCTCTTTTTTGTTTTATTAGCAGAAAACTGTGCCTATGTTGTGTTTTGTTGCAAATCTTTACCTAGCTGATCCCATGCCCAGATAAAAGAAGTGAGTTGTGTTAAGTGGTCAATACATACAATAACAACTAAGTCTTGTCCCACTAAATGGGATCAACTACATTGATCAAAAGATGCCATATTGTCATGTCTTAAACTCACAAACCATGTTTACATCCAAACCATTAACAGTTAGATCTCTTCAAATAGTGTCATTTATGGTTTTTCTAGGTCTCCCTCTACCTCTAACTAATGGACTACCCTCCGTATACTCTCTGTACTGGGGCATCTTTACGCCTTCTCCTCGCAGCCTTCATTTGTGTTAAGCGGTCAATATTAAAGCAATGTGGTTGTGTCATATATGAAGACGATCTGTAGAAGTCCCATTAAGGAGAGCAAATTAGATAGAGCGTAGTATAAAAGTTAAAGGTAGAGTGATACCATGAAAAAACTGTGGGAAACCATTAATAAGGATTTAGATTTTAATGGTTTGTCTATAGACACAGTTTACAAAAGGATACAATGACATCATTTGATCTAGGTACCCTACCTCATTTGGTGGGAAAAGATTTGGTTGTTATTCTTGATGTTGTATGAGTGGAAGGGGAGGTGCTAAGTTGCTTCCTAAATGGCAGTGTTCTCTTATGATGATAAGTAAATTAATATACTCGTCTTATGTATCAAAATAGAAATAATATTCCTTGGTTAAAAGCAGGATTCTTGTGTCTTATTACTTGTAATGAGAAAATCTGTTTAAATAGAGTACTTGTTCATATTATAACAATATGATCAGTTTAGCAAACTCTGAACAACTTGAACCATTCGATTAAGGGATCTGGTTTTCATGCAAAAGCAAGCAGCTGTCGTTACATGGTTGTATATCAGTATGGGTCTGCTGTTTTGTTTAATATTGAGGATCATGAAGTGGAAATTTACCTCGACCTAGTTAAGAGGCATGCGTCTGGTTTACTTCGAGAGATGAGGAAAGATGGTAAATTTCTTGAGCAAAACCAATTAGTTAAATAGTTATTCTGAATCATCGTTGCTTATTTTTAACATGTTTTGTGTAACTAGATTATGCTGTAAAGGAGAAGCCACTATTAGTTGAGGACATGCAAGGAGGTCCAGACTACATAGTCCTGAAGTCTTTGGATACTGACGGCATCCGTATTATTGGAAGTGTCCTGGGACAAAGCATAGCTCTGGATTATTTTGTCTCACAGGTTGGAATGTGCCAAAGGGCATCTTATTTCCATTATTTTGGTGGCCATTTGCTATCACAAAGAAAAATGAAGGTCCATTAAATTCTAGCCACTGAAAGCTTGACATAGGTTTCTCTTGTATCACAGGTTGATGGTTTAGTTGAAGAGTTTGCAGGCATTAACCGTGGAATGGAGAAAACTGGAACATTCACTATGGATAAAAGGAAGCTCCTTCAGCTGGTTGGGAAGGCTAACTCAAATTTGGCTGATGTGATTCTTAAAGTTGGCCTCTTTGAGAGGTATGATCTCATCCCTGTTTTAGGCATTATAAAAACATGCATCTGCTAATTCGAGAATATAAGTCAGCAAATTCAGTTTATGAACTTATTCTCAGTGTTTCTATGGTGGATTAATCAGATCAGAAATTGCTTGGCGGGATGCCAAGTATGCTCAAATATATGAGTATCTTCGGGAGGAGTACGAGGTTGCACAGCGCTTTGGAAACCTGGATTTCAAATTGAAATTCGTAGAGGTATTTCTGCCCATTATATATTAGTCATCTCATTTCATTTAACCATTGCATTGAAAAACTTATTTGGATCTCATCCATCTAAACCAACAATATGCTTAGTTGTGCATTTCGTTGGTCTTTTTACCTTAAGATGATATTGAGTACTTAGATAGGGTATTGAATAAGGAAAAACACCCATGGGCAACTATTTATTTATAGGTTAGCAACATAAAATTTGAAAATGAGACGAGAAATATTTTACTCTGGATGATTTTGGCGAATTAAAGGCTTTGTTGTGTCGATTTGGTTGCTTGCAGCACAATATTCATTTTCTCCAGGAAGTTCTCCAGAACAGGAAGTCAGATTTCTTGGAGTGGTGCATTATTGGCCTATTGACTATTGAAAATGTTATATCCTTCTATGAGATTCTTCGAGAGTCAAATACAATCTCTTAGCAAGTAGCGACACAGAATTGAAGCTAGATTAATTTATTGTAACAGCAATTCTTCCAACTTTTTTGGCTAATCAAAATTTTGCTTCTTTTGTATTTATGATATATAAAATCAAGGCCCCCAAAAATTGCATTTCTATTCATTGAGCCGTATGAAATTTATTGGAAAACCTAAAACTTGTATAATTTATAAGAGTAGCTATAAACATGAATCTGATCATAACAAAAAAAATGGGTATCAGCTATATTTGTGTTACTTATGATTTGCGAGTACCTTAGATACAGGGGCATCTAGTTTCAGCACTGTTGGAACCTAAACCTTGCTCTACATGTAAACTTCTGCGACTTCTTATATATTAAAAATTATACGATGCTCATCAATTGCCGCTGACATGGCCCTACCATGTTTATCCTAATTAATTAAAAAAAATTAACAATAAAATTGTATAATAAAAACACAACAAAATTCTAATTAATGCAGCAATGAAATTGAGATACAAAAATATTTTATTAATTAAAATCGAAATACAAAAATTCTAATATTTATGACTTAATTCAAAATTTACATGTTCAGTGTAACAAATTCTAATAGTTTGAACTTGATTTTACGAATTGAAATTATAATACTTATATTAGCATGTATTCCTATTTTTTCAACATTAATTTTTTAATTCCTTAATTTAAAGAGACATCAAATATTTCAAATCTTCAATAAATTTTTTTCTTCGTTGTTTATGACTATAGAGGAACAAGTAAAACAATGGAAATGCTGCATGTACCCTAATTCTGGTTCCGTATAGCTAACATATAGAAATATTGTACATCTTGTTGCCATTAATTTTGTACGTTCACGCACTCCCACACACTCGCTCACACTGCAATCACAAACCTCATCTCATGTTCCCCTTTCGCGAATTTCTTTTTGCCATTCCTTCTGCTTTGATCGACGTTCATTTTTCTATTCTCATTCATCAGTCTTCGCACTTCATCCTCATCGTTCTTCGTCTCTTGTTGTTCTGCACCGTCATCGTTGATTTTCCATCGTCATTGTCATTGTTCTTGTCCCTCGTCATTCTATTTTGATATGCAGACAACAGAACCCAAAATCCATAATGAAATGAAGACATGGATGAGGTATTGAGATCTTGTTAAATTGTGGTTACAATGTCGATGTAATCATGCAATGAAGCTGAGGGTTAAAACATTATTCGTTGTTTATGAATTTTCAAAAGTTTGTTTATGTATTACCATAAGGTTTGTTAACTGTTACTCAAAAGTTTGTTGATGGAGCTTTCGAAAGTGGGGATTCATGCGGAGTTTATGGAGTTTTCAAGAGTTTGTTTACACGAGCGTGAATGCTTGTTCAGATGTCATTGCAAGATTTATTATTCATTGTTTATGAATTTTTCAAAGTTTGTTTATGTACTATCAAAATGTTTGTTTACTCTTGCTCAACACTTTATTTTTCATTGTAGTAGCTCCTCCTTATCCGATCGAGAAACTTTTTGTACTTCAACGGTGGGGGATTTTAAAGTCTGTGGAGATTTCCTCACCGCAATCAAGGTCTTTTTCCTTATTGCCATTTCTACATCAAAAATCAATAGAAACATGAATAACAAACAAACATTGATAAGAACAAACAAGCAATTAACCAGAAATAAACAAACAATTACCAGCTCTTAAACAAACATAGTATCATAAAACAAACAATATAACCAATGTAAGACAAACATATATGACCATATGAACAAACAATGAGAAACATTTGAACAAACACGGTATTTTTATATTTAAAAAAAAGACTTCGTGAATCCAATGGACAAACTTATAAAATACATGAACAAACAGTATAAAATCTCTCTAGATCTATCTCTCTCAGTTTCTTTCTTTATTTCTCTTTCTCGATCTCTTCTCCCGCTCATTCATAGTTTTTGTTGTGTGTGTCTGTGGTGCTGGTTAAGGGGGAGTCCGCGACAGCGATGGCTGTGGGTGGTTCGATGGTGAGATTATGTTTCTCCATTTCTCTAATGTACTCACCCTCTTTTTTTTTTTTCCAGATCTCTCTCGGTTTCCTCCCTGTATCTCTCGGTTTGGTGTGTGTGTGTGTTGTGTTGTTTTGAATCTATTTTTCTACAGGTAGGTGGTGTGTGTTGTATGGGATCTGTTGGGTTTGAGTTGATTTTCTGCAGGTATGGGTGTGTGTGGTTTGGGGTGGTGAGGATTTGGTTTCGGGTTCTGTGAGGTTTCTGCTTTGTTTATTTTCTTTGTTTGCAGGTATGGATGTAGTGGTTGTGGTGATAGGGAGTTCAGATTCTGTTTTCCGTTTCCTTTTTTTTTTTTTGTTAATTTAAGAACCAAATGCTATAAAAAATTTCACATACCCTCAGCTTCTTTTTCTTCCTCTAGCACTTTTTGTCTGAATTTCCTTTCTGTTCTTAGTGAGTATTTTTTGAACAATTTTTTTTATCCAACACCTGAGTTTGGTGACTGATCTTCTTTCTTCTACGAGATCTATGTCTGGTAATTGTTTTGCTTCATGTAAATCTTGCATTGTTGAGTCATGGTTGATTTGTTGTTGACGATCTTTAAGCTTCAAGTCTTCATCCGAGAGTTTTGTGTATTTTGGATCTATGGTTGTAAATTTTTTATCTTTGGCGGTTATGATGTCGTGAATCTTATTGGGCGGGTGAAGATGGCGGTGTGGGTGGGAGAATGAAGTTTTTATTTTTCTTTTAAAACTGGGTCAAATCAAGTTAGTGGTTGGGGTTGACTATTTGAGTAAATGGGTATTAGAAATGAATTTTATCACGTGACACACCACTTGACAAAATTAACATCCGTGACATTCAACTTCAATTGACAGGAAGAACTAAAAACATAAAAAAAAAAATTAGGGACTAAACACAAACTTTTCGATATTATAAGAATTAAAAATGTATTTAAGCCTTATAAAAAAAACAAAATCTTACGTTAAATCACATTACGGAACAAGCATTCCTTAAGCTCTTATATTTCAAAATCCCATGAGGGGAAAGCAACAATATACTACTACAAATTTACATAAAATAGAACAAAAGGGACGTTGAAATTTTGCTTGGTTTCCAATTCAATTATTCCCCATATCAACCCTCATTTCGAGTCATATCCCACAGTATTGTTGCTTGCTTAATGCTAACTTTTACCCATAAACATAATTAAGCAACTTAGCATGAAATAATTCAGAAAAAAAAATGCATGGATTCAACGTGTATTGCATCATTTGAGTTCCTGTTTGAACTTGAATGAGATAATGAATGAACAAAATAGAATAAATCCAGTATTGATGGATAACATGGAGAATAGAATGCTAATCCCTACAGCTACTATATGTAAACACTTCCAATAATTCATAATCATACTATCTATATATCATACTAATGGTGATGGAATAACCAATATTGTAAAACTCAAAACTCTGACACTCTGACAGCATCGCGAAGTGTATCATAAGCATCCTTTGGCCTTGCCTTCTTTACACCAGCAGTAACCCACACCTTATCAGATTTGTAGCCTTCAACTGCCACAGTTGTCACCTTAACCCACACAAGGACCTTTGTTTTCATTCCTTCTACTGCTGAGAGCTTTCCCCTTGTGAGGACGCCTTTGACTCGAGTTGCATACCTCATCACCGATGAGTCCTTGAAGGTGACCTCGCACGCAGATGGCAAGTACACAATCAGCTTTCCCTTGGTTTCGTCGAACTCATAGCAGATTATGTTCTGTGGAAACAGCCCAGGTGGTAAGTTGTACTCTCTGAGGAGATCTGGTAGGCTTTTCAGGGGCTTCCCTGAAGGGAAAACATTGAATGAAAGAAGAAAAACATGTGAGGAAATGAGAGACGAGGTTTATTAGTTATTGCAGTGGTTTTATAAATTCGTCAAAGTTACCAAAGGTGTCCTCGGACACAAACATGTTTGAAGAAAAAGACTAAGACAAAAAAAAACTCAAAATTGTTAATGTTTCGGAACAATTTTTAACCTAATTTCTGTATTTTTAAAAAGGAGGGCCACAGGAAGCATCTCTCTACTGTCCCTCTGCCTCCATCCTTTTTGTCCCAGGACAGGAAGCAAACACTACAAGTCTACAACATAAAAAGAAATGGTTTTGAAGGACAGGGCTTACAACCCAACTGAAAATTAGAATATGAATGTCTAAAATGTTACAAGGTGTATTTATATCACAAACTTGTTGGCAGAATCTACTCCATTGAGATAATTGTCTTGACTTATTTTGATGTGCAAGTTGTACCAACAAGTTATCTCATCCATGTAACTCATGGTATTGTATAATGATCATTAGAATATTTAAATCTATACAAAAGTTATGCCCAAAACTAACATAATGAATATCATTGTTTGGGACATAAAATAGGAAGAAAACTGGCAGGTTTGAGAAGAAGGAACACAAAGGTGGGTGACAAACAAGGAACTTTAACCCGAGGAACATAAACATATAGAGTACCGTTACCATCACTCCTGGCATACATTTAAACTAACTCATGCATACCTTTTAGTTTGTTGAAAACCCATTTTGCCTTTTCTTCAACAGTGTTTGAGAAAGTCTGCCAAAAAAAAAAATCTCCTTTTCTTCAGGAACAATAAGACAATGGCATCAAACTCCACAGTAAAGCTCAAAGGCTAGACACCAAACAGGATTGCTCCCTTGAATATAGTTTTTATACTTAGGAAATTTTATCCAGCTTAATGCTTTCATAAAAGCAATTTGCAAACTGTTGCATATCCTTTCCATTAAAGCATCTTCTTGACTGATGTAAAATACTAGTAGGATTACCCTTAAATTCCATACAAATTCGTGCACAAACAATTATGAAAAAGCTACATATGGCATGCTGTTATCTACCAGTAAAAGATTTCAAGAAGCAAATAAAAATGTATCAATTTTAAAAATTCTTATCTATATATTATCTAAATGATTGTAGAAACTTTCCCGGACCACATAAATGATCTATATTATCTAAACTTTGGTGTTCCTCTTATTTAACAAATCATGTCATTTCATTATCTGAAAGAGTGAGCATCAAAAGTACAATGCTTTAAGAAAGATGCCACTCATAATCATTCCCCTTCCTCCACCATGCCTAATAGACCCCTTCACATGTTTCACTTCCCTCTCTTGGACCAAAGAGTACAGAAAATGGTCTAACAAGAAATTACATAAAATCTTGACGACTGTCACAACCCAAAACTCAGAAAATTTCTCAACATAAAGTTAAAAACAAATAGCATCCCCCATTCTACACAGATGACACCAAGAAACAAATTTTAAGCCACAAAACATGTCATATCTTAAACATAGCACCGTTCATTCATTCGCGGGAATAAAACAAATCATCCGAAATCAAAGAAAAATCAATGTCCAAGATACCCAATTTCACTTCCAAAAGAGATACATTCAATCAATGACAATATAGACTTTCACCAAAAATAAATAAAAAATGAAGCGCCTTTTCAAATCTAGGGTCTATTTTACCAGGAAAAAAGGTGAAAAAAGCAAGCGACCCAATTTATGGCTCTTCAGATCTCACAAACCCAAAAGATTGCAACTTCACCATGATTACACATTATCAGAACCAAAGAAAAAGAGAGAAAGAGAATGAAAAGCACAATGCAATACAAACTCACAGTGATGTCTTCAGTGATATTAGTGAACTCCTCCTTGGCCTTCTTGGTGATCCATGAGTTCCCTATTCCCACCTTCAAGCTTGAAACTTTTGTCAGAGCCTTCTCCATTTTCTTTTCCTTTTTCTTCTTTGTTGTTGTCCCTTCTTCCCTTTTGGAGTTGCAATGAAAATGAGAATCCCAACTTGAAGTAGGAGCAGAGTCACAACAAAAGGGAAAGGGGGGAAAAAGGGGTAAGAGCGAAGGAGTGATGAGAAAGGCTTCAACTTTGCATCAAATGCACAAAGCTGGCAATTGGGGAAAAAAGCCAAAACAGGCTGATGCAGACTTTAGAAAGCGGCGTTTCACTCACTAACATCACCCCCCAAAAACATACTAATATTTTATATTTTTACACCCTTAGATTTGTTTTTCTTATTTTTTTATACAAATTATTTATATTATTTTTTTGTATTTTTAAAGATTAGATTGGAGATAATTTTAGAATTTTTTTAAAAAATTTTAAAAAATATTTTTGGAATCTAAACCAAGAAAGATTTAACGAGATCAATTAAAATAAATTTAATAAATTCTAAATTTTAAATTATTAAAGAGATCAAGCGAAATAAATGATTTAGTAAAATTTATATTAAGAATAATTTAGTGGAGTAAAGTAAAATAGTTTCAGCAAAAATGATTTCGACAAAAAGATTTTCTAAAGCACATTAATATCAAGTGTGGCACATTTTTATTAGTGTTATAAATATTATTGTTCAAAATCCTTATTCAAAATCTTACTATATATTATTAACTAATAGTTTTATTTTATATGTATCTTCCATTTTATTTTATGTTATACAAAAAATATATAAGTATGATATATACAATGTAATTAATGAAAATTCTTTCAATAGTTTATACAATAACTTAATCAAATAGACCTAAAGCATCGTTTGATAAGAGTCTTGGGACACAAAATATAGAGACGTAACAGCAGGGACGCGTATCTTGTTTTCCTCCATTTTGGAGGTACGGCAAAAACGCATTCTTTGCGTCTCAGACACATCTTCTATATTTTTTTAAATGTATAAAAATTAATTAAAAAATTATCTTTAAATAAAGATAAACTTTAAGTTTTATGTTTTATCTCGTTCTCTTAACATGTTTTTATTTCTATTTTTTCTTTATTTTCTTTCCTAAAATGTTTACCAAACATTGTCTTAAGTCTACATTGTGCCACGCATAGAAACAATTACTGGTGTCTTGATAGTTTTATGAATAAATTATTCTTCGGAGGCAGTTTTGAACTTTTGAATGTGTCCATTTTGAGTGGGAAATGGAGATTTCAATTTCCGTTGGTTCTGTTATTCTTCTTTTTTGCTGCTTTAACTTAAAGATATTAATTCCATAAAAAAACTTAAGAGATATTAATTAGGACTTGGGTAATGTTCAATGCAAATTTTAATAGCGTTCCAAATTTCAATTTCAATACATGACATTTTTGGGTAGAGGCAACCGTGAAATTAAGTTCGCACAAACTGATCATAAAATATATTTTCATTTTAATCGATGACATTGATACGGTATGATAAATAATGCTGATCAATTTTTTAAAATAAACTTGAGCTCAGCTCTTAAACTACTACTGTCTTATGTATTAAAAACAAAATTATTACTACACCCATTAATTAACAGGAATAACTGATGTCAAGGAGTACCAAAACTAAACAAAATAAAATTTATAATGGATGAAAAATCAGAGACAATTTTTATTATGTTCAAAACCAAAATGTATAATTTATTACAGATACTAATGACTTATTTAAGTCTTCGTACAACTTATTTGTACAGACATTTGTTGACTCTCTCAGAAAAGCATTAGAGTCGTTATGCTCACATTTTTTCTTTTCATAGTGAATTTCATGCTTTTTGTGAGATTATAGTTGTTAATTGTATGTACAAATGAATTATAAAAATAACAAAAAAAAAATTGTGCATACAACTCATGATAAATTCTAGTGCACAAGTTTAATACATCATCTATAGTCACTCATATAATAAAAATAAGTTTTACAATTTATATATTATGTTTTATCAAGTATTTTTAAGTCTCATCAAGTGAAACCTTTCTTGTGTGTCTAAAAACAATGTGTTAAATGCAAACACAAAAAAATTTTCGCAGCCCATTGAAGTATTTTTTAAATGGTTATATGATGCGATTGGAGTCTTGAAAAGTAAGGTTAACATATATTGACGCTGAGATTAAAAATATATTTGCTAAACACACATGGTGGGGTCAGAAAACTGTATTTTCCAGCTCAAAAGACTAATAACGACGACCATAGCACAATCATAAATGAATATTGTTCTTCATTTCCTTCGAAGCTTCCAATTATAGAGAAGAAAATGGTGATAATTAATCATGGATGCCAGAATGATCCTATAGGGCCCCCTTTCTCCCGCTGTTTGCTGACTTATGTGGTTTTTTCCGAGAACTATAAACACCGCATTTTAAGCTTTTTATTTTTTATTTTCATACGATGAGTTAATGCATTATTGCTTTTGCACCGAAAAAAAAAAGAGGAAAAAAGCTTAGTATGTTTCCATGTTCCAACCTACATTGCTTAAAACGTTAATTAGTTGCCAGTCATGTTACTGTTTGTTACGGATGGGCCATAAAGGCCCATCCTAGCGACCCGACCACCCAAGCCCAGCACTACGCGGATCCAACTTGCAAAACCGGTCCGGCCGCATCCCAGGTCGACCCCGAGATCCCCGCCAACTTATCTGCTCGGGATAAGCCACTCCGAGATCCCTGCCATCTTATTTGCTCGGGATAAGCCACCCCGAGATCCTCGGACAGCCCACCATACGCAGGGTCAAGATATTCTCCCACCGCCATGACACGCGGAACAACCTCAACCACCTCAATTATATAGTACTCCGTACCCCAGGTATGAGAGATTGTCCAATTATCACTTACTATACTCCTTAAACCTTTGCTTACTTGAGCGTTGGAGTGTTTGCAGGTACCGACCGCAACGCGAGTCCAGAGATCGTGCCAGAGCCTTCATCCCATCCCAGAGCTCCAGGATCCAGAGAGTGTACCGAGGTGCATACTTCAGAACCCTGTTGCACACTTCAATCATTCAGTATGTTTGTTTAGTTCTCTTTTTTATTTAGATTTATTCTTTTAATGTGTGAAAAAATAATCTATTATGCCAAAATATCTTCATACATAAAACTGAGGAGGTGTTCTATACAAATTCCTTCAGCCCCGATGTTGCTCCAGAGCTAAACACTCAGCGACCTGATTGCAAGTTTTTAATTTTTTTCCCCTGATAATTTGAAAATACTCAAACTCTTCACAGTGAGGGGTTAAGAGGGTAAATTAAACCTTTAAAAACAAAGATCAGTTCTTTAACACAGACACTTAACACTAAATACGAATAATACTCTTAACATTAACAAACTCATCTTTGTTTAATACTTTAATAATACTCTACCCGAATTGCCCAAACCTCATGCTACATAATTTATTCATTTTTGATAATTTTTACAATTAAATTCATCAAATTTTATTATTATTTCACGTTCAAATAAATCATAATAAATTTTTCATTAATCAAATTATTGAAAGAGTCAACTTATAAAATATTTACAGATTTGCGGACCATTTGAGCTTATGACGCACCTCTCTATAAATATGGTATTAAAAAGTATCAATTTATCATATTAGATCATATAATCTATCAATATGTCATATTAGATCATAAAATAATAATAAAATTTGATAAATTTTGTTATAAAAATTATTAAAAATGGATAAATTAAGTAGCATAGAGAATTTACTCCAAGGGATGGGTGAGAAACCACCTTGTGCGCTGACAACTTAAGCAAAAATAAAAAAAATCTAAAGACAACTCTGAATAAATACTATGAGGAATCACCTAATTGCAACTTCTAGGAGCAAAATTATAATCAAAATGCATCAAGGTGCACTTTTTAATGCACATTGATGCATCCATAAACATTGTCTCTAGAAATGAAACCATTGTACGTAAAATCTTAAAAAGACTTCCTTACATATATAAACGTTCTTAGCGTATGTTATGGTCGCCCAAATGACAGTCGAACCCATAAAACAAGACTTTAAGCCTATGGGAGAGGGCTAGTATATTGGCCAGGTGAAACTCTTTAGACTTAAGTATGATACATGAATGACATAATCCTTAAATGTGAGACTTATAACATTGTCAACCCTCTCCCTAAAGGCTAATGACCATAATAACCCACTTTAGGTGATCCACTCTTGCCCCTCATTTTTTGGGACAATGATGAGTGTAAACCATTGAAAAAAATGGTTGTTCCTAAGTGACTTCACTCTCTTCTTTTCCAATAGTCTTTTTGGATTGCTTATTTTCTATGTCATCCCTTCCATAGGTTAGCCATTAATGTCCAAGAGAAATCCAACCTAAAATATTTAAATTAACTTATCAAGTAGAAGAGTCTGTATATGTTGCCGATGTTGACTTGTAAAAGCATCTCCTTTCGCTATAATTAGATTTTGTCCCGCTAAATGTGCAGGTAAAGAAAGATAGTATATGCTGCTTTAATAATGTAAAATCTAATTAGCTGTTATGATATAAAAAATAATTGTAGTGTCACTTTTATAATATATCTTATGAGGCTTAATACTTCTATCAATGATGATTTTATTACAAATTTTTATCATAAAATTCTTATTTCTAACGTCAATATTGCTTTAAAACTCTTATCTTTCTAGGTTTGATAAAACGGAAGCAATATATTGCTATTTACATCCAAACTTTTTATAAGTCTCTACAAAACTAAATAAAATTGTGATGTGATATATTATTTTCTATAGCAATTATAACTAGATTACATATTAAACAAAAAGCTAAGAAAAAAAATTAAAGCTATCCCCATATTTTACTTTGGGTACCTCCTTATGATCAAAGGTGTTTTTGTTTTAGACATAGATGATGTGCGTAAATATGATTAATGACTTTATTTTTATCCTTATAGATTAACATGCCGACTGTGATTTAAATTGTAGAATTTTAGTTAAATTAATAATGTAAGTCTCTTAATATGGAGATGGAAGGGAGATGTTGAACACAACAATGGGTACTAGAGGGATATATTGGTGCAATTGGTGAATGAATAAGAAAATAAGATGAATTTGAAAAAATCTTTAACTTAACCAGGAGAGAATTACATACTTGATTGACATAGTTGATGACATTGAATTGACTATGCAATTGAACATATTAATTAACAACTTAAAGGGTGGTCTACTATAATTATATTGCGATAACAGACGATAATGTGCAGAAAAAAAAAGGATTTTGAAATGTAAATGGATGAAGGTGAATTGAGAAGGGGGGGGAGCGGAGAGAGAGAGGAGTATGTTGGAGTGATACCCAAATAAAATGCTGCCACAGAAAGAGTATAGGGTGGTGTATTAGATTTATGACAATGTAAAAGACCTATTGTTGATGCTAATGATTAGACTAATTTAAAATTCTCATATTACATTTAACATTAACACATACATTGGATTTCTTATTTTTTATTTACTAGATTATAAATGTCTATTACAAGAATATAATATTAGAATTCTCATATTTACAAATGAGAAACCCTTGCGATGGACACCCAAGACCCTTATGGAGAGAGAAAAGAAAAAAATTGAAAAAGAAAAAAAGTATAATAAATCATGAAAAGATGAAAAGTAGAGAGTATTTTGAGTGTCCTTTTTAGTTACAAATAACATAACTCGATACAAATTAACATGCATGTAATTGTTACTTTTCATTTAATTAAAAAATTAAATAATTGTATAATTAATCACTTCAATTTATTTTAGTACAACACAATCACTTTAATTGTTATATAAAATTTGGAATTTATAGAAGCATAGTCTTGCAACTTAGCTTCCACTATGGCAGAAATTGTTTGTCTTTTGTACCTGAGGGGTACTTTCGGGTTCCGGAGCTCCACGGATGAGGCCTGGGACTTGTGTGGCCTGGGCTGGCGGGGTACCTGCAAAGACTCGGATGCCAAAGTCAGTCAGGGTTAGAGATGAGGGTATGAGAAAGTAAGGTTTCGGTCCTCGTACCTGAGTGCTTGATTCCCTTTATGTACCTGTTGGGCGTCGACGATAGGCTTTAATACACGCCTGACTGTCCGCGGACAGAGTGCTTCGTTTATTCCAAGAATGCTGGTATGATGGGAGATGATCGCACTGCGGAAGTGCGTGGAACGCGGATAGAACACGTCTTCCAAGGGATGGGCTTCCGGTTCTAGGATGGTTCTCAGGTCGGGCGGGTCGGGTGATTAGCTTCCGCGGAATGGGCCGTATGGGCCCAGTCCATAACAGGAGCCCCCAACTCGGGGCGCGAGGCGACTGGGGCCTGAGTTAACCATGTCTTGCGCGGATGGGGTGACGGTTAGGCTCGTACCCTTTTTGGAGATCGTGGGATTTGACAGGTGATGTGTGACTTCCTAACTCATTTGATGGATGCCACGTGTCCCTTTTTGTGGGCGTTTTGGCTTCCCGAGGTATGAGTGGCAGAGTTGTAATGATGGTGAGAATTTATTGTTTTGGTGGGAAACGTTTCGTTCCCCCTTCCTTTCTTGCTTATAATCAATTGGAGGCCGTTGCTTTTTGAAGTTTCTTTGCTGCGATTCTAAAGGTTTTTCTTCTCAAAGTTTCCCGAATTGTGGGTGCTTGTTTCTGGGGAAAGCTTCGCTGGTGCTGTTTTGTTCGCTGGACTAGCTCTAGTGAGTTTTCCTTCATTCTTTTGCTTTTGGCTCTGAATGTATTTCTGTATCTTTGCTTTGTCCTCTCTCGTTTTTCAACATTGCATAAATTTCTGGTTTCTTCTTTGCCGAAATTTGGGGTTTCTTCTGCTTGTGGGTTATCTCTTTTTTTTTGATTCGGGGGTAGGGTGGATAATGGACGCTTTACTGTGTTGGGGAGTATGTTGATAGGAATTTGTCCCCTTTTATCTTTTCAGTCGTTGTAATGGGGAAATTTAAAAAGGATTTCCAGGGGTTAAGGCGACCACGTCCCCTTCGGGAAAGGCATGAGGAGATATCGTACGGATGGATTGAACTTGAAGTTTTTTCCATCCCTTCAATTATCCACGGTAAGCATGTCGAGCGGATGGGTGAAATTCTAACGCTGACGGAGGATGGTTTCGAAGATTATGAGTATAGGATAGAAGGGGCCTCCGCGGACGAAAGGGTGTGTATGGCGCGGCATCAGAATACTCCGCATTTCCTGTGGCTGTACGAGGATTTTTTTACTCGCCTGGGGGTTAGATTGCCTTTTTCCCCTTTTGAGAGAAAGGTGATGGAGTTGTGCGCCTTCAGTCCAACGCAACTCCACCCAAACGGGTGGGCCTTGATCCGCGGGTTCCAAGTTGCATGCGAGCGGTTTGGCCTTAAAGCTTTTCCAAACACTTTCTTGAGTTTGTATACTTTGATTAACCCGAAGGGTTCCACGATTCCGGGGACAAAATTTAGGTACCGTAGCTGGCACACGTTTAAGAGTGTTCCTGGCACACGGGTCTTCTCACGGTGGGAAGATTCTTATCAGGAGTTTAAATGGAAGTATTTCAAGGTTTTTGCTGCCCCTGGGTATAGGGCTTTTTGGGAGGGAGACCAAGACACCATGGAGGTGTTGTCGTGCTACTGGAATAGGAATATCCACCACCATCGTCCTCCCAGTCTATCGGAGGAAGAGTCGGCTGAAAGGGCTTGTTTTTTTATGCTGACTAAGGACGGGACTCTCAAGGTTAAGGAGGTAGTTGAGAGTCCGAAGGCAGAGTCGTATTTAGGTAGTTGTTCCTTTGTATTGGTCTTTAATTTGTCTTGATTCTGGTTTTTGTATGCGGTCTTGATTTTAATGTTTTATTTGGGTTGCAGATTCACGGCTTTGTGACGCGATGCGGAAATTTGATGAGCTGAAGGAGTTCCACCGGTCTCTGGCTGAGTCTGCTCGCGAGGAGATGCGCGGAATGGATGGAGGGAGTGGTGTGCGTCCTGATAGCGTGGTGCCCGCGAAAAGTGGAAAGCTGGGCCGTTCTAATTCGGTGGTGTCGATTTACTCTTCGACGAGGAGGTCCGAAGAGAGATCACCTCCACGGAAGAAAGTGAAAGTTGCTGCGCCTGCCACTTACTCTGGGGAACGTTGCGTTCCTGTTGGTCGGGACAGTAACGCGGCGTGACCGAGGGATGTCGACTTCTTTGAGGAGTTCAAGAGCTGCCTCCTCCGTGGTGATAGGTGAAAGGAGTTGGATGGGGTGTCTTCTGGGGCTGCCCTTGGGCAGAGCTTGCGCCATATGGGTAAGGCTGTCGGACTGATGACTTATGCCTTGGACGTAGGCATAGAGTCTGATGAGGTGGAGGTTTGTAAAGAAGAAATTGCTCTGTTGAAGGAGGACGTTAAACGTGCTTCCGCGGAGAATAAGAAATTGGCAGCTCAGCTTGCAGCTTCGGAGGAGAGGGCAGCTAGGCTGACGGCAGAGGTTGAGCGAGTTGGATGTGAGAATGAGTGGAAGGAGGGCTTGTTAAGGGAGAAGGAGAGTTTGGTGGAGGAGAAGTCGAAGGAGTTGGAACGCGTGAAGGATATGATGAAGTTGACGCAGGCTGAATGCGAGGCTCAGAAGGCGGAGAGTGCTAAGTGTGAGAAGAAGCGTCTTCTCCTTGTGGAGGTTTCAAAAGGCTTGGTTGAGTCTACCTTTGAGGCGGTCATGGGCCAAGTGAAGTATGTGGCGCCTGACGTGGACTTCAGTGTCGTTGCTGCGGACCAGTATTATGATGAGGAGGATGGTGTTATTAAAAAACTGGCCTGAGCTTCAGTTTTTTTTTTTTTTTNTTTTTTTTTTTTTTTTGTAAAAGTGATTTGTAGCCTTGTGTTTATGGAATGTGACTTGTGTTTTACCGGGTTAATGTCTGCAGTTTTATTTTTATTTGGCCCGATTTGGTTGATTATCGTACGGAGTGAAGTTCCGCGGTTGTGACCGGGATTCTTATAATGTCCTCGGTGATGACCGGGGTTGTTTATGTCCACGGTTGTTACCGGGATTGTTTATAATGCGTCCGCAATTATGATCGGGATTACTTTTTGAGTGGTNTTATTTGGCCCGATTTGGTTGATTATCGTATGGAGTGAAGTTCCGCGGTTGTGACCGGGATTCTTATAATGTCCTCGGTGATGACCGGGGTCGTTTATGTCCACGGTTGTTACCGGGATTGTTTATAATGCGTCCGTAATTATGATCGGGATTACCTTTTGAGTGGTCTTCGTGGTTTCAATTATCCTATGGCTGACTCGTTGTTTGAATGTATACGGAAGAATTTATTGAAGATTTTTTCATCCAAAGTACAATGTTAAATAACACATTTAAAGATAAAAGATTCGAAGGTTAGCTGCATTCCAGGTTTGCGGTATGTCTTTTCCATCGAGGGATGAGAGTTTGTAGGCTCTCCGTCCGAGGACTTCGTTCACCAAATAAGGACCTTCCCAGTTGGGGCGTAATTTCCCTGGACCTGCTTGTCTGTTGCCTATGTTTGCTCTTCGCAGCACCATGTCCCCTGCGCGGAAGTTTCTTGGGATAACCTTTTTGTTATACCTTAGGGCAACACGCCTCTTGGCGGCTTCTTCCTTGATCCGCGATTCCTCTCTGTGTTTCGCGATCAGGTCGATGTCTTCTTCTCGGCGCTGATTGTTACTGTCCGCGGAGAATAGGCGCACCCTGGGACTCATTTCTCCGATTTCTACTGGTATCATGGCTTCACTTCCGTATGCCAACTTGAATGGGGAATGAGCCGTCGTTGTGTGGGGGGTAGTTCTGTAAGCCCACAGAACGCTTCCTAGCTCGTCTGCCCATAAGCCTTTTGCTTCGTCAAGTCTTTTCTTTAAACCTTTAAGGATGACCTTGTTGGTTGCTTATGCTTGCCCGTTGGTTTGCGGATGCTCCACGGAGGAGAAATGATGCTTGATTCTGAAACCTTGCAAAAACGTTGTAAATCCCTTGTCGGTGAACTGTGTGCCATTATCAGAAACAATCGTCTCAGGAATGCCGAATCTCGTGAGGATGTTATTCCACACGAACTTCTGACATTGGGCCGAAGTGATGATAGCCAATGGTTCAACTTCTATCCATTTGGTGAAATAATCCACAGCTACTATGATAAATTTTCGCTGGCCCGTTGCTAGTGGGAATGGTCCTAGGATATCAATACCCCATCTTTCGACGGGCCAGGAAGCAATGATTGAGGATAATCCTTCTGGGGGAGCAACATAGAAGTTCGCGTGTTCTTGACATCTTTTGCATTTCTTGACGTAATCCGCGGAGTCCTTTTGAAGGGTAGGCCAGTAAAGGCCTGCTCAGAGAATCTTCAGGGCAAGGGATTTAGGCCCCATGTGGTGGCTGCAAGCCCCTTTGTGAACTTCCTCTAAGACGCGGGGAATATCCTTTGACTTTATGCATTTTAACAGCGGCTGTGAAACTGACCTTCTATACATCTGATCGCTGATGATGGTGTATTTTGCCGCTTCTCGCTGGAGGTTTTTATCTTCCGTATTCTCTTGCCCGCGGATAATTCTTTGTATCGGTGTGGTCCAACATTCTTCTTGCTGCTGAATTTCCGTGTTGTTGATGCTAGTGACTATGGAGGGACGACGGAGAGTCTCTTCAATGAGGGTTTTGTTACTCCCTCCGGGTCTTGTGCTAGCTAGCTTCGAAAGTGTATCCGCTCTTTCGTTTTCTCTCCGCGGGACATGTTTAATTTGGTGGCTATGAAAGTATGAGAGGATTTGTGTAACAAGCTTCAGGTATTGCTGCAACTGAGCATCTTTAGCTAGATATTCTCCCTTTACCTGTGCTACTACGATTTGAGAGTCACTGCAAATGATAAGCTTCTTGGCTCCAACATCTTTGGCCAGGTTAAGACCTGCAACCAAAGCTTTGTATTCTGCCTGATTATTGGAAGTGACAAAGTCAAATTTGACGGCCATCTCTAATTTGAGCTCGTTTGGTCCTTCGAGTATTACTCCAGCCCTGCTTCCGCGTATACTAGAAGCTCCATGTGTCTTCTGCTGTAGAGGTATATTCTCCTGAAAATTCGGCAATAAAATCAGACATGGCCTGGGCTTTGATTGCTACCCACGGTTCATAATGAATGTCGAATTCGGACAATTCGATAGACCAGGCTAACATGCGTCCGGATAGGTCGAGCTTTTGCAGCACTTGTCTTATTGGTAAATCTGTTCTCACCACTATAGGGTGGGATTGGAAATAAGGGCGAAGTCTTCTTGCAGAGTTAATGAGTGCAAATGCCACCTTTTCAATTTTTTGGTATCTCATTTCTGCTCAATGAAGAACCTTGCTTGTGAAATACACCGGGAACTGATTTTGACCTTTTTCTTTCACTAAAACTGAGGATATGGTTTCTTCAGATACAGAGAGGTACAAGTAAAGTTTCTCACCTTTCTCGGGCTTCTTTAAAACAGGAGGCTGAGAGAGGTAAGACTTGAATTCGTCAAATGCTTTTTTGCATGCATCAGACCACTCAAAGGAGTTCATATTCTTTAATAACTTGAAGAAAGGTAGTGATTTTGCCGCAGAAGCCGCCATGAATCGGTTAAGAGAGGCGATTCTTCCGGTCAAACCTTGTACTTCTTTGATGGACGAGGGAGGTCTCATATTTATGATGGCTTCACACTTCGCGGGGTTGGCTTCAATTCCGCGCTGGATTATCATGAAACCCAGGAACTTTCCTGCTTTTACCGCAAATGCTCATTTCACAGGGTTTAACTTCAAATTATGGTTGCGGAGGATGTCAAAGACAGCATTTAAGTTGGCGGTGATCTCTTCTTCCGCGGATGTTTTGACGATCATGTCATCCACATATACTTCTACCAACTCCCTGATATGTCACGGAAAATCTTATCCATCATCCGCTGATAGGTGGCCCCTGCGTTTTTCAAACCGAAAGGCATAACTTTGTAGAAGTAGTTGCCCCCTGGTGTTATAAACGCGGTTTTCTCTACGTCAGCTGGATGCATAGGTATCTGGTTATATCCAGCGTATGCATCAAGGAAGGTTAAGAATTTGTACCCGGATGCAGCATCTACCAGTTGATCGATGTTTGGTAAGGGGTAAGGATCTTTGGGGCAGGCTTTGTTTAGATTTGTATAATCCACACACATCCTCCACTTGCCTCCGGGTTTAGGGACCATGACTACGTTCGACATCCAGGAGGGGTACATGATTTCCTGTATGAACCCTGCTTCTTTTAATCCTTGAACTTGCTTTTGGACCTCTTTAGCTTTGTCCGAACTCATTTTCCTTATTTTCTATTTCACGGGTTTACTTCCGGGTAAGATGACCAGTTTGTGCGCCATTAGGGTGGGATCGATTCCTGGCATGTCTGCTGCTGTCCATGCGAATAAGTCCACGTTGAGCTTCAGATTGTCAATTAGTTTGTTCTTCACCTCAAGGGAGAGGTTTTTATTGATTCGAGTGACCTGTTCAGGGTTAACACCTAATTGAACGGTTTCTAGCTCCCCTTCTGGTTCCGGTCTTTCGCGTACGGGTACATTTTCCGCGGAAATGTCAGTTAGCATTACCTGTGACATTTTGTGCACATCTTTCCTCTTTGGAGGCTGCTGTGGATTGTGAGTCTGTAGACTGGTATTGTAACATCTCCGAGCCATTGCCTGATCTCCTCGGATAGATACAACGCGGTTGTCCTTGGTGAGGAACTTCATGGTTAAAGCAGCTGTGGAGATGACGGCATTCACAGCGTTTAAAGTTGGTCTTCCAAGGATGATGTTGTACGCGGACGGATTGTTCACGACCAAAAACTTCACTCTTCTGTTCTGGTTAAATGTTCAGGTCCCAAGGTTAGGTAAAGGGAAATGTAGCCGTCGGGTGTGACCGTCTCCCTCGAAAAGCTTACCAAGTCTTCTGGATAATGTTCAATGTCCGCGTTTCTCAGCCCAAGCTGGTCAAAGCAGCTTCTGAAGATTATGTCCGCGGAGCTTCCCTGATCAATCAGGACCCTTCGAACTTCTGCGTTGACTAATGTAGCTGAGATGACCATAGGGTCATCGTGGACGGGCGTTGTATGCATGAAATCCTCACGCATGAACGTGATGTCCGGGAAACATCGATATCCTGGAATTTTATTACTTGCTTGGTCCCGGAGATGCAAGACTTCTTGCAAGTGTCGTTTCCTGGCAGAGCGGGTATATCCCCCTCCAGCAAAGCCTCCTGCAATCGTGTTGATTATTCGATTGGTCTCTGGTCGTCTATGTTGTCTCTCCCGCCTATCTTCGGGGTGGCTTTCCCTACCCCGGACTTCCCTCATGTAGGGTTTCCTTTCTGGCTCTCTGACTTCCATTTTTCGCTTCCTTTCTTGGATCACATATTTTTCTAGTTTTCCTCCACGGACCCATGATTCTACTTCATCCTTCAGGTCTATGCATTCTTCAGTGCTATGACCATAGGAATCGTGGTAAGTGCAGAATAGGGATGTATCCGTTCCTGGCCTCAGGCGGATTGGTTTGGCCCGGGGAAATCCATCTTTATTCTGAATCTCCCTGTATAACTGTGTGAGGGAAATTGTTAGTGGGGTATAATTTGTGTACCTTCCTTCTTTGAGTATTCTAGGTCTGTTTATCCGAGGACGATCACTCCGCGGTGGCTGATTATTCGTGTACTTTCTTCTGGCGTTATCCCCTCCGTCCTGGGTAAGATCCATCTTTACAGCTTCCATACCCTCCTCTTGAAAAAGGTATTCTTCCGCTCTTTCTTGTATTTCCACTAGGCTCCGTGGAGGCCTCTTGGATAAATTCTTTGCAAATGAGCTTCCTTTTTTGAGGCCGTTCGTAAGGCCCATTAACACAGCTTGCGGCTGCAAGTCCTCTATCTGCGCATATTCTTCATAAAACCGGTCAAGATATTGGCGAAGATTTTCCTCTCCTTTCTGTATAACTCCCAAAAGGCTTACAGCCGTCTTGGGTTTCGTCCTTCTTGTGGTAAAATTGGCTGAGAATCGCTCGGCCAGGTCGTCGAAACAACAAATGCATTTTGGAGGCAAAGCATTAAACCATATAAGCGCACCCTTCCTTAAAGTCACAGGAAACGACTTACATTGGATAGTATCTGAGGCTCCGTCTAAAATCATACGGTGGCCAAAAGCGTCCAAATGGTGCTGCGGATCAGTGGTTCCGTCGTAGGGTTCCATGTCCGTCGGAGGGCGGAACCCAGGTAATGGCAATGCATTAAGAATTTCATCAATGAAGGGGTGGTTGTCCTTACCTTTCGCTTTCTTTGTTGCTCCTCGTATCTTGTACGGCTGTGTTTCAGCGGCTTTGTAAACTGATCCTTGACCTTCATCCTCTTCGGAAGGCCCGTCACCGCGGTTAAGACCGTCGATGAGGCGCTCCCTGTCTCGAGCTTCTAAGATCACCTGTTTGCGCTTTTCTTCTGCCTCTTTTCTGGCTTTCTCCGCAGAAATTCTGATGTCTTTCTATTTCTTCCGTTCTTCTTCGGCCTGGGCTAGTACTGATAACGCTGCTTCCAGTTTCTCAATCTTAGCCGCTTGGGACCGGACGATGTCTTCTAGGTTAGGGGGGAAGCTTCATTGACGTTTATTGGTGGGGAAAGTGCGATCTGATTGGGTACTCCATGGTCAGGAGAGGGAAGCGTTGGGTGTACTGGGGCATTGTTGTTAACAGAGACGGACCCTCTGGTGTCACTTGATGCCACTAGTCGGTAGGTTCTTCTGGTTTTGGGAGGCATATTGGGAATTGGTGCTTCAGAACCCGAAATGGGGATTTTTTAAGAGGAGAATGTCCCCACAGACGGCGCCAAATGTACCTGAGGGGTA
Source organism: Nissolia schottii (assembly GCA_003254905.1). NCBI lineage: Eukaryota > Viridiplantae > Streptophyta > Magnoliopsida > Fabales > Fabaceae > Nissolia > Nissolia schottii. The sequence goes on along the minus strand of QANU01102101.1, from coordinate 20,837 downwards.
CTTTTGGGTTCTGGAGCTCCACGGATGAGGCCTGGGACTTGTGTGGCCTGGGCTGGCGGGGTACCTGCAAAGACTCGGATGCCAAAGTCAGTCGGGGTTAGAGATGAGGGTATGAGAAAGTAACGTTTCGGTCCTCGTACCTGAGTGCTTGATTCCCTTTATGTACCTGTTAGGCGTCGACGATAGGCTTCAATACACGCCTGACTGTCCGCGGACAGAGTGCTTCGTTTATTCCAAGAATGCTGGTATGATGGGAGATGATCGCGCTGCGGAAGTGCGTCGAACGCGGATAGAACATGTCTTCCAAGGGATGGGCTTCCGGTTCTAGGATGATTCTCAGGTCGGGCGGGTCGGGTGATTAGCTTCCGCGGAATGGGCCGTATGGGCCCAGTCCATAACATCTTCAATCTCTATTACATGAACTACATATCTCTTGTTCTGCTCTATTCACTGTATTTTGTGACAATGTCAGTTCTATAATGTTAGTTGTCCATCCTATCTTACATTAGCGTAACAAGCACTTTGAAATCGATCCTTATTTTATTTGGGACATGATTATTCATAAACAAATCTTCTTGCAACATATTCCAGATATCAAACAAGTTACTTATCTTCTTACCAAGTCTATTTTTGCAACAACGTTTCTACGCTTCCGTGACAAACTCATAGTCTCCTCCAAGCCACTGAGTTTAATGGGGGATAATAGATGTGTACCTAATGGTTAGTTATGTAAGATTATTTCATAATCTCATAAAGATTTGGTCCATGTATCTTATAGTGATACTAACTCTAATTAAAGGGAATCAAAATGATGGCAATTGATTCTGTAAGATATGATAGAGTTAGTGGGGGGTATTTTAGTAAAACCGACCCTCCCCTCTCCCTTATAATTAAGAAGGCTTTACTCAAAGAAAGGCACACACGAGTGTTTTTAAGGATTCCAAAGAATTCAGAAAACATTAGGGTTTGAGGTCTGCCGCTCTTCTCACCATCAGAAGGGATTGTAAGGTTTGAAGGAAGAGAGGGGAAAAAAATTTGTCAATTCCATCCAATTACGTTATGGATCCGGGTATGTGTCTTTTTCTTGATCTTATTTACAATGTGATAATCATAAATTTCAAGATCGTTGTTTCCATGAATTGGTTAATGGAAAATCACAACTTACAAGTTAAGCAATCATTAGGTAGTTATTAATGTTAATTATTTATTACAACTCATAGTTCGTTATGGTTGTTAGTATATTCTATTATAATTCTCATCTTATTAAGATGTATATAAACCTTGTAATCCAATTATGATTCATTCAATATAATTTACACTTTTCATCGCATAGAGAAATTTTCTTTTCCTGTTCAACACACAGTGTGTTGATCATTGTGAGATAGAGTGAGATACTACCTCTTTTTTTACTTGCCGTTTAACCACGTGAATTATTCTTTATCCTATCATGTCACATATTTTTTTTTTGAAAATTAATATAGTAAAATTTTATTATAATTGTGTCAACAATTTATAAATTGAGTCTCGAATAATTAGATGTATAAGTGTTTAAAAAATTGAATTAGAATTATTTATTTATTTATTTGTTATGGTTTGTCTGTAAATAACACTTAATTTTCATTATTTATTGTTTGGAGTCTTAATAAATAGAGAGATAAGGGTAGAGAGATTGCAAACAGCGATTTATCTTGGTTCAACCACCCTTGTGATCTACGTTCAATCCCAAGCGACTTGCTCATGCTTTTTCCACTATCATCAAGCTTGAAACTTAGGTGCTTAAAAAGCTTTTACAACCTTTGAGTACTCCTCACACTCTTGGGATACCTCACCTTTAGTGTTTGAGCATCACAACCTTAGGGATACCACACCCTAATCAACTAGAGGGATACCTCACCCCCTTTACAAAGTATATGGAATTTGGTGGTAGAAGAAGCTCTCTTAAAGAATGGATAATACAAGTTGAAGCACAATTTTTGGTGTAAGAATAAACTCTCTTGAAGAGTAGATTATACAACTTGAAGCTCTAATAGGAATATTGAAAATATCTCTCTTTTACTCTTATAATTAATGATACAAAATATTAAGCCATTGATAGTATGAAATATAGGAATGATAGGAGTTGAAATGACACCTTAGAAAAGTGAGTTTAATGGGTATTTATAGAGATAGGAAGTATAGTAGCTGTTACCTAATTATTCTCCTAGTTCTGTCAATTGAAAACTAGTCGCTATTAGTTTCTGTAGTGCAGTCATTCGAATGATTGACTCTGGTCATTTGAATGAATCAATAATAATTGAGATTTTTGACTGTTTTTAGTGGAGTCATTCGAATGATTTTGATTGGTCATTCTGATGACGTCTCAGATGGTCATTCTAATGTCACAACTCTAATTTGTGTCATTTGAATGACCTTAATACTCATTTGAATGAAGCTTCTTTTGGAGTCCAAAATAATGTATTTTTGAATATCCAAAGACTTCAATTGATTTATAAAAAGATCATTTGAATGAAATATATGTTGAAGGATTTATAAAACATTTCAAGTATGTTTTCTCAAGAGATTTGTCTTTGTTTAAAAACCATTGCTCCAAATACATTTTAGCCTTTTTGATCATTCCAAGAGAAATATTTCAAATCATTTTAAGAGCTTAGAGAGATATATCAATTTTCCTTTGACAAGAATACCTTAAGTCCTAAAAGACTATAACCTTTTGAGAACTTGCTTGGATGTGGTATTCTTCAAGTGTCCTCATTCTTTTGGCAGTACCATATTCTCCATGGGATAAGCATTTTATTCTATGCCTTTTTGACTTTGAGCATCATGAGAATATTTTCCTTCTTGTTCCACCTCATTCTTGGTGCCTTGGACTTCCCTATATATAAGATTACTCCCTTGAAAATATAGTTAGTCCAATAATGCTCCAATATCTTAATATGCATGTATAATTCAATCAATGCATTAGGCACAAATTAAATCAATATATTTATCCAATAATCTTTGCCTAACATGCATGCATTCTAGAGTATAACATTTGATATATATAATATATATATATATATATATATATATATATATTCATGCATATATTTATTTATATAGAAACATATCCAAAGTTAATCCATCAAGACGCATATAAATAGTTATTGGATATGTTCTATAAAGAATATTTCTTATATATCATTGTATGATGTGTAAGCTATATGATACCATCAAGTTCAATCAAACAAGATCTAATATATTCCATTTAGCATATAACATCCGTTTGCATTCTATTTGTCATCATACTATTTGATCTATTATACAAATGATGTTTCTTATATATCATTGTATGATGCGTAAGCTATATGATACCATCAAGTTTAATCATACAAGATCTAATATATTCCATTTAGCATATATCATCTTTTTGTATTCTATTTGTCATCATCAAAACATATTGTATTAAACAATTAGAACACTTACGACCTAGTTCCATATATTGTATTAAACATCGTGAACCACCATCATCATCCCCAAATTAAATCAGGTTACTCTTCTTCCTCACTTCCCTATCCTTCATGACAGAACACAACAAACACAAAATAAACACCAACAACAACCAACCTCATCATTCTTATAGAGAAGCAGAGAAGAAGCCAGCAGAGAAGTCAACGGTGGTTGAGAAATCAAGATGAGAGAGGATGGGATGATGTGAGAGAAGAATAATTTGTGGGAGTTGAAGGAGTGAAGCTTGCTTCGAGGCCTTTGATGACAGTGACCTTGTAGATCTACAATGACGTGGTGGCAACAACGATATCTGTGTAGAGTTTAACGGTCGTTGGTGAAGGCTCACGACCTACTCGCTCAACTCATAACCTTAGAGATCTTCTAGGTGACCAGATTTGAGGTCACACTGAACAGGGGAAACAAAGTGGTGGTGATGGTTGGGAGAGAGAGAGTGATGATGAGAACAGGGCAGATAGAAGTGGCGCCATGGGAGAGGTGGGTGCGGTGAGAGGTGGTGCTGAGAACTAAAGCGTCTGCAGGCGTCATCGAAGGTTGCGGTGGCCGTGGATGGTTGAGGTGGTTTTGTGAGGATGAAGGAGTAGGGATGGGAAAGGGAAGAGTGAGAAAGATTAGAGTGGGAGGGGTTTAATTATTTTATTTTTTTAATTTTGGGTCATGGGTCGTGGGCAAGTCGGGTATGGGGAAGGGTTGGGTTAAGAGGGTCACATGTCATGCACGTGACTTACCACATAGCTAAGTTAATTGTCACGTCAACAGTTAACGAACCATCTAAATGGCAGGGACTAAAAGCTACCAAAAAAAATTTATCAGGGACTATTTTGTAACAAAAAAATTATCAGCGGTAAAACAAAAAATTTGTAATTTGTGAGCAACTAAAAACTGTGAAATGCTCATTTTGACCATTGAAAGTGTAAGCCCGAGCCACTTTGGTCCTTGAAATTCATAATTTGACTTTTTAGTCCTTGAAATTGTAAGTTATAGGTCAAATTAGTCAACCAGTTTACTATCATTATTGTATTGTCACATTTTTGTTGATTTATCACATTAAAAAGGTTAGTAACAACGATTGAAATTACAAATGAGTTGTAGTTATACTTGAAACTACAAATGAGGTCGTCAGAGCAATTATGGTAGTAAATGAAACTACAATAGCAACTAAGATTTGTAGCTCCAAGTGCCATTACAACCATATTTTTAGCTTTTAGTGTTATCACACAGCCTCTGTTGTTATCGCATTCTCATTTAATATGAAAAATTAGTGAAAATATGATAATACAACAACGATAATGAATTGAGGGACTAATTTGACCGGCAACTTACAATTTTAAGGATTAAAAAGTTAGATTTTGAATTTCAATGACCAAAGTGACTCAGGCTTACACAGACCAAAATGCGTATTTCCCTAACTAAAAACATATTTAACTCTAATGAAAAAACCAATGGTTCATATTATTACATTTGTATGATTTTAATATGTTGATGTTTATATTATAAAATCTTAAACTAATGATTTTCCCATCAACGGTTAAGTTTGTGCATTTTAGCCTCTGAAATTTACTTATCACTTTAAAGGAGTTAAATCTAAACTGTTACCACAAGGAAAACATTTTATACCAAAAAAATTACTGTCAAATAATATTTGTCGACCACACCGTTGGATCTCATAGTCTAAATTTATCAGTGACAATGAAGTTCGCAACCAAGGCCATATTATCTGTTGGCTGCATTTGTCGGTGCCACATGGCGCCTTTTGGCACTAAACCCGCATCGACGAATATAAACAGGTTTTAATTTTAATTTTTATATTAATTTAATGACTGTTCTACCATCGGGTAAACTCATATTACCTTATTTTCAGTTGCTTAATTTTTTTTTCAATGTTGCTGGATTGTTATTTATTGGTCTTGAAACTGCAATAGTGATGTTGCTGGACTATTGTTGATGTTGTTGTGTGTGTACATGTCTTGAGTACTGTGTTTGTGCATGTGTGTATGATTATGTGTAGGATTGTGGAGTTAGTATGTGCTTGTGTGTGTAATCATTAGGTTAATTTGTGACAATTTAGATCCATTTTTTTTAATGTGTGGGAGAGTTTAGACTTGAGTTAGTGTGTGTTGTGTTAGTCTGTGTGTATTGAGTTTGAGTGTGTTCATGGTAGTGTTAGTGTGTTTGCAACTGTATGTTATTGTGTGTGCACGTCAATTTATGTAAGTGCGCGTGTATGTTAGTGTACATGTTGGTGTTTTTTTTATGATTTAACGAAACACTTAAATCCAAGAATAAGTAAGAAAAGTACGAGATATAATTACTCATCGAAATTTAATACTGTTCCACACATATAGGTCAAGTACCATTAAAAATTCTCAAGAGAAAATTTAGTGAGACAAAATTCAAGAAAGAAAAAAAGACTAAGAGTGATCGACCAACATAGTTTAAGTGATTAGACTACAATAACAACACCAATCATAGCAAAATACATTTTGAAACGAATCATTTAGACTTATCAAAAACGCAAAACGAACTACACTGGTGCAACGCTGCTAGTGAAGAGCAACATTGTGAATCCACAATTTGAGTATTTGATTAGAAGCCAATCAAACCAAAATGAACCAAACGAGTGAAAAGGAACCAATCAAACCCATCGAGACAACACAAACCAATCAAATCAAACCGATGGGGCTAGCACGAGTACTCCCTCGGTCGTCCACATTGATGCCATATGTCATCCACCATTGCATCGAATGTCCTAATATTGTATTTAACGATGATGATCAACCAGACAGGATGTGACATGCCTTTGAGCATGAGATAGGACACCGCTGACAAGGTTAGAGGAGGACAACAATCCCACCAACTGAGCCCAAAAATAACGAGATTTTGGCCAATGATGCCTACAATTCAGCGAGGGGCGGGTTGCTGCATTGTGGTGGGTGCACTATCAATCAAACTGTCCACGGAGGTTCAAATGATAAGATTTTTTTTTTTTATTAATTATGTAAATGTACTTTTATTATATGTTTTAGATTATTCTAATGAAGGCTAAAAATGCGGAGAAAATAGTTGTGCAGAGATCCGACTTTGCCGAAGCTCTTTAGGCATGCTAACACTTGGAAGGGCCATAAGATAGTCTTGGCGACCCGTGCTCTCAAGTCTCAAGAGATGGTTGCAAGTATAAATTATCTATCAATTTATTGTTAATTAATTTTATATTTTAATTAGTTTGCTTATTATATGTCAATTTATTGTTACATTTACTTGAAAATCGAGTATGACTAGAGGTTGCAGGAGCCTGACTGAGGTTGGTGATGGTGGGCCCATCGAGGTCGAACCATTTGATGAGGACTAAATATGGAAGGTAATGGTGGATTTAGAAAGAACCTACATCTACGATAAGGGGTCATTTCTTATTAAATCACGCACTTGACTAACCTCACGACTTCAGTCAGGAGGTCTTTCTTATTACCATTGATCAGTAGAAAATAATAATATTTTATTCACACAATATTTCAATAGATTGATCCATTGGTAAATCTTGACAATTTGTCTTCGACGGATATTTTTGTGGCTGACAGATTCAACATTTTTTGTGGCGGTTTATCTGCGGCGGTTACGACAGAACTGCCGCCAAATTGAGTACAGTCCGAGCGAGACCATTGATTTTAGCGGCGGTTGTTTAAGACGAGGTATTATTTCTAACCGCCGCTAATCTGTCATATCATTTTTGTGGCTTTTTTGGTGGCGGTTGAAGTGATACTGCCGCTAATTGAATAACCAATTTCTGGCGGTTATTTTGCAGCGGGTATGCATTTACCTCCGTTAGCGGCGGTTATATTAGAGTTTTGCCGTTAACTAACCATTGCTTATTTCTGGCGGTTATTTTGCGGCGGTTTAAAGTGACTGCCGCTAATTGATGGTTTCAATCCCCTGAGATGATCAATTAGCGGCGGTTACATTACAGTTTTGCCGTTAATCAACCGCCGTTTAATGTATAACTATTCTGGAATATACATTTTGTGGCTGTTTTTTGGTGGCGGTTGGGGAAGAACTGCCGCTAAACTGACTTATGTCCGAGTGAGACCATTGATTTTAGCGGCGATTATTTAACAGTTCCGGCGGTTGCTTGCGGTGTTGATATCTAACCGGCGCTAATATTTTATCAAATTTGTAATAAAATTTTGTGGCGTTTTATTGGTGTCGGTTCGGATAAAACCGCTGCTAATTGAGTAGACAATATGGCTTATAATTTCTGGCGGTTTTTTGGCGGCGGTGTTGTCTTTACCGCCGCTATTTTGTGTAAGGTTCCGCAGAGAGATATAGGTTTAGCGGCTGTTAGAAGACTATTTTGCCGTTAATGAACCGCCGCTAAATTCTCTGCTTTGTGATTCTAAAACCAAGCCACTACCATTTTTAGAAGTTATTTTGAAGTTTTAAATATTATTTATTTTTTCTTCTCAAAAAATGTTGAAGTAGATAATAACTAATTTTTTTTTTTTGTTTTATTGAGAAGCATGAGCAACAACGAATAGTGTACGAAGGCAAGAAACACAACGATGAGTGCACTGAAGAGGGAATGATAACAGGGAGTGCATGGAGATGAAAGGAACACCAATAGGTAATGCATGTAGGAAGGAATGACAACATGGAGTGCACAAAAGAAGGAATGACAATAGAAAGTGCACGGGGTGGACGTACAGGTCATGGAGGATAATATCACTATGGTACCATTTTAAATGGTGAGAACAAGGAGAAAAGGGAGACAAAGAAAGGCGTGTTATATTTTTTTTGTATATCATGGATTAATTTGGATCAATATTTTCAAAGAGGGCATGCAATTTATAGACAGAATAATAATTTCCTCCCTCGTCAAAATAATAATAATAATAAATTCCTATATCAAATTCTAATCAATCTAAATATGGTATAAATCAATCTCATTATATTAGGGATAAAATACTCTTTTCATGTTTATATCCATTTATTGACTTTGGTCATGTATTTTTTAAAAAGTTTAATTTGGTCTTTTATTTATAAATTGTTAGTCAATTCAATCCTCTATTAGTCCCTTAATTATTCCACTAACAAATGGTGCTAACATAACTGTTATATGACCAAAATGACATTATTTTGACGCAAAAATAAGGAAATTTATTTTAAGGTCAACTTACCCAAAATGACTTTGTTTTGGCTCCTTTAATAGCCATATTAAACTTTATGAAAAATACTAGTGAATAAATGAGTATAAATAGAAGACCAAAAGAATACTTTACCGTTTCAATAAAGATATTACTAGATATTTTGTTTATTTCTACCCTGTAAAAGGGAACTAATAAATTGTTACACGGATAATACAAAGTAAAACTTATCATGAATGAATAAAACACCACATTAAACGCCATGAAAGTAAAACTATTTTAAAAGAGATGTGCTATTTAGCAAGAAAAAAAAAATTGCAAAAATTTGCAGGACAATAAATGTGACCACTAAAAATTAAGAGCTGGTGAGAAATAACAAAAAGAAAAGAGTGGGAAGGAAACTTTCATTCATGTTTATTTTGTCAAGCATGTGTCGAGCATGGTTATTGTTGAACCAAGTACCTTTTCCCTTTTTAAAAGTATACAGATTGAATTTTATCTATAATTTTACCCAAAAAAATGTTCATCATCTATATATATAGAGAGAGAGAGATATACACACACACATAGGAGTATAGTTTAATGAGGTAGTGCATAGTGATTAAACAAGTTAATAGGATTATCGGGCCTTCAAATGTGATGATGAAGGTGACTTTGGCATTGTAAGCTCATTTGCCACCTGCTCCATGGTAAGGCGAGACTGTGGGTTTTCATTCAAGCATGCATTTGCTATCCTTAGAATCAATACCACTTCATTGGAAATTGGACTCATAGGATAAGAGAGACGTTGATCCAACATAAGTTCCATTGGGAAACTATCAGGTGTTGGGGCCACCGCTCTCCAAGAAGATGATAACATAGAAGACATTACATCTCCAGGATGCTTTCCTAACAGTATTTCCAGCGCTAATATTCCAAAGCTATAAACATCACATTTCTCGTTTACTTCCATGGTGTATGCAAGTTCTGCAACAAATTCAAAGAAATATAGTGGACAAAATAGTTTGATTTTAATAACCCAGCATGAACTGCAAATAATTGCAAAAATAGCTATGGCAAAATAATTAGCATCATAAAAGAAAATGTATTCATTAATGTAACAAGAAAGTAAATAAAGTAACTAACCTGGAGCAACATATCCAAAGGTGCCTGCTAATGAGGTCCAGTTTGATGAGTCAGGATTAAGAAGCTTAGCAGTTCCGAAGTCCGACACATGAGCCTCATACTCTAAATCCAGAAGAACATTTTTGCTTGATATGTCACGATGAACAATTGGAGGAGCGCAACCATGGTGCAAATAGCATAAAGCATTGGCTACACCTTTAACCACGTTGACCCTCCTATTCCAGTCAAACGCAATTGCTTGTGTATCATCTCTCAAAATATTATCCAAGCTGCCCCTCTCCAAGAATTCATAAACCAAAAATGAGAATCGTGGATGTGCACAAAACCCGTATAACTTGACAATGTTACGGTGCCGAATTTCTGTCAAAGTTTGAATCTCATTTGTGAAAGATTTTAAATTTGACATCTCTTTATCTGGTATGGAATGAAGTTTCTTCACAGCAACAACTTGACCTGTGCTCAAATTTGCTTTGTAAACAGATCCATAGCCTCCAACCCCAATTAGATATTTATCATCAAATTCTTCTGTGGCTTGAATAATGTTCTCACACACCATTATCCCATCATAACTCCAAATCGCAAATAAATTGCGAGTTTGTGACTCTATAGCCTGGTTTTCATTTGTAGTTACACTTAGGTTGCGGAGGCGACATGAGACTCCAAAGGCCAAAAGTGCTAGTAGTATTATCGGAATTCCCAAAGTAAGGGGTAAAACTAGCAATACAACTTTGTTAGTGTTATGATTGTGAGGTTTGGTACTTGATGATGATGGACAAGACTGAAGGCCAGAAACATTACCACACAAGCCTTTATTATTTCTCAGTGCTTCAATTGGAGCTTTTTGAAAGGCTGGAACGCTTGGAAGTGAACCCTCTAATTGGTTGTTTGATATATCAACTGATATGAGACTAAACATGTCATTGAAACTAGAGGGAATAGCACCAGAAAGATAATTGTGAGAGAGATTCAATGTATCTAAGCTCCTCAGTTCTCCAAGCATTGATGGTATTGTCCCATTTAGGAAATTCTTGCCAAGATCAAGGCTTTGAAGATATTTTAATCTTCCGAGCTCAGAAGGGATGCCTCCCTCAAATTTATTTTGGCTCAAATTCAACTTCAATAACTTAGGCAACGTTCCAAGTTGTTTCGTGATGAAACCACTGAAATTATTTGCAGCAAGCTCCAGAGTATCAAGTTCTTGCAATGATGCTATTTGTATGGGAACATTTCCTGCAAGATGATTATTGCTTAGAAAGAGTTTGATCAACAAATTCAAGTTACCTAGCTCCTTTGGAATTGTTCCCGTGAGATGGTTGGAAGATAGATCAAGCACATGCAAGTTGGTTGCCTCGCCTAGTTCTTGTGGTATGCCACCGGACAAATCGTTGTTGGCGATATTGAGGCTTGTGAGGCTATTACATTTCCCCCAGTTTGGTGAAAGGTGGCCATACAAATTATTGTCACTCAGTCCAATGTAGTCCAAATTGGGATATACACCAAACGCATCTGTTATATTTCCAGTAAGCTGATTTTTCTCAAGCCTAACTCTTATAAGACTGGGGCAATTTTTCAGACTCTTTGGAATTGAGCCTGTGAAATGGTTATTGGTAGCAGAAAATTTTGTCAGCTTTCCACCAATACAAATGTTTCGAGGCAAGTGGCCTGTGAAATTATTGTCAGACAACTGCAGGTTTTCCAAATTGGTGAGCATGTTCATTTCAATTGGAAGGTTGCCACTGAGTTTATTTGAGAATAGAGATAACGTGCTGAGCTTTGTCAAGTTCCCAACGCTGGAAGGGATAGGTCCAGAGAGATTATTGTCATAAAGGAGAAGGGAATCCAAATTGACCAAGTTACCTATGGATGGTGGTATTGGACCAGTAAGGTTATTACCTAACAACTGGAATTTGATGAGAGAATGGAGATTCCCAATTTCATCTGGAATGGAACCAGAGAGATTGTTCGCATAAAGGTAAAGATAAAGCAAACTGCTCAAGTTTCCTATTGTAGAAGGGATTCTACCGGTGAAATGGTTATTGGACAAATCAAGTTCACTAAGAGTTGCCAACAATCCAATTTCCTGAGGAATAGATCCTAAAAGATTATTTCCCCCAAGGTATAGAATATTGAGGTTGACCAACTTCTCAATTTCACTGGGAATATGGCCATGAAGTTGGTTGTAACTTAACTTGAGAAGTGATATATTGGCCAGATTTCCTATTGAAGTTGGGATAGTGCCAGTGAGATTGCAACCGCTGATATCAAGCTCTCTTAGATTTACCAGCATCCCAAGTTCTTGGGGCATGGAACCGGAAAGGCCACTGTCTTGAAGATACAGAATCTCCAGGTTCCTCATGTTGACAATTTCTTGAGGGATGGAGCCATGAAAGTTATTTATCGCGAGCGACAAGTGCTTTAGGTCCATACGCCAGATTCTGGGAGGAATGCTGCCGGAGAGGTTGTTCCCTCCTACATCAAGATGTGACAAGTTGGCCAACTTCTCAATAGAAATTGGGATAGGACCGATGAGCTTGGACCAAGGAATATGAATTTTGGTCAAGTTGCCCATTGAACCAATCTCCTGAGGGATGGAGCTATCAAAAACATTATGTCCCAATGCTAACGTGTGAAGACCAGCCAACTGTGTTATCTCAGGTGGAATTTTTCCGGAGAGACTGTTTTGGCTGAGGTCAAGATAGGAGAGTTTGGACAGAACACCAATTTGTGTGGGAATAGTTCCAGAAAAGGAATTGCTGCTTATGTCTATAGTGAGGATGTTCGGGAGTGATGAGAAGTTGAGACTTTGAAGCGTACCCTTTAGTCCGAGGCTTGTGAGATTCATGCCAAGCACAGATTTGTTCTCACCATCGCAAGTGATTCCTGCCCAGTTGCAAGGAGTGTTGCCTTTCCATGAAGAGAGCAAAGCCTGACTAGTGTTGTCAAGGCTGAGTCTCCACTTCAGCAGAGCCTTTGCTTCAGCTATATCAGGTGGAGAGGCCATTAAAATGGAACTGAAGCACGTCATTATTATTAGGAGATACACCAGAAATGGTACGGGGTAATTCTTCATGGCCATTAGATGATTTAGTTGGGAGAGGTAAGAGTAGTCTGTTACAAATTTTAGTTGGGAGAGTTCCTTGCATTTAAATGCAAAGTGCATGTACCATATACTATAGATTTGATTGGTTTTGGCCATAGTTCGTATGCGCGCGTGTGATATGAATCATATGATTCTGATTGAAAGTGAAATGGGTATATTAAACTAGTTCCGTCCACTGGAAATTTTAACATTTTATTTTAGAATAATATTTTTGAATGAATCTTACGGGATTCTTAAAGTAACTTCTGCATGTACAGCTAAAATTACAAACGTAGCTTGGGTTTGATGGATAATCTCGCCTCGGAACAGTTTTGACCAATTTTATTTAGAATTGGATGACAACTACAATTATTAGTGAAAATTGGTTGACATTCACATTCCGTTGCTCCTCGGCTATTGAGGACAATATTTTATATTGTAAATGCCGTATTGCCAGAGAAAAGTTGCCTAGGTGAGATATCACCTTGTAAATACTGTGTATCTGACCTTTTCCTAAGGTTATTGGGATAAGTGTTATTTATAAGAAAAATGGGAGAGATATTTGGGGATGAGATGAGATTTGGACTGAGAATGACATTGAATTTATTATTTCAAGATTTTAGTATCATATTGAATTAGTTAGCTCTAAAATAATGAAGAGAAAAATTGGGGGTGGTTGAGCGGGCCTCATCCTCTCTTAATCAAATGTATTTAATCATTGATTTTAGATATGATACAGTTTTAAATCTACGGATCAACTATCCTACCTTTAGAGGCTACAAGTTAGTGAAGGGATTAGTCATTATGAACGCACCGGTGGACTCCCTGGTTGTGAACAAAAAAAAAATGAGGTCGGCTACATGTACACCCAAAAATATACACTATACATACACCCCGTACTTATATACATAAAGTTTATGTTTTAACACCTGTAATGTTTATACACTTAATTAAATATAGTTAAGAATATCATCTACAAGTTTGTAATGTTTGTGCACTCATGAGAATAAAGTTTGTGCATTATTACGTATAATGTTTGTGCATTTTTTTTAAATAAAGTTCAGATTGTAAAATACTTTGATAATTTTGTAATGTTTGTGTATTTGTACGTATAAAATTTGTGCATTACTATTTATAATGTTTGTGCATTTTTAAATGAAGTTCAGATTGCATATAACTCTTAACTATAGGTTTGTAATGTAGTCTAAATAAAGTTTATGCGTGAATGTGCATAAAGTTTGTGCTTTTAATGCCTTTAATTTTGTGCTTTATTTTGGAAAACTATATTATATACGTATAATAATCATTAATAAAGAGAAAGAAGAGACCGACACGTTGTTGATAATGATACAACTTTTAGTATCATGTAGAGATGAGGATTAAATTCCATTCTTGTTTCAATTAAAAAAAAATTCAAATTCCCGTAAAGCTCACTTATTGGAAGGATGAACTTTTAACGTTTCATGACTCACAATTTTAGTTAGTAAATAATTAATAAAAAACAGGAAAACACATTTTGTATTGAAACTTTTTTTCCTTTCTTGTATATATGCAAGAATACATCTAATTGCGATTGAGCCCACAATCTAGTGGTTGATCCTGCGCTTGGTAAAATGGAAGAACTGAGTTTGAATCATAAGATGGACAAAAAGGTCCCTTAGTAAAAAAAAAAAAAAAGAATACATATGATTGGTTATCATCCTTCTCTTTTTGTTGAACCACTGTTTTTCTCTCTCCACTTTGATAGTTAACTATGACTCGATTAACTTAAGGGGATGCATGGTTTGCAAAATTTGTCAACATTCAGGGGAATAAAAGCTTTGAAATGCAAGATTCTCGCGCTTGGTTCGCAAATTAAAAAAATATTCAAAGGCAAGTTATATTTCCATAAATTAAGAAAGTCCCACTTTCTCTCATTTTTAATCTCACGTTCTCCCATGAGAATGTTAGATTCTCATTGGAAGCAAAAGTCTCTAAAAAAATAAAATAGAGAAATTTACCCTCATTAAAAATTAAAAACCCAACTTTATCCTCTCTAATTCAACCTAACCCATCATCTTCCACACCCCATTTCAGAAACACAATATCCTGTTTTGCAAGGTCTCCACTGCAACTTCTCCATTAGCCCACCACACATGTCGTCAACCACCTCACTTGCACCTGTCAGTGCCTCCTGGTTATTCAGTCAACCGCGCCTCTAAGTCACGCAGCTGACTATGCCTCCATCTTGAGCAACTGTCACCACCCCAAACTCAAACCCAACAATATATTCCCCTACAATTTCTTTTTTCTCTCACCCCCATTCACTTTGTGTTTTTTTTTTCTTCTCCTCACTGCAATTGCTTTCCATTTCTGGGTAATTTTTCTTCCATTCACAAATTAAGGGTTCTTGGGTAATCTTTTTCTTCCATTATGCAAACTAGGGATGGAAAAAGGGGCGGGCCGGCCTGCATATAAATGGGGCAGGCGATCGAGTTTTTATGTAGATCGAAAATTCATGTTTGCCCTGCGAGTTGGTAGGTTAGCTGGCAATCAAGAATAAAAAATAAAAAATATAAATATTTAACAATGCTTCTCTGACCTTTTTCCTTTTTTATTTTGTTCTTTTTATAAATTGTTTCCCTGACTTTATGATATATGGTGCTTTTGTTCAAGAGTCTTTAATTGAATCATGAAGGATAAGGAGTGATATTGTTTAATTCCATTTTGAGGGAAATTGACTTATGTGCGCACTAGGAGTTTTTTTTTATTTATTAAAATGCTCTTTTTATTCAAGTAAATTATCAAAATGCTCTTGTTTTCAAACTTATTACAGGACTACACTTGTTTTAGCCAGCGTGACACTCAAGTCCTCGTGGCGAGGCTACGTCAGATTCACCAACACGCTTAGCGAATCCACGTAGGATTCACCAACACGGCTGGCAATTCTCCCCTACATTTGCCAAATCTCCCAGCGAATTTATCTCAAGCTCTTCAACCCTCCTAGCGAATCTTCCTCTCATTCGCCAATCTACAGGTCACATTTGTACAATATTCGCCAACAGGTTTGGTGAGGCCTCTCTCGATCAATATTTAACAACCTCACCACCTCCAAACCCCTTTATCCATTCTCATTTTCTAAAAATCCACTGTCTCTCCAAAAATTTTCTCTCTCTAAAATTCCTAAAACTCTGTCCAGTTCTTGGATTCAATTTATGCGACAGATTTGTAATTTTTAATTTATTAAAATTTATAGTTTAATTAGAATGTGTGAATTAATTTCTTTAAATGTAATCTTTAAATTGATTATATAAATGTTGTCTATATTAATTTGTTAGGCAATTTATGATAGATTGATGCATAGAGTAATATAGTATAGTATGTTAGTGATCAACACAATTTTTTAATATCTATTACGGCGTATAAGATGACTCGGCATGTAAACCCTGGGCTAGAGGACGCTTCTGTTCTAGAGTTACAAAACTGTCATGTGTCACAAAATATTTAGAATGAGGCTAGTGATAGGATATTATGTGTTAGGCATGCACAAGTTTGGATGATTGTTGTCTAACAATGCGAAACACTTAGAACCCTCCAGATTGTATCATTCCTTACTTAGAGCAGACGGGCTTTATAAGTGTTGTTCATATGGGGTATTGCACTGTTGATCACCATTTGATCATAGCACTGGTAAATAGATGGCAACCCGAGACACATACCTTTCATATGCCTACTAGGGAGTGCACCATGACGTTGGAGAACATTAGCATTATTTCTGGTTTTCCTATTGATGGTCATGTTGTGATCGGCCGAAATCAGGATGTTCACTTGGTGGATTGGTGTGAAGAATTACTTGGTGCGTGCCCACCAGTGTAGAGTGGGTATTCTGGATTGCGCATTCGGTTGTCATGGCTAGCTGAGTTACTTAATAATGAGCCCGATGACAATGCAGACGATGTTTTGGCCCAGCAGTATGCACGGACATACTTCCTTCATTTAATTGGAGGCACATTGTTTCTGGATCATTCAGGGTCATGGGTGCATTCTATGTTCCTCCCACTTCTAGAGGAATTCGCCATCGCTAGAACATATAGCTGGGGATATGCAGTAGGGGTGCACATGGGTCGGGTCGGGTAAGACCCGACCATGTCCTTGATCCGACCCGACCATCAAACCCGACCCGACCATGTCCTTGATCCGACCCGACCATCAGCACGTGGGTCGGGTCGGGTAAATTTTTCAGTTTTTTTATGGGTACCCGCCAGACCCGCCACCCGCCCAGATCGGATCGGATCAGGCGGGTCGGCGGGTGACCCGTCCTCATGGCTCAGAAGATGAAGATGATGAACAAAATCACAACTCAAAAATTTGCAAAAATCCAGAACACAAAAATCAGAACACAACATCATTTGTTCCTACAGTAATCACATACAAAACACGTCCAAACCATAATAAAAAGGAAACAAATAAAAACAGAAAAAAAAA
>QANU01102079.1:0-10766 GCA_003254905.1 Nissolia schottii | reverse complement strand
AATTAATTAATCATTTATATTTTTCGAATATTTCTCTAAGGAAAAATCGGGATGTTACAAAAGTTTTCTCTAAGTTGGTAGAATTCTAATATATCTTGAAACCCTTCTTTTATAACCGCAATCGTTGAATGTGACCCTATCCTAAATGGGAAGCAAGTGTCCTTGTCATCTATGCCGTATACAACATCTCGGCATGTTCTTCCATACATTTGTATGAAACTAAGTAGCATTTCTCCTACATTCTATACAATTCCAAACAGAATTGATTAATAAATATATTTTAAACCACATATAGCTAATATCATAATATGATAAGTAAATTTAAAGTGACACTAATATACAATTTATAATATATTTACAAATTTAACAGACACACACACACACACACATATATATATATATATATCATCAATTATCAAACATATTAACAGACATAACATAGATAGCATGTAAAATTTTAACATAAATGTTATTGTGCAAGCATGTAGCATACAACAATAACTCCATTATTTGTGTGTAGGTTGTTGTGTGAACTGTAACTAACTATTTATAGATGAGTAAATAAATCAATAAAATACCTTGAGTGTAATTTGTAACATTACGAATAACCCCAGGTGTGGACCTGTGGAACTTGCACCCAAAGGCTTAATCAGATGTCTCTCCTTAGTCAATTTTCCTTTACAAATCTCACCCGCCGTTGACACTAAACAACTATCATGTTGATTCATAACAGCAGATGAGGTATCAATAGTACTAAGCTGGTGTGCAACACCGTATTGGGAACAATTTGCAATGTTCAATTGGTTGGCTACATGGTGGTAAAACCAATTTAACGTAAATTTGTCTTCTTATAGACAGCCTCAAAAGAAAGCTTTGCAACTATATGTGCTTACCGAGTGACCTTTGGCGTAATGGACTTCGTCGATGTTCGATCTGCACCACACTGCCACTAAATCAACAAATAGTAACTTTTTTGTTGAGGTGAGCGTGATTAACATCTAAGTTATAATTCTCTGCAAAATTTAGCTGACATTAGTGGTCCATCATATGAAAAAGAACATCAATAAAATCAAGAGAAAAGTTGATGTTTAATAATCAAGCAACCTTTCTCTTTTGGATCACATTTCCGTTGTCTCTTTTGTGCTAAAAAGAGTGTCTGTCGCTTCTGTGCATTCTGTTTCTCTTGATGGTCCATTAGTGCTGAAATAATAGTCGACAGGGTTTTATTATCGACACAACTAAAATGTATTATTTTTACCTGGTGATGAGTGTGGAGGTGCACCGAATTCATGTACCATTAACAATTTCTAATTTATACAGGTTTTAAAAGAATGTTAGAAACAACTTCTTCTACATTGTGAGGTGGTCACCAATGCATGTGCCAATTGCTGAGAGAAGTTTAATCTAATGTCCTTATCCCAACCAACTTAAATTAACGCATTCAAGAAAATTCGATGTCAATGCCAAGATTGATGTTGCACTTTTTAACAAAGTTGATATCATATTCATGTTATGTATTTATTGAGCAAAGCCGTATTTTATTTCAAGCGTGTATATAATGAAGTTCATGGTTGAACAACACATGAAAAGCAACGTTGGATGGAATATCAATTTCAAATGGTCAGGTAAGCAACTGTGTAATATACTTGCAGAGTATAAACACTTACAAATCTCGGTGTAGCCTTAACAAATCTCTCCCTATGCAACTCCAACGTGTACCAAGTTGATTGCAATGGATTCCAATCGTGCTTCCCATGTAACATCTCGCTTTTTCACTGTACGGATAATTAGCGTAATAGATAATTATAGGTTAATTAGGGAAGTAAGAAAATTAAATTATTACCTTTAATTCATAAGAGTCACCCTTAACTCCTAAGAATCATAGTCAAAAACTAAGGTGTCGTGAACCCGCGAATTTTTCCGAGACTTAGGATGATTTTCGGACCAATCAGGAATTTTTCCAGATACCGAAAGTACCCGTAAAATACACTAATAAAATAATAACTTCCCGAATATCTCCACCGGACTCAACTAATAATAAGAGAAAATTAGTAGATCACGAGGATATGTCCGGAACATTTTCAGGACAGCTGTACGTAAAGTATCGGGACTGCGAACATCCCGATTTTCCCTTAGGGAAATAATCGTAAACATAAATATTAAATTAATTTTCTAATCATGATTAGGGAATTTAAATGGGAAACTAATAGGTAGAATATGCCTAGGAAATAAGAAGTGTCGCGGCCTGAGGTTCGGCAGACAACCGAACAGTCGTTGTTCCCCGATAAAATTTTCTGGCGCGCAAAAGGTGTCTGTGAAAATAATCCTCCGGAGAAAAATTCACAAAACACCTTTAAATATTAATACCCTTAGGTAGGGGGAGATTAGAAGATCGCGACGGTATAAATGGAATATTTTTCGGACGACCGTGCGCGACTCACCGAGACTGCGAGCGATAAAACACGAGCGAACCGGAACCGGGAGAAAATGAAATTTCAGCAGCTGACCAGGAGAAGGAGGGCTGCACGGTCTGAATTGTGATTTTGTCCAATCCCCTAAATCATGCTTCCAAATTCCCATCACCATACTTTTCTTACACACAACACCAAATCCCATCACTTACCCATACTTATGCCCATACCTTCTACTATTCATCACCTTTTATTAAATGCTAAAATCCAATTAATCCCCTCACAATCTGCAATCCAAAACCGAGCTCCCTTTCCCCAAGTTCACAAGAGAAAACTTCATCTTCCACATTCTCCAAAAACTCACATCCAAACCAAGCTCCAAGAACACCACTTTGTCCCCAAGAAAGCAAGCAGCCATCCATCCTCTTCCACCTTCCAAGAACCGAAGCACAGCCCCTCAAGTCTCCTCATCTTGGCCTCATTTTCTTATCCAAAATCTAGAGGAACAACCTCATCACCCTCCACCTTGCTCAAGGATTTTTCGTCTTGGAGAAGGGAGGAGCTTAAGCTTTGGAGACAACAAGGCTTGTGGGACTTCACTCCAAGCTTCCCTCACCACCACCAAGTTTTTCTACAGGTGGGTAAACTTGGTTTGGTCACCCCTTGGTGGCTTATGTTTGCTGTATGTGTTTATGTGTTTGTATGGTTTATGATAAATGATGTTAGAAATGCTATGTTAGGACTTAGGAGATGATTCTGAAGGGTCCTGTGACCTGGACTAGCTTAGTATATGATGGTTGAAACATGTTAAAAATCCAAGGAGCATCCATGAGCAAAGAGGGAAGAGAAGCAAGAAAAATGAAGAAAAGAGAGTCTGTTTCGTCAGGTGTAGCGGGGTAGGTTCGCGGAGAGGAACTGAGGGGAGTCTAGAAGGTTGCTGAGCGGGCACCAGGAATGGTGTTGATTGGGGTCCGCGGAGGATCCCGGGGGAGTGAATGTGAGGAAATGAGAGAAAATAAGTAACGAGATAAGTGTTGAGTGTTCCGCGGAGAGGGAATGAGCGGAGTCTAGATAAGTTGATGAGTGGGCACCTGGGATGGTGTTGATAGGTTCCGTGGATAGAGACTGAGAGGAGTCTAGAGAGTTGATGAGCGGGTACCTGGGAAGGTGCTGATTGGGTTCCGCGGAGGATCCCTGGGGTGATGAAAAGGTCACGAGAAGAGTGTTGAGTGGACACCAGGAATGGTGCTGAATGGGCTCCGCGGAGGATCCCTAGAGTGATGAGAGGGTTATGTGAAGAATGTTAAGTGGCACCGAGAGTGGGGCCGAAAGGGTTCCGCAGAGGATCCCTGGAAATGCTAAGAGAGTTACGTGAAGAGTGTTGAGGGAGCACCAGGAGTGGTGTTGCATGGGTTCCGCGTAGGATCCCTGGAAGGGCTGGGAAGGTTACGTGAAGAGTGCTGAGTGAGCACCCGTAGTAGTGTCGAGTAGGGTTCTGCGGAGGATCCCTAGAGTGCGAGTGCTGAGTGGGTTCCGCGGAGGGACCCCGAAGTTGATAAGTGAGTACAAGCATGTATATGATGAATGAATGAGTTAGGTTTATGATGATGTGTGATGATGTATGAGGAATGTGTTATGAGGTATGTTTATGATGAGTGCATGACATATTTGTATAATGATGTATGTGGAACATTGCATGTAGAATATGTATGTTAGGAATGATTATGCTATCATGCATCATGAGAACTAGAGGTTAATCACGTAAAGTTTAAAGAGCATAATTGAACCTTAGGGAACAAGTATGTAGCTATATGATAGGATGCATCTCTCTTGGCGGAAACGCCCCTCACCAGTCCCCACAAAGGGGTGGATTGGTTAATGATGAAGAATGAAAAGAAAGAAAGAAAGGATGAATGAGAACGAGGACCAGGAGTTCACGCCTGGCTTGGAAGAACAAAATGAAAAGAAAGAAAGTAACGAAAGGAAGAATGAGAAAGGGTGATGTCACGCCTAAGGTTATGAGTATGATGATGTATGAGTCCAACGCTTAGTTGCGTCGCAAGGGCCAACCCCCGCCTCCTACCTAGTGGAGGTTAGCCCGCTTGATTGGCGGGGATGGACCTAGACCTCATCGGTGGTTAGCAACCACTCTGGTGTGACCGCAGCTGGGTCGTCAGTCAAGTTGGGAACAGAAGTGGTTGTAGTCGTTTGGCCACGGCTACAAGAGCGAAGGGCTAGAGGAAAAGCGCTAACCCGGGCAAGCCGGTATGCG
The DNA here is from genome assembly GCA_003254905.1 of Nissolia schottii. Lineage (NCBI taxonomy): Eukaryota > Viridiplantae > Streptophyta > Magnoliopsida > Fabales > Fabaceae > Nissolia > Nissolia schottii. Next base: position 6,083 of record QANU01102079.1, on the reverse strand, counting down.
TAAGAAAAAGAAAGAGAAGACGCTAACCCGGGTAAGCCGGTATGCGTAAGAAAGGAAAAGAAGGACGCTAACCCGGGTGAGCCGGTATGCGTAAGAGAATCCCCATGTTCCCCAAGCATGAGCATATGATGTATGAGTTACATGGGTATATGATGAATGAGTACATGAGTATATGATGATGTATGAGTATATACAGTATGAGTATATAATGATGTATGTCTGTGTAGTCGTCAAGAGAATGCTCGAGATGGCCTATGTATATACGCGAGGTAAAGTTAACAAGCACGAGAACTTAGATATGAAAGACTAGTTCCCCAGTCACCTAGTAAAGTAGATAAAGTCGTTCAGGACCTTAGGCCAGATAATAATCAATAGGATGTTAGTATGCATGTTCACTTAGAAACACCTGAGCGGCCGGTTGATAAGTGAGTTAAAAGAGATCCCCTGACGCCAAGGTAAACCACTGAGGACGAATGTTCTCACCCCCACTCACTTATGCTTCCAGGAGCAGACGTGAGCTATGAGAAGCAATCAGAGGATCAAAAGAAAGAACGGAGGACAAGCTACCAATGACGGACGGACAGATCTTCAAGGCTATGAAGACATGCTTAGCTGGTTATACGATAGATGAACTTTTATTATGTATATGGATGATTATGACATGTATATGTACTTTATTATAATATTATGTGACTTGTTGTACTCATTTGTGACGGACCATGTATTGATTATGTAATTGCCTAGACTAAGGATAATGAATATTCGTAAGTCCTATTGTTTGTCTTATATACTGTGATTCACACATGGCTCATATTTTGTAAATAAGCACTCAGTAACAAAGTTTTAAATTGGTCCATATTTTCCTTAATCAAGTATTTTCAAAAAAAGTAATAAGGGACTATAAGTATTCCCACCAAGTGATTAACAACCTAGTGAGCATTGCGTACTACTCGAGGGTATGCAGTTAGCTAGGGTGTTACATCCCAAACTGTTACAATTGCTCACAGTGGTCAATTAAACTTGATCCCACGATCACCTTGACCTTCACTTGTTACAAACTTTCGTTTTGAGAAAGAAGTATTCAAGTTGGAATACACCACCATTAAGTCATAGGAGCTAATAATTTTTTTTGCATAAAATAGAGTTCATGGCGAGAGGATGCAGTAATGCCAAGAAAGAATGACACATGGATTGGGAAAAAAATTAAGTAAGTCCATGGGCCAAACGTGCGTGTATTTTGAGGAACCCAAATTCAATGTAAAATGAATTAATAAAAATTGTTCTATTTCGCTGACCCATTTAGTCAATGTAAATCCAAATTATTTCAGGCATATATATTTGCAATAGATAATATATATCCATTGAGAACGGATATGCATTCAGAATTGAAAACTTGGCATTATCCAAAGCTATGCTACGTATCTATACTATAAGCCTTGAGGAAATAGAAAACTTTAGAGTATGTATATTATGATTATGATGATTATATATATATTATGATTATGATGATTATAAAACTTTAGAAAATCTGGTAAAAATCATGTAAACAACCATATGCAAATTATTGTAATTTGAGGATTTATTCAAGCTATTGATTAATCCCTCCATATACAGCTTTTATGATAGATATTTTAAGTGTGTATAGTAGTCATTACTCTTTACCCTTGATATTGCTTATTCGTGTAAAGTATTATTTTCCAATTTGTAGGCCATGTTTATCTACAAAAGAAATGTACGCCTGGTAACATAACATTGGGACCCTTTACAAATAATATCCAGAAAATGATTACATTGCAAATATATATCAAAATACTGTAGAAAAACATCATTTGATCACAACTTTTTTCATTGAAAACACTGTTGATAAGATGAGCTATAGTTTCGTCTGACCATCCGAAAGATCAGCGGCAATGGGCACACTGTAAGTAGATCATGAGGGTGCAGATGTGCACAGTTTGTTAGGTAATCAAAGTTGTCTACAGTATATATAGGTCATCAAACTACTAACATATTAGTTTTAGGCCCTACATGTTAGTAGTAGCAGGAAAAAGTTGAAGTGGCAGGAAAAGCAGAATTGTTTAAGATATATAATTATCATGGGCAGTAAAAGCATAAAAAAAAACTAATGATTACTATTAAATGCAACTTAATGTATTGTGGAAATATAATCTACATAATAAAAATGCTTATGTAGTGTTCTATAGTTTTCTCACATAACGTGGGCCCACAGAAAAAATTCAGATGTGGCAAAACGTGTTGCTAACCACTGTGAAACATTTGGGCTCTGCGCAAATAATAGGCAGACCATCATTACATCTACTAAACGCTAGTGTATAGGTTTATCTCACCAACATCAATTCCTTCATTCAACTAAATATTTTCCTTCCATGGCTTGAAGGTAGTATTATAGGAACTTCTTGCCTGGAACACTGCTTTTGCAGTTAAAAAGGCGTGTTGGCAGACGTGCACAGTGTATTAGGTACATGCATTTTTGCTGCTACCATCAGGAAAATCAGTAAGGCCATTAATACTACTACTGTTATGGCGCATGTTGTCTGCCTTCAAGGAGATAAGTTGATACCGCAATAGGTGCAGAAATTGTACGAAGTAGTAAGATGATCAAATTTGAAGCATATGTTAGATAGTACACTTAGTATGGACAGATACAAAAGCACACTCTTCACGGGTTGCATTGAGATAAACTATGCACCTATGCCTATGGGGTTGAATGGGAGACAGGGAAATGGGAGCTTATGAGGACCCTTTCCCCCCTAAAGAAGATATATATTTGCATCATGCACTACTCTGTGTTGTTTAAACATTAGAAATAAGATAAATTTATACATATATGGGATCATAAAGTGTTACAATTAAGAGAATTGGTTGCACAATAAATCTTTTTTCCACCACTCATAAGTACTAATCATGAGTCAAGGGTTTTCTTCCAAACTATGTATTAATATCCAAATCTTGTTTACTTCACCAAACTTCATTTACTACCTTTCTTACTGACATAAAATAGATTATTTTAGATCGACAATGTATATCTATGACAAAATATACTAACACAATAACTATACTAACACTACCAAATGTATTTGGATTAATTCCTTCTGAGCATAACAATTTGCTTCAATGTCCCAAATCATATTTTTGAAGAGGAACTGTTATTTGCTTCAAAATGATATTTCCCAATCATGCCAACATTTCTCATCTTTCCTGTGGATTTCGCCTTCTTTATTATCCTCAACACTTTTTGTAAGAAAAGTACACATCAATTTAGTTTTCGATTAAGTGATTTCATATACCTTGCAATGTATCTAACCACAGACATAACATGCTACCCACCACATTCATAATGTTAAATACAGTTTAGTTCTGTCACTTCTATTGTTGTGATTTTTGGTTCTCTCTAAAACACTTTCGAAGGAATTAACAACTTGATTCAACATTATTAAGATATAAATCTAAAATCCAATGAGATTGTTAATTCTCCATATTTATCAAACACATTATAATTAGGAGTACATCATAAGCAGTAAAAAAATTCTTATAGAAAGCAAAGACAAACAAACAAATAAATGATTAGATCACAGAAAATTACCTGTTTGGAAGGACAAAGCAAAGGATCTGCATATGAAATCACTAAAAGAGAATGAGAAAAAGGGTAATGAAGAATCCCTTTAGATTTTGGATAGCATAGGTAAACAAACAAATAAATGATATACAATGTGTTACCATTAACAGAACGCAATAAGAAAAAAAAAAAAGGAGAATTATACCATTGGAAGTGAAACACACAAACTGTCTTTGGCATAGTCATTAGAAGCAGAATCCAAATTATCCCCACCATCAACAGCACTTTTAATCTTAGTTGTCTCTGCAAATAAAATATTTATTTGACAAAAATATAGGTTTCAATGCACCAAAATCAGCGTACTCCATCAAAATAAAATAGCTCAAAAATAACTATATTTAACATTGATTTATTCAACAAATCAACAAATAAAGGCAAACTAAAAACATATATGATTCGATTAAAAGAACACAACTTATGTCGCTTGAGTAAGAAATGAAGTGTCCTGAAAGTTCAAGTCTTTTTCATGGCATTATCATTGAAAGACCTCATCTCAACTCCAAGGCATTTACAACTTTTCAAGTCCAAAGCAAGACCAATACCAGGTTTAATATTATTCAGTTGAGAAAAATTAAATATGCAAAAGCACAATCAAAACACACACTAACTTGGCTTTAAACTGAAATGATCTTTGTTTCCTACTTATATTCAATAATGAATGAGTCAGGCATTATTGCAAACACCATGAGTGCATAGTTATCTATATGAATGAGTCATGCATTTAAGTAAACACCATGAGTGCATAGGATGACCCATCGAATAAATCAATCTAGTGTTTGCAATGAAATTTGAATTGAATACAAATTGGCAGTTTAAAACCTTCCTTAAAATGTTAATCATTTTCATCATTGACTAATCTTCAAGTATCAATCCTTGTAGCTTTTAAATGATCCTATAAATCACACGCAATGAGATTGTTAATTCTCGTTTTTTATCCAACACATTATAATTAGGAGTAAATCATAAGCAGTAAAAAAAATTCTTATAGAAAGCAAAGACAAACAAACAAATAAATGATAAACAATGTGTTAAAATTAAGATAACGCAATAAGATAAAAAAAAATAAGGAGAATTATACCATTGAAGGAGAGTAACACGAAATTTTCACTTTTAGCTTACATCCACTTGCTTGACCGCCACCATTTTTAACATTTTGACCACCACCAGTTTTCACTTTTAGCTTGAATCACTGTCAACCTGAAATCACAACAACAAAAAAACCCTAATTTCCCAAATTAATAGAAAAAAGAGGATTTTTTTGGGGGTTTAAAATTTCCCAGCACACTCTTCACAGATACTTTTGTTTAGCTATGGGGCTGAATGGGAGACAGGGAAATGGGAGCTTATGGGGCTCAATGGGTATAACAGCAAAACTAACAAAAGAACAATGCAAATGAAAATAAACAAAATGCAGGAGCCATGGGATTTTGAGCACTGCTGTTGTTGGGTCAGCAGCTTTTGTTTAGCAAAGAACAATGCAAATAAAAAATAATCAAAACGCAGGAACAACAGGAAAAACAGCAGCAGTGCTCAAAACAACTTGGTTGCAAAAGAAGTTGGTTTGTTGAAAATAATCAAAATGCAGGAACAACAGCAGTGCTCAAAATAATGTTTGTCAGATGCTTTTGTTTACAAAAGAACAATGCAAATGAAAATAAACAAAACGCAGGAGCCATGATTTTGAGCACTGCTGTTGTTGGGTCAGATGCTTTTGTTTAGCAAAGAACAATGCAAATAAAAAACACAAAACGCAGGAAGGACGCATTTGTGTGTTACCTTTGTTAGGTCAGATACTTTTGTTTAGTTATGGGGCTGAATGGGAAACAGGGAAATGGGAGCTTATGGGGCTCAATGGGTATAACAACAAAACTAACAAATGTTTGGTGGGATTGGGCGGGACCATAAAACTAACAAAACTAACAAGTGCCGAGAGAAGCACACGTGAGGGACACGGGGGGAGGGATTGGGCGGGAAAATTTTTGTCTAATATGCTGACACGTGGCGGTAAGGGTTGTGGGGCCAAGGTGTGATTTCCTGTCTTTTATTATATATAGAATATAGATAGATATATTTTATATAGATATAGAGAGATAGATATAGATATAGATAGTAACCAAATCAAAAATGAATTAATTGAGATAGTAACCAAATCCACAACACCATACAAAATTATCCTTGCCTCCAGTTCTGCAGAAAGGAATCACACAGAGGAGACTATTGATCTGTTAAGCATTATGGAATATTAAATAAATAAAACAGTTAGCAAAATTGATTGTAGAACTTCACCTGCAGATGCCACATTCGTCACAATGGTATTGGTTTTTTGAAATCTGAAATATTGAGCAATCTATTAGTACAATATGCACAATTAACTTGGAAAATAGTATGCATTATCTGAATGAATTACAATTACACTACACAACTTACATCATCATCGAAGAATTTG
>QANU01102063.1:1444-13075 GCA_003254905.1 Nissolia schottii | reverse complement strand
ACATTTCTTAGGTAGCTTTTATTTTGTGTCATAGGACTGAGAGAAAGACTTGTTTTTTGTGTTTATCCATTTTACTTATAAATTATTTTAAGACATGACTCTCATTCCCTTCTTTTTTAAAATACAAAAATTAGCTTAAAAATTATTTTGAGATAGGAATAATTTTAAGTTTTTTTTTGTCTTCATCCCCTTCTTTAAACATGTTTCTTTTCTCACTATGTTTATTCTATTTTGCTCAAAGACAGGAACCAAACACTACCTTATAATTATCGATGCAATAACATCAAAACTAAGATAAAATCCCTATCAAGATATGTTTCTCTTTTCTCTCAAATCTATCTATTTATTATAATATATAAATCTTGATACCCTACTCTATAGAGTTATTACGTCAGCATTTTACAATAGTTGACAACTTCTCCCTTACCTCTCATATTCTTCTACATTAATGATAGCATTGGATCCTTTTCAATTGACATTTACATGTCTTTTAAACATTTTCAATTCCCTTTTAAATCTTATTATAATTCTCATCATCTTCATCCTTTATAATGGAGAGTTACGACCCTCACTCCTATATTCTAAATCTCACATCTCACATCTGAATAAAAATAAATAATCATTACTAAAAAAATTGATATGGGGTATTTTTATCAGGGAATAACAATTCCATTCTTAGGCATCCTCATCAAATTTAAGGGTATTGGTACCTTATGATTATTTATGGCTAAGAATCAGCTACACGTCCCATTAACTTTAAATACTTATTATTTTAAACCTAAAAGTAAATTATGACCGTTGAATATGAGTACCGAAACAAGAACCCTTTTTGTGCTCAGAAATATTTATGTATTAATTAAACTAAAAAAAATTGAGTATAAGTTATCACAACTCAGATGTTCTAAAATGAGTTAACAAGTTGTCACTACTAAGCTAACATTTTCATTCCCATGTTATTCCCTTTTTCTTTTTATATATATATTTTTTTTACAGAAAACAACAATNTCAAAGGTCAATATTAAATTATTCACCTTTTGCTAAAGAGTTAGTCTTTCCTAAACAACCTTTCCACCAAAGAATGCTAAATACCAGGATGATAACAATTGCTACTATAACCACAATACCAGCTACAGCCCCTGCTGATATGTTACTTCCGCTCGACGGAGGCAGAAAGTCTGCTTGATTACAAAACACGAGCTATTCATATTAGATGACAAAAACAAGGAGAAATTCTTGTGTGGTCTAGGAGCATCACACTGAAATGTAATTCATTTTTTGGTCTAAAACATATAAAATGAGGCAGTCCAGGATCACATAAGAATTTCTCTGACGACAAGATGGTAGCAGAAGAGTAAAAACTTATAGAGAAGTACTAATACTGTAAACCATCAGACTCCACAGAAATAGCTGATATAAGAGGGCCATACACTGATCTATATGGTATAGCTGTTGTCCCTTTTCCAGCCCAATAAAAACGGATCTCCAAGGTACCATTAGTCACAATTGTAGTAAACGGTTTTGTGTATGCCTTACCAACTCCTCCGGCTGCTTGTGCAATATTGAAGTCCTTCTGCACTAGATCTCCCTGTTAACAATTCAATCCAAACCCTTATTACACCTCCTCCCTTTCAAAAGGGTTGTCTAGTAAGAGTCAAACACGACTCCTTTAAGTTATCCCTTGGTACTAGAATAAGAGAGATGCTACTTGAGAGGGAGGGGGGCATATGAAACACCTACATGACAAAGTAGTACCTAAATGTAGATGTCAAATACACGCCTTCCCATGCTGCGATATGTTTGATCATCAGTGAACATGATCTCTGCAAAATGTAGATTCACCTTGTAGTTTCCATTGGCCAGGCAAAATCCATAATAAGTCAGAGAAATGGGAAACACGCGCGTTCGTGTACAACTCAGCATTTGTCATAGAGAGATTAGATCTTGGTGTGATATAGTAGTCTCTACCATCACTATCCATGTAGTTACCAGTGTTGCTAAATGCCCAATTTCTACAACTATTCTGGTGGAAGCTAGCTGCTCTTGCCCCATCTGTATCATCATCATACATGCTTCCATTGATTATTGCCATTTTTCGGCCACAATTTATATGGAGAGAGTATGATGCTGTATGACAAGCAAAATAAAGTGAATAAACCATTCAAAGATTATCAAGAAAAGTTAAGAAAATCACATGAGTTACATTCATATTAGTTTTATTTAAACTTTGGTGAACTTCGAAAACAAAAGAAAACCCTTTGGAAAGAGTTCTATGCATATATGCCTCTAATATGAAACATTTCTTAGGTAGCTTTTATTTTGTGTCANATTGTTGTGTTGTTTTGGATCTGTTTGGTTTGATTTTCTTTTGCAGGTATGGGCCTGTGGTGGTTTGGGGTAGTTGATGGGTGTGTGTGTGGTGGTTCAATGGGTGAGGGTGGTGGTTGGTGGTAAGGGTGGTGTCTGAGAGAGGGTTCTGTTTTCCCTTTCTATTTTCCTTTTTATTTTATTTTTCCTGAACAGATTGATACTTGAAAAAAAAACACATCTCTCTCAGCTTCCTCCTCTTTTCCTCTTCCTCCAGAAATTGTGTTTTATTTTTCTGCATGATATATTTTTTGTGATGATGAATGGGCTTTTTCAACTTCTTTATATGACATTTTCAAAATTGTCCATGCTTCTTTGGTTGTTTTGGCATGAACTATTTTGAGTAATCTACTCCTTGGTAAATTTGTGACGGCGCTAGTTGGTTTCATCTATGAGCAGTTGTATCAGCGTCTTAAAGTTTTGGATCAATAAAACTCCAAATGTTGTGTGACTTTAAGTGAGTCATTGGAAAACCATACACATTAATATTAAGATGGAACGAAAAGGTCAAAAAGTGAAGAAAAATATACAATCATCCAAAGTAGATGATGCATGCATTGTTTACACCATGAATATCCTGATAATATATGGAAATCTATGTGCCGATTTGGTCTTGAAGAAGAGGCCGGTTTAGGAGAAGAAAAGGGTACCCATCTTATGGAGTACCAATGTTAGAACCACCCCCTCGGTGTCTCTCAATCTCATTCTTTTTCTTTATTTTTCTTTTATAGCTTCCAAAGGAAGCTTCCTTCTTTCCTTATTATTATTACTTTTTATTTTCATTTAAACTTTGGGGAGGGAACCCACGTGATACTTTCCACCAAACAATTTTGTTATTTCCTTTTCCTTGTTTTGGTCAAACAAGACGTCTTCTACTCGCTAGGGTTGAACATGGGTCTGGTTGGGGTTAGACCCGCCCATGTCACTGATCTGACCCGCCGGATCGGGTAAAATTTTCAATTTTTTCATTGGTACCCGCCAAACCNTAGAGGAGAGGAGGATTTGGGGATTTAGGAATTTTTTTTTTAATACAAACTGGGTTGGGTCACGGGCTTGAACCGGGTCATGCCACGTGGCGAGTCCACGTGGCACGCCACGTCCGCAGAGCTAACGGCCACGTCATCACCGTCAGGTCCCAAACGTTAACAGGGACTAAAACCAAATTTTGATATTTTACAGGGACTAAAACTGACAGAGGGACTAAAACCAAACTTTCCCAAATTACAGAGACTAAAAACTTAATTAACCCCTTTTTATTTTCATTTAAACTTTGGGGAGGGAACCCACGTAATACTTTCCACCAAATAATTTTGTTATTTCCTTTTCCTTGTTTTGGTCAAACAAGACGACTTCTACTCTGTTTGCTGCTAATCAAAAGAAAGCATATTTTCATATTTTTGTTCGAGATGTTCAAAAATATCTAACAAATAACTTATAAATTAATTTACTTTTTTTTTATTTATGAATATGACACTTAATATTAAGAAGAAGAAAAAAACTTACCCGCTCTTATAGATTAAAATTTTTAAATATTTATATTTTTAGTGTAAAGGTTACACAAAAGTGAAGTTGAATCAAATTCAAGGTAAAAAACACCATAGCAACAGCCGCCTTGGGGATGTTCTCAAGCTAGATTTGCGAAAGATTCTCTACATTTGTGTTGTATTCTGGCGGAGATATATTCTAGATCTTAGTTTGTTTGATTTACCATTTTATTGAATATTGAACAACTATACTTTTCTATTTTTATAATAAAAAAATTAAGTTTAATCGGGTAGTTGGGTTGAGAAGGTGCGTCTCCCCCTTCCCCTTTTTATTTATTTTTGGGTTAATTAAGTCATGACAAGTTTTAATTTCGGTAAAATACGAAAATTTGATTTTGGTCCCTGTAGACGATTGGTGATGGACAGTGATATAGAAATAATTCCTGATGACGGGTTAACTGACACGTCATCACTGTCCCGTCCACAGGGACCAAAATCAAATTTTAACATTTTACAGACTTGTCATAAGAGACTAAAATTAAATTTTTTTCAAGAACTAAAAACTTAATTAACCCATTATTTATTAATCCGAAATGATAAGGAGTGAGACGTCGATCTCTCTCCGTGTTTGGGCTTTCAGTTCGTTCACACAAACGCCAGATATGCTTCTCGATCTACACTCATTATATCTCTTTCCACCAAACAATCTTGTCAGAAAAGGCACCCCCTTTCTCGCCGTTAATCCAGTCAACATCAGTCAACGCCCTCCAAAAGCCCAATAACTAATGCCAATCAGGGTTCCCAAGCTCCTAAGCCACCCTCTGCTGTGGAGACTCACTGGCTTCGTTTCGAGCATAGTCGGGTTCATCAGTTATGCGCTGAGCCCCTCCTTCCGAGGCTTGTTCGGGCGATGGGCCCCGCTGAAGATCGTTATCTACGCCGCCGTCAGCTCCCTCTCGTCCATCTCGATGCTGTTCGTGAAGACGTTCACATGGCGATTCGCTAGGAGCTTCCTGTCGAGAGCGCTGGTGGGTTTTCTGGTGCTGACGCTCACCTCCCTCTACTCCGTCTTCGACGACCGAGGGGAGCAAGGGGTCAAGGAATAGGAGAAGGCGTATGGGAGAGTGATGGACCTGACCTCAACCGCGGCGTTCGCGCTGATGGCTCTGAGCTTGTCCAGGCAGCTCCAGCTCAGCTTCGAGGTCGGTGTCTTCAACTTCTTGCTTGGGTCTTTCTTGGTGACCATCATGAAGATGAACCTCAAGTTAGCCCCATTTGCTGCGGCATTATGCTTTCTGCTTCTCAACGTCCGCTCTTTCTCCGATTTCCTCATTGAGAAATTCGCCCGCAGCGCGGACGCCGGGAGCGCGGATGCGCAGCAGCTGCTTCCAAGGCTGAGAGGTGCGTCTCGTCACCCCCCATGATTTAAACCGTTTTGATTGACAGGTTTGAACACATAAAATGATTGATGAATGGGATTCTCGGATTCGTGTGCTTGCTTTGGAGCTTGTGAGTGACGGTGAGTAAAACGAGGTAATGTGAGGGATGGATTTTTGGGAATCCAAGCCCCCCTTGTGGATGGCTCTTGCTGGGCTTAGAATTATCTTTTTGGTTGAAGACGCCCTCAGGTGTTCTGGAATTTTGTGTTGTGGGCTGAGTGTATATGGTTTTGGGTGTTTCTTCTGGGATTTCCCTTTTTTTCTTCCCTTTGCCTTGTGTTCTTCCTCCCTTTTATTAAGAGGTGCCTAAGATGAAGATTAAGGTGAGGTCAAAATGCTCATGGTCATGTCACTGTCAAGGCTTCGCTCTTCTTAGCTTTTGCTTCTCATACGCATGTCCTAAAAGGGTGTAAGGGAAGGGTTTTAGGCCAACTGTGAGGTTAGGTTGGGAAGCTCAGAAGAATCACTTTGTTCTGTGTTCTGACGCCAGCTGACTGCAAAAGAGGAGACCACACTAGAGACAAGTGATTGCTTGTGTTTGATCTCCTTAATGATGTCTTTAATTAGTTGTTATAAAAGGGTCTATATCGCCCACAAATTCCTACTTGGATGCAAGCACTTTTATTTGTGTTATTTTTGTGTCGTCATCACTAGTAATTCTTTCTTCTTTTTGTTTTTTTTCATTTATCGTGACTGAGTTTATATTAATTATCTTTCAAAAGGATGACATGTCTCTGATCTTTTTTATTCTATTTAATTAACAGAAGATACAACTATATTTTCCTTACAAGAAATCGAAGAAGCAACAGATAACTTTGCTATCACCAATAAAATTGGAGAAGGAGGTTTTGGTCCCGTGTACAAGGTAAATTTTGCTTATATAACAGAACATTTTATATTGAATATCATTAATTTATTATAGGTAAAATGATTTTTTTTTTGTTGTTTCTTTCCTTTATCTAATCTATTAATTTAGTCTATTGTCTTTATTAACTTGGTCTACCGTGACAGACTAAATTAACGGTGATTTAAATGTAATGGACTAAATTGATATAAAAAAATTGCAGGGAACCAAATTGATAAATGAAAGATGTGCTACTTTTTTAAAAATCCTTTTTCAATATTGTGATAAATATGAAGCATTCTTAAAAAAATGCAGGGATGTCTATCAGATGGTACAAAAATAGCAATCAAGCAACTTTCTCCTAAATCAAAGCAAGGGACCCGTGAGTTTTTAAATGAGATGGGAATGATTTCTACTTTGAAACATCCTCATCTTGTTAGACTCTATGGCTGTTGTGTTGAGGCAGATCAACTCTTGTTGGTATATGAATATCTAGAAAACAACTGCCTTGCTCGAGCTTTATTTGGTAAGTCTTCTACATTTAGTTTGCTCTGGCTGTCATTTTTGTGTGGGTAAAATGCAATGACGTCCTGTTCAGTTCAACTATCTAGTTGTTTATTGTTAAGAATTTCATAATATATGTTATGTTTTCGTCTCAAAGCATATTTAAATGTATATTTAATTGCCAAGAATGGGGCAATGAAATGGAAATGGAGGGACTATCCCTACGTTTTAATGTATGTTTAAATATTTAAAATTTTGAAGCACAAAATAATTTTTTAGGTGAAATTTATTAACAAGTGTAACCGTTCATATTAAAGATAATCCAAACAAAATATTTCTTCCTCGTTGAACCATTTCGATTGAGTGCAATTCTGTCTCTAATTTGAGGCTTAGTGCTATATTAATTGGTAAACCTCAAGATTGTCATTCCATTTTACCCTTTTTGTTTTATTCCATGGCTATATGGTACCAATGTTGTCTAATTTCAATCATATTCATAATTTAAAGGCCCGACAGAATTCCAAATAAAATTGGATTGGCCAACAAGGCACAAGATTTGCATTGGTGTTGCTAAAGGTTTGGCATTCCTCCATGAAGAATCAAGACTGAAGGTGGTTCATAGGGACATCAAGGCCTCTAATGTTTTGCTTGATAAAGATCTCAACGCAAAATTATCTGATTTTGGTTTGGCCAAACTTGATGAAGAAGACAACACCCATATTAGCACCCGAATTGCAGGGACATTGTGAGTTTATATATCTTTATATATAGAGAGAGTAAGAGGTTTTGAGAAATCCTTAATTAGTCACAAGACTAACACATCACTGTTGAGCACTCTCATAATAATTGTGAGTCTTAACATTTTTATTGTGTGCACCCAAAAGTGATGTGTTGATCTTGTGACCAACAAAGAATTTCTATGAGAAAAAAGTAAACTATATGGATTGGAGTATATACTGGCATGTCTTCGATTTAATTAACTTACTATCATATATAAAAGAATCTTAAGATTAAAAATACAAAAATATTATTTGTATACCTTAAAAATAGTCACATAATAGCCACTTAAACAGATAAATAAACATTATAAAATAGAGAAACAAACATTAACAAATATAGGAAAAAAAAGCAATATTAAACACGTTTGTGTACGGGCACACAAAAATATTCGGTGACAATGTTTGTTTCTTTGTTTTGTAGCAATATTAAACTCACATGTGCACGAGGCATGTAATGTTTAATTCTTTGTTGTATAATGTTTGTCTATATATTTGGGTGATTGTTGAGTGACTATTTTTGAGGTGTACAAATAGTAGAAAAATATGAATTTTCCTCTAAATGGTTTTTACTGGAAATTTGTTATTTATCAATCTTCAAACAAATAGACCGGTCAATAGGGCGATAAAGTTTTCTTATTTTTGTTAAAAAAAAAATAAAACTTAGTATTTTGCTGGTTTTTAGTGTTGGTGCATCTAATAAACATTTTTAATTTTATTATACAGCGGTTATATGGCCCCAGAATATGCTATGCATGGTTATTTGACTTACAAAGCAGATGTATACAGCTTTGGAGTTGTTGCTTTGGAAATCGTAAGTGGTAAGAGCAATGCCACTCGACTAGAAAATGAAGAAGGGTTCTTTTGTCTTCTTGACTGGGTACGTGTTCATGTTCATGCCAATTGTCTTTGAGAATGTTCAAGAGGGAAATTGATAACTTTTATAGTTCTATCTTTCAACTTTTGGCTTTGAAAATATGTCCATTTACTGAGAATGTTACCAACTCCAATATTGAAAATATAGCAGGTCTAACTCAACTTTAAAAATAAAGGAACTCTATCAGGATTTAAATGTGGAGAACATTTTAATTGATACTTATTCTCTTTCAAAATAACTGTTCATTTAATTTTTGTAGTACATCTTTGGCTTTGATATTATTTTGATATATCAATACAAGACTTCATTAATACAATTATATCCAAATATATTTAGTAAAAAATATATCAAAAAAAGCTAAATGGACAGTTATTTTAAAAGGAAGGTAATGCTTTCTCGATTGTAACATAGGGCTTCCATTGGTTACTATTTTAACTTTGAATTGACTTTTGAAATAAACCTGCCATATTTTATCATTTTGTATACTAGGCACATTTATTGAAAGATAAAGGCAATCTAATGGAGCTAGTGGATAAAAGATTGGGTTCAAACGTCAACGAAGAGGAGGCAATGGTGATGATCAATGTCGCTCTCATATGTACTAATGCGTCTCCNTGAATTGACTTTTGAAATAAACCTGCCTTATTTTATCATTTTGTATACTAGGCACATTTATTGAAAGATAAAGGCAATCTAATGGAGCTAGTGGATAAAAGATTGGGTTCAAACGTCAACGAAGAAGAGGCAATGGTGATGATCAATGTGGCTCTTATATGCACTAATGTGTCTCCAACATGTAGGCCTACCATATCTTCAGTGGTAAGCATGCTAGAAGGCAAAATTGTTGTTCCGGAAATAACTTCAGAGCGGAGTGAGTTATTTGATGAGAAGAATTTGGAGGCAATGAGTTTGTATTTTAGTCAAGATGATACTATGGCAACAGAGGCACCTTTGACTACTTCATCTAATTCTGCAAATGTGCAATTGGACCCTTCTTTGATGGTATAGTTTAGAGAGCATGCAAAGGAATTGCATTGATTTGTATCAATTATATATCTTGCTATAAGTTGGTGTACAAAATTTATGTTTTCCTTATAAATCCAATGTGTTTTTTCCACTATGGTTTTATTTCTTTAATACTTTCTACAATTTATTTGCAGCATTGCGGTTTTGGTCACACTAAGTCTTATAAGCAGAGGGCTCAAAGAGAACTCACCTCTTGGCAAAGTGCAAATTGTATATGTAATATTCTATATGGCACCGGATAGTTATCAATAGAAACACCAAATAAGGACTAAATTGCCCCTAACTCTAAGTCATAATCCTTAATCTCTATATTTGGGCCACCTCACTAATGACCTAATAACTAAATTATGGTCGACATATCATGTGATATATTCATACATTAGTTACAGAGAGCTAGTAGGGATATCCTACCAATTATTGCTCTAGGATGCAACAGAAAGGAATGGATGCAGCAACCAAGAAGAGGCAACGACTCATCTACTAGCCAATTGCCCCTATACTTGGTAAACTCGTTATATTGAGTTTACTAGGGTCTGTTCAAATCCAAGTTGTTAAAATATTTTACTCAATTTCAAAATCAAGTCTAGCATTGTTGAGCCTTTGTGGTTTGCTATTCGTGGTTTGCTATTTTGGTTGCTTGTCCCTTGGTTGCGGGCTTAAGCCCGTGATTCTATCGAGAGTAAAAAAAATTCGAGAGTTTGATCACCATGATTTTAGGACAACCAGTGGATTAGAAACTTCAAATACTTTCTTTTTCCATTCAAAACTATGTTGAAAGTTGCAAAAATGCAATTCCAAAGTTAGCCTGAAAGCATATATGAAAGACTATTAACAATTTAATCATTTATTAACCATTTTGTGAGTGAGTAATACAACCTCTCATAATTCATACAAAAGAGTACTACATTAACAAAAAAATAACAAAAAATCATAGTGAAAATTACATTGAATTTATAGGAGAAATAAAAAAAATATGGCAAGACATAAAATTGATACAAATAAATGAAATTCCTATGCACAATACCTCTAATTTCTCTTCTCCAAGTAAGAAGAGTCCAAGTGTACAGGATACAAATCTGTTGCAAAAGTAGATGAAGCAGTCCATGGCTCCTCCATTGATGTACTTTGGTCTTGGTAATAATGCTGCCGCATTTCCTCCAACTTCTTCTCTTCCAATACCTCACTTGACTCTAAAACTAGGTCCTGAACAATAGTTTTGCCTTCCAACATGCTTACCACTGATGACATGGTAGGCCTAAGTATTAGACACATTAGTACATAGGAGAGCCACATTGATCATCACCATTGCTTCCTCTTTGTTGAAGTTTGAGCCCAATCTTCTATCAACTAGATCTATTAGATCACCTTTCTCTTTCAACAAACATGCTTAATACACACAATAATAAAAGTCGTTGACAAGTTTATTCCTAAGCAGGCTTTTAAATAGCAAAGTGCATCACGTGATGCGACTAAATTATTGTGGTTACAGTCATCACTGCAATCACATCACACCGCAATCACAATATGATTCTCATGTATAGAAATTGGCCGCAACACAACCACATTAGAGCAACGAGCCGCATCAGGCTGCAAAATTTATGTTTTCCTTATAAATCCAATGTGATTTTCCACTATGGTTTTATTTCTTTAATACTTTCTACAATTTATTTGCAGCATTGCGATTTTGGTCACACCAACTCTTATAAGCAGAGAGCTCAAAGAGAACTCACCTCTTGACAAAGTGCAAATTGTATATGTAATATTCTATATGGCACCGGATAGTAATCAATAGAAACACCACATAAAGACTAAATTGCCCCTAATTCTAAGTCATAATCCTTAATCTCTATATTTGGGCCACCTCACTAATGACCTAATAACTAAATTAGGGTCGACATATCATGTGATATATTCATACATTAGTTACAACTTGTGCATGTATAGAAAGCTAGTAGGGATATCTGATAGGTGGACTCTGTACCCTATTTTATTATTCTATAATTAGACATTGTATACTAAAAATGTGTAATTTTAATGTTTAATTAATATGTTTTGCATATTATCCTCTTTTGTGAGAAATTGAGAAAATGCAATTTTAAGCAATACTTTATCTTAAAATTTAATGTGTAGATTTCTTTTGTTCTTTTTTAGTTTTTTATTTTAATTGCAGAAAATAAATTGTCAAGAGGATCATTGAGGATTTGAAGGAGATTTGATAAGATATAAATTTCAAAGAAGAGATTTGAAGAGAAGATTGAGACCAATAAATTCAAGATTAAATTCAAATTCAAAAAGATTTGGTCAAAGATTTGCTGAG
>QANU01102052.1:0-17609 GCA_003254905.1 Nissolia schottii | reverse complement strand
GCACCCCTTGCTGAAATCCTTTTCACTAGACAGTTTTTCTTCCCCTGCCATTTTGTCCCCAACGTCCTTTCTATCTTTGACAGTCACGTGACCTAAATCATCATCACCAAACGGTATGCCTAACATATTCAAGTCCAACCCATCCCAAAGGTCATCAAGGATCACAAGGATATTGTCCCTATCTTGTTTCAACCTCGTTCTTAAACGATCTGCTCTCACATTCTCACCTTCCCCTTGAAAAGTCAATCCTAAATGGTAACCAATTTCTTCCTGAATTTTTTGACGGTTTGGATTTCTTGTTATGTTCACCACAACTACCACATCGAACAAATTGTTATCTTCGACTTTCTTAGCAATTTCTTTGACCAAGGTGGTCTTGCCCACACCACCAGGCCCATGCACTCCAATCATTCTCACAGTGGAGTCTTTTAGTTTTCCCATTATCCCTTGCATTATGTTTTCTCTTGAACCAAATTCAACATAACCAGCAACATCAATATTTGAATACTTTGGATTCTGCTGATATGAAACTTCACCAGACTTAGGGATACCTATATGCAAGTTGTTGACTTCCTCTGCACGCTTCAATGCTTTCCTTCCTAGTCTATGCCTATACCACAAGAAAGGAAGAATACCCCTGGAACACCCCGTCTTTGTGTGGCCTTTGTCACCCAGAAACTCCTTGCATTCTTTTATCTTTCCCTCCGCCTTCTCAAGCCATTTTTTAGCACCATCTTGAATTTTTTCTGCGTTGTCTTCAGCACGATTAACTTGGTGTGCCACCGTTTTTCTAGCATTCTCAAGATCGGTAACGTTTCGCTTTAGTTTCTCAACATGCCCCTTGTAATGGCTAATGTAACCTACTTGCCGAATACTCGCATCTAGTGCAAAATCTGTGACTTTATCTACAACTTTAGATGAACATGGATCCATGCTGCTTTCTGTATATCATGCAAACACCTCCTTCCCTAGAATGTGGCAAGTGAAAACAAATCAATTAAGAAAAATATGTACTAATCTGGGTGTGGATCAGTGAATATTGAAGCACTTGTGTTGAGTTTCATATAGAGAAGAGGGAAAAAAAAATCCAAGAGACACTAAATAGTTGTGCGTGTTTCATTACATAAAGATGTTCCTATTTATAAGCTAAAAAAAGAATCAACGCATAATGAAAGTAAATCAACATAAAATAAACTAAAACAAATAAGATCAATCTAAGATATAGAATATATTTTATTTTTATTCTTTAACAACTTCAGATCATTTTCTTTCTCTCAATACAAGAAGGTTGGTTGGTCAGATATAAATTTAATCACTAAATAGGTTCTCCAGGGGTTCTAGACAATCTTTTAAAGTACTGAGCACTAAGCACATATTATAATATATGAATATCATTATTCATGAGTATATAATAAGCATTAAAATAAGAAAGGAGAGAGCAAAAAAAACCGAATTTTGTGAATAAACCATTAACAAAAACATGTAAATCATTTCTATATCGAAAGTAGGATTATCATTTAATTGATAATGGGCAAAGCACCAAAGGATGCCTAAAAAGTAATCTCATCTCAAATAAAGCCAACAATTGAAAATGAATCATTAAAATTTTTAGCATTCCTGTGCAAACATATATACACAGAAGCATAATAAAAACCAATGACTACTGCAAGATCTTTGCTTCTTTCCGGAAGCCAAAACGTCTAAAGCTTTTGTAAGGAAAAAAAAAAGGATTACTTCATAGGACACCCAAAAATTTCTCCATTGGGCAATACAAAAAGAGATGAACCTCTGATATGGAACTTAAAGCTCTCACATTATACACTTACATTTGGGACATTGCGACAAGAGATCAATGCTTCAAAAGCACAGTAGTCCAAAGAAAAACTTTGAACATTGAACTTCCTTTCTTAATCAAATTAGTTATTGAACTTCCTTTCTTAATCAAATTAGTTTTCAAATTTATTTTTATTATCACTTCTAAATTTATTTAAAGTGTTTTTAATATGTTTACTATCGCTGTTGATTTTTAGTTTTTTATGACCGTTTTTTTTTTAAAGAAGAATTTCGTTAAAAAGAAAATTAAGTTTGATGAGGTGAGAGGATAAGAAATCTTTCAAAAACTATAAGTGGAGTAATGCTTTTTAATCTATCCTTAGTTTTTTTATGACATTAACCAAGTTTTTGTTTTTTACTTTATAAAAGTACACATTTAATATAAATTAGGGTGTGTTCCTTTCAGCGTAAAAGAAAGTGATACAAAAGTTAATTCTTGTTGTAGAATTGAAATTCCAAAAACTATTTCATTTACCCTATGCTTAAAAGCTAAAAATATTTTTTTTTAAATTTAGATAATTTTTTTAAAAATTATCTAAATATACAAAAATTGATTATTTAAGCTAAGAAATTGATTTTTTTATCAAATAAGCTGAAACAAACATATCATTAAACCTTAAACGAATAAGTTTGTTTCACTAATTTCTCTAAAATATCTTTCGATATGTTTTGTAATTGCATTAATAAAAATGTTTAACTTCACAATTTTTAGACAGAACGTATTAGGCTAAATTTTTAAGTAACAAAAATTATAAAAATATAATTCAAATAAAATCATGTTTACTATCATGATAGCAATAAATGTTTAGACGTTGAATTCAATTTATGCTTCACATACCTTTTAAGCTATGCTATTTTGTACATTAAAAAAATTTACAAATTCATAAAATACTTAGTTGTCACATAAAATAATTAAAAGTCTAATGATAAGAAAAAAAATTTGTAAGAAATTTTTAAAAAAATAATGGTTATAATAAAAATAATTTTAAACATTTAGTTTCATCGAGGAAGGAAGAAAAATATTTTAAATTAATTAAATAGAAGTGACAATATATAGAACCTCCATTAAAGTAAGAAATTTTATATCATAAAAAGTTAGTGAACTAAAGGTTAAATGTAATAATAAAATTATTTTAATCATCATGATAATAAATCTTTCGAAGAACTTGCTAACGTGATGTGCCAACATTTGTGTGTTTTTGAAGTTACAAAAACAACGATTATTGTGCACAACAAAGGAAACTTTTCCAAGTCTTTTCAAAAGAAATGTAGCGTGGACAACTTAAAAGTTCTATGATAATCACTAATGTAATACAATTAATTATCAAAAGAGGATTATTAGGAGTTCTGCTAGGGTTTTGAGGAGACTTTTTCTGCGCTTCTCTTTTGCCTTGACCATAACCTTGTTGTCTCCCATTTCGGGAGAGGCAACAAGGTTGTGGTCAGCTCTTTTAAGGAAAAGCTTTTGGGTTTTGTGACCCGAAATGCGATTCCCAAAAAAAATGAAGGGGCAACCTTTTTGAGCTAAACCTAGCCAAGGCTGAGTCTATCAATTTGGAGAGAGATTAGTGTGGAATAGGAGAACGCATTGGTTGTGAAGCTGATTAGGAAGGAGGTAGGTTTTGTTACCATGCGAGTTTGGGTGAAAAACTATGGTGTCTCATTGAGAATTTTGACATCATGGATATTGGCTTCAGATATTTTGTGGTTAACTTTGCTAAGGATAATGATCGTGCTAGAGCATTGGATGGTGGCCCGTGGATGCTTTTTGATCACTACCTGTGTATTAGGCCATGGAATCTTGATCTTGACTCATCAACGGCAACCATTGACCATATGCTCGTTTGGATTAGATTTCCATGGATTAATGTGGGTTACTATGATGAAGACATTTTGCTTGCTATGGTTAGTATGGTAGGGAGACCAATCAAGGTCTATCAAACCACGCTCCAGGTTTCTCGAAATAAATTTGCACGAGTTTTTATTGCAATTAGCCTGCGACAGCTGGTGGTTGGCAAGATTTGTCTTGATGATAAATGGTGTCGAATTGAGTATGAGGGCCTTCATATCATTTGTGCATTTTATGGTTGCTACAATCATAATAATAGAGATTGTTATGGGCTGACGATGGTGTCTAAAACTGATAGTTTGGCAGTGGTTGAATGACCAGCTGCAAACTCAAGAGTGGGGCAAAGTACGACTCTAGCAACGACAAATAAGGAAACAAAAATTATGCCAAAACTTTCCATAAATGCTATTGTAACGGAGATTTCAAAAGATTGTGTGCATGGTCCTTGCCTAACGGCTTCCCGTAAATGGCACCCAAATTTCAAGCGTAATCAAAGAGCAAATCAGGTCAAGAAATCATGATTAAATCGGAATAGATATAGGGAGTTGGCGGTGGTATATATGGGGGAACCAGTTCTCTTGATACAGGGAAAGGAAAAGCAAGAAAAAAAGACATTTGGTGGGGTCAAATTGGGTCATGCCAAATGGGTCAAGAAAGCTGCAGAGTCCAATAAAATCCATAGTGGTCCATCAGTTTCTAACAAGGCCTAAGAAGCATTTAAGACACAAGAAGTGTAACATCCCGATTTTTCCTAGGGAAATAATCGTAAACATAATTATTAAGTTAATTTTCTAATCATGATTAGGGAATTAAGATGGGAAATTATTCAGTAGAATATTCCTAGGAAATAAGCCGGGTCGCGATAGGAAGTTCGGCGGACAACCAAACAGTCGTTGTTCGCCGATGAAATTTTCTGGCGCAAAAGGTGTCCGTGAAAATAATTCCCCAGTGAAAAATTCACAAACACCTTTAAATATTAATACCCTTAGGTAGGGGGTAATTAGAGGATCGTGACGGTATAAACGAAATATTTTTCGGATGACCGTGAGCGACGCACTGACACTGCGAGCGATAAAACACGAGCGAACCAGAGCCGGGAGAAAATGAAATTTCAGCAGCTAAGGAGAGGGCTGCACGGTTTTGAAGGAGGATTTTTGACCAAAAACATAATTCCCCAAAATGTGCTTCCAAACTTACATCACCATTCTTTCTTACACATCAAAGCCAAGTCACATCACTTGCCCATACCCATGCCCATACCTCCCACTATTCACCACATTTTATTTATTCTAAAAATCAACCAAATTCCCTCACAATCATCCCTCCAAAAACCGAGCCTCTCCCCCAAGTTCACAAGAGAAAACTTCATCTTCCACATTCTCCAAAAACTCACATCCAAGCCAAACTCCAAGAACAGCCAACATAAAGCCTCAAGCCAAGCATTCTTGCCACCCTCTTCTACCTCCCCAGAACCGAAGCACAACCCCTAAGTCTCCTCGTCCTTCTTCATTTTCTTCCTTCTAAAATCAAGACGAACAACCTCTTTCCCCTCCACCTTATTCGAAGTGGTCCACCTTGGAGAAAGGAGGAGCTCAAGCTTTGGAAACAACAAGGCTTGAGGAACTTCAATCCAAGCTTTCCTCACCACCACCAGGCTCTTTTACAAGTGGGTAAACTTAGCTTGGTCACCCCTTGGTGGCTTATGTTTTCTTGTATGTGTTTATGTGTTTGTATGCCTTATGATAAATTATGTTAGAAATGCTATGTTAGGACTTAGGAGATGATTCTGAAGGGTCTTGTGACCAGACTAGCTTAGTATATGATGGTTGAAATATGTGAAAAACCCAAGGAGTATCCATGGGCAAAGAGGAAAGGAAAGCAAGAAAAACAAAGAAAAGAGAGTCTGTTTCGTCAAGTGTAGCTGGGTAGTTCCACAGAAGGGAGTGAGAGGAGTATGGAGAGAATTGCCGAGCGGCGCTTGGAACGGTGCCGAGTGGGCTCCGCGGAGGATCCCTGTGGTGTGAATGTGAGAAAATGAGAGAAAATAAGCAAAGGAGTATGTGACGGGTGGTTCCACGGATAGATGACCGAGAGGAGTCTGGAGTTAGTGAGCAGGGACCTGGGACGGTGCTGAGTGGTTCCGCGGATAGAGCCTGAGAGGAGTCTAGAAGGTTGACGAGTGGGCACTTGGGATGGTGCTGAGTTGTTCCGCGTATAGCGACAGAGAGGAGTCTAGAAAGTTGATGAGTGGGTACCTGGGATGGTGCTGAGTGGTTCCGCGGATAGTGACAGAGAGAAGTCTTCTAAGTTGACGAGCGGGTACCCCGGGAAGGTGCTGAACGGGTTCCGCGGAGGACCCCTAGAGTGATGAGTGGGTTATGTGAAAAACGTTGAGTGGGCACCAAGAGTGGTGCTACATGGGTTCCGTGGAGAAACCCTGGGATGCTAAGAGAGTTACGTGAAGAGAGTTGAGGAAGCACCAAGAGTGGTGCTGCATGGGTTTCGCGGAGGATCCCTGGAGTACTGAGAGGGCTACGTGAAGAGTG
Organism: Nissolia schottii; assembly: GCA_003254905.1. Classification (NCBI taxonomy): domain Eukaryota; kingdom Viridiplantae; phylum Streptophyta; class Magnoliopsida; order Fabales; family Fabaceae; genus Nissolia; species Nissolia schottii. The sequence continues at coordinate 11,381 of QANU01102052.1, read as the reverse complement.
CCGAATAGGCACCAGGAGAGGTGTTGCGTGGGTTTCTGCGGAGGACCCCGAAGTCATCGAGAGGTTGCAAGTACGTGTATGATGAATGAATGAGTTAGGTTTACGATGATGTATGATGATGTGTGATGATGTATGACGAATATATTATGAGGTAAGTTCATGATGAGTGCATGATATATTTGTATGATGATGTACGTGGGACATTGCATGTAGAATATGTATGTCAGGGATGGTTATGTTATCTTGCATCATGAGAATTAGAAGAATGAGAAGTGCTAACCCAGGTGAGCCGGTATGCGCGAGAAAAAGAATGAGGAGTCGCTAACCCAGGTGAGCCGGTACGCGTAAGAAAAGAATGAGGAGACACTAACCCGGGTGATCCGGTACGCATAAGAAAAGGATGAGAAATGCTAACCCAGGTGAGCCGATATGAGTAAGAGAACCCCCATGTTTCCCAATCATGAGCATATGACGTATGAGTTACATGAGCATATGATGATGTATGAGTATGAATAGTATAAGTATAGAATGATGTATGTCTGTGTAGTCGTCAAGAGAACGCTCGAGACGGCTTATGTATATACGCGAAGTAAAGGTAAAGCCATTCAGGACCTTAATTAGGCCAGATAATAATCAGTAGGATGTTAGTATGCATGTTCACATAGAAACCCCTGAGCGGCTGGGTTGATAAGCGAGAAAAAGAGATCCCCTATGCTAAGGTTAACCACTGAGGATGACTATTCTCACCCCCACTCGCTTATGCTTCCAGGAGCAGGCGAAGATTATGAGGGCTACGAGGAGCCCTATGAGGAGCCGCACGTGGAGCAGTAGAGAACTGAGGATCAGCCAGTCTAGCTTAGTATCAGATGGATATTTTGCTACATTTTGCTATATTTTGATATGTATTTTGATGTATTTGGCTTATATATGTAAACTATTATTATACTCTGTGGGTTGTAACTTGTGATGGACCAGATACTTGTTTATGTAATTATTTATGCCAGTAATGATTACTACGTTTAAGCTTCAGCTCTATCGTTTGTATTATATAATTTGATTCATGCGTGGCTCATATTTTGCAAATAAAGTAACAAGTGTAAAAGTTTTAAATTGGTCCATATTTTCCTTACTCTTGTATTTTTAAAGGATAATAAGGGACTATAAGTAATCCCACCAAATGATTAATAGTCTAGTGAGCATTTCGTACTACTCAAGGGTATGCAGTTAGCTAGGATGTCAAGAAGCAATTGTATCTTCTTCACCAAAGCCCACTCTAGCGAGACAAATCCAAGAGATAGTCCAAGAGAGCCAACACGGTGACAATAACGCGATGAATATTTCGAACCCTCACAACGTGACTATTCTCACATCCAGGAAAGGGAGTAACTTGCGAGAACAACAGAGCTAAGGTGTGTAGAGGTTGGAAAAGCTTGGAGGTCCAACAGGGAATGCTATGAAAACAATCAAGACTTTGGCAAAATCAAAAATCAGGGAGGTGGATCTAGGTGAATCTCAGCTAGGGGGATCTCTTCTTTTAGTGCGCTAGCACATTCTGCAAATATTTTTGAGTCAATCAGAAACAAGTAGGGAGACCTTGATGAATTCTGAAAACGTTTCCTTGGCATATAGGCCCTCTCTTCTTCCTCCCGCTGTTGATCGTGTCTCGATATCTAAGATAAGTTCTAGTGCTTCTAATTTAGGGGTTGGCAAAGTCAAACACGGACCCCCTGATTATGAAATTCTCTATACGGATGAAGCAACTGCTTTAATTCAAGCTTGTTTATGTGCATTGGAAGACAATATTGAGTCTATTTTGCAAGGGGTTATGGAGTCCGAAACCGTTAGTGGGTGCACAAATAATTAATTGTTGGGTTCTTTTGATCTTCTCTTTCAGGTTTTCTTTTGGTATGGCTGCTCATAACCTCATTGTTTGGAACTCTAGCGAAGTTGGCAAAAAGGCATTTCCATTTTTGCTTAATGAAAGAATGGGGGGCTCAGACTCTTCCTCTTTTTGCTTAACCTTCCGTTCTTGTATTGTGATGACCTCTAGAGAAAAAAAAGGAAATGTTAGTGCGCTGCAATCCCCTAGGTGCGCTGCAACGACACAGAGCACAGGGAACGCTGCAGTGCCTTATTGTTTGGAGTCCCACTTCAGATGAGTCATCGAAGGGAAGCACAGGGAGCGCTGCAGCGGCTTGCTGTTTGGAGTCCCATATCGGATGCATCATAGAAGGGGTCTCAATCTCTTCCTATATATAGAAGCTTCCCGTGGGTGTTTAGACTTACTAATTTACTCAAGAGCTTGAGAGGTCTCACTTTTATGAGACTTTTTGCTCCAGTTATTTTTATTTCATTTCTCCCTCTTGTTTTCCTTTCATGGGGAAGGACCACATAGGGTGTCACCACATAGGGTGTTAGGAGCTCCCAACCATTTTTAGGTAAGTAATTTTCTTGATGATCTATTTTAAACCATATATTTATTTTATAAGTTATTTATTTTAGAATCATTTATTTTAAGAATTATTTTATTTATGCGTGTTTTATGAAATCCTAAGAGGTGAAACTTAGTATTTTATTTTATGTATTTACGAAATTAGTTATTCTTAGGAATTCTCTTTATGAAATTAGTTATTAATTGAGTTATTAATTAATATTTCTTTATTTATGAAAATAGCACGGTGACAATCCGTCTTTGTGTGAGCTTCTGAATGTCCTTGCTTTCTTATATCTTTTTCTTCACTTTCTCAAGCCAATCTTCAACATTAGCTTCAATCTCGTTTACATTATTTTTTTGCATTATCAACTTGGTGCTTAACTGATTCTATTTCGTGTTCAAGAGCCTCAACTCCTTCCTCAAGTTCCTCAATACGCCCCTTGTCGAATACTCACATGTAGCACAAAATCTATGACTCTATCAGCAACTTTAGTGCATACTCCATTCTTCTTAGTGATTTTCTGTAATACAACTACATCTTCTTCCGTGAAATTTGGGAACTAAAAACAAATCAATTAAGAATGAATGGAAAAGAATGCGTAATAAACAAGGTAGAGTTAAATGAATATTCAACCACTTGAACATATTCTATCTCTGAACATATTCAACCACTTGATCAGGTCTAAAGTAAATTTTATTAGGAGTAAATACTCTAAACTGGTTCTTCCCGGGATTTCAAGTTGATCCTTTAAAGACTTAAAACATTAATTTGGTCATTAAGAGTGTAACATAAGCATCCAAATAAGAATCAAATTAGTGTTCAATGATACATTGAGAGACTATATTGATGTCTTAAATTCTAGAAAACTGTAGGTTACATGTATCTAATATATCTTTGGAGGGACCTATATGATTATTTTTCCTTTTTCGTAAGATATGAGTTAAGAAGGGAAGACGTAAGAATGAAGGAACCTAAACAAACACTATCAGATCCTAGTTGAAAGTGTGGACCTATGTTATTGGACATTAGAGATGGCCTCAAACCATAACAATAATGAGAGAAATTCTTGTGAACTACTAAAGTAATACAAGTGCCTCTAACATTCTCTGTGCTAGGTCGTTAGAACAATTTGAATAAATAAAAACATAAATAAAATAGTTACACATTGAATTAAAAAATATGCACTTAATAATAATATTACGCATGTATATAATTTTTTACTTTAACTAATATTATGTTAAGAGAATAATTCTTAACAATAGCATTACTTTGTTATGATTATTTTTAAAAAAGTGAACATTGCATACTTTTTTTAAATTTATTTCAATATTTTGAGGGTAGAATATTGATAATTAATGTTAAGATATGTATGTTAATAAAACATTATACACTACTAGACATATAACTATTACCGTTGGTTAGTTTTCGACGGTATTACCGTTGGCATTTACCACTTTACCGACGGTAACCGGTTCACGGAAAAAAACCAAGCAATATGTCCATTACCGTCGATAACAGCCGATGGTAAACTCTTGGAAATAAGAGTCAGCACTGTTTCCTGAGCATTTAATTACCTTTACCGTCGGATATTACCGACGGTAAAAATTTTATTTAAAACTTTTCATTTTGGCTCCAAAATGTTGGCGCCATTTAATTGGGTTGCCGTTGGTGTTACTTAGATCCGACGGTAACTTTATGAATAAAAATGCATCGTTTTTGGAAAGCAAGTTATCGTCGGTAATTACCGACGGTAATGTGTTTAATAAAACGATGCATTTTATTTTATATTGTTACCGTCAGAATTCAATGGTTACCGTCGGATTAATCCGACGGTTATCTTTCAGAAAAATACTTAAGCGAATTTTCTTTCTCTTCTTCTCATTACTGCAACTCACTCACCTTCTTTCTCCTTTCTCTTCCGTTCTCTCCTTCCCCACTCACCATCATAACACCACCGTGCAACGGCGGCGCCACCACCGTGCCACCACAAAGACTCCACCGTGCCACCACCGCTGTAATATTTCTACAGGTATGTTGTCTTGCATTGTGGGTAGCTATTGTTTTCTTTTTTTCACAGCACCGCGCCGCCACCACTGAAGCCACCTATTCCTTGCTTCTGTTCTTTCCCTTACACCCCACAAAATATATGTTAATTTCATAACGTTGTCTATGTTTATTTAACATTTCATTTCTTTTGGTTGCCATGACTTATGCTAATGATGTGCCACCACCACTTAATTTGTAATGAGCTGAGGATCTAAGGAGTTAAGGATTGTGTCNAGCTGAGGATCTAAGGAGTTAAGGATTGTGTCAAGGATTGATCAAACAATTATCAACGTCAATTAGGTATGTCTTAAATCTTATTGGTACTAGGATAGAGACTAATTTTATTAGGATAGATTTGTAGGATTGGAGTTGTATGGCTGGACTGGGGGAAGGAATGCTTAGCGTTACTTTCCGACATTGTTTGAATTGATGTCTGGCAACGGTGATTATGTGTTGTTTGCGGAGATTTGAGGGCCTATGTTTTAGAATGGTTTAAGAAATATATGCGTGGAATTAATTTGTAATGCATTCAATTAAGCCATTAAAATTATTAAGTTCACGTCCATAATTTGTGCTGTAATTGGAATTGTACTTGAACGTAAAGGGTCACTCATTGTGTTGTATTTACTTAATTTGATCTAAATCTTCCTTTGTTCTACAAGTAAAGATGCTGATGCCAGTATTATTAACAGAACAGAATAAAGTTAAATGTTAACAAACAACAGACTTTTAAGTGTTAACAAGATTTCTTTGCTTATTGCCAGATCAACCTTTCAAATACAAACAAGGAGAAATTGCCACATGTGTTGAGATGGATGGATTACATCTAGGTAATGCTACAACTTTAGTAGGCTTATGGTCATAGATGATTATTTGTGTGAACTAAGCTATATTGCAACTAAATCATACTGGTGCTACGTCCCCTATACATTTTAGGCATCTTAAGTAACTGACAAACTATGAATTGTAATAAATATGTGTTGGTCTATATGAAGTGTGATTGATTTTTATATTATTTTTCCATTTTTACAACAAATGAAAAAGATCAAAATCTAGTTATCTCTTGAAATAGTACTGGAAGTAGATTGTGGGACCTTGCTACTAGGAATTAAGAGACGTCTTCTTGTACATAGAAAATGAAGCAAGATATGTTTTCTAAGGTCTGAATCTTACTCTATTTGCATTTGCTCAATTACAAGTGGGGCACCATATATTTGAACCAAAGTCTATATTAAAGTTTATAGCTCAGAGGTAAGATTATCTGACAATTGGGTACCGTTTGTGTTTTTACTGAGGAGATGCCTTCTCTACTGGATAAAGGCAAATTTTTCATTTTAACACATCAAACTTCATTTATGAGAGAAGATAAAGCATTTAGGACCCCAGGGCTACAATTCTGAATGGTTGAGATTCTTACATTAAGTCTAAAGCTCATTTCTTCAGTTATTTAAGCTTTATGTATATTACCAAGTCGATGAAATATTGAAAAAGTCTTTAAACATGTATTTATAATATCATCTGAATTGGTTCAGTGTTTCTAGCTATGTTGAGTTTGCATTAAAAAGTACATTTATTTCAACTGTTTTCTCACTTTTGTGGCAAAACATTTAATTTCTGTTATGACTGTATGCTGTTCTTTCATCAGCACAAGGAGGAGTTTGTAGGTTTATTTGAGAAACTATTGTTGCAGAAGCCTAAATTTGAGCCACCAATGAGATATCTGTCCCCTATTACTTATTTGTCTTTTACCTAAGAAACCATATTTTTCACATGTGCACCATCCATCTTTAAATTCTACCAACCATAAACGGAATATATGTTGTCCACCACATAACATATAAATATTTAATTAGTTATTAAAAATAAATTTTCATATATTTATAAATTACAAAAATTAAATGAAATTTTTTATTGATATGATTATAGTCATTTATTAAAATAAATAATATAAAATTAATTACAATTTTATTTTTTAAAAATATTTAATTATTACCGTCGGATATATCTGACGGTAACGAACGAATAAAATATTATTATATTACCATCGCCTTGAACCGACGGTAAATCAGTTCAAATGTAATCAAATGTGAACCGGTTTACGTCAGTTTATACCGACGGAAATTACCGTCGGTTGTCATTTTCTGACGGTAAAATGATTACCATCGACCACTTTACCGTCTGCCCGCGTCCGACGGTAATGCCGACGGTAACGTAAAAAATCGACGGTAACGCCGATGGTAGTGTCGACGGTAATGAACTTTTTTCTTGTAGTGATATTAATTTATAAAAAAAATTGTTATTTTTCATTTTTCTTAAAATGAATTTCAATTTATATTTTTTAAACTAATAAATAAAAATTAAAAAATATGTAACAAATATTGTATCATATTTATTAGCATTTAAATCTCCAGAATTTACAAACATAAAATAAGTTTAATATAGTAATAATAAATTTAAAAAAATTCACACTAATTATTAAAGTATTTTGTGTGATGGGTAGTTTTATAAATTCACAAACGTAGAAAGTGTTTCAGAGTAAAATGTAGGTTTTGAAAATAGACGATAATTGAATTTCTCAAAGAATTGAAATGTGTATTTTACTCTAATATTAATTTGATTCATGATTTATGATTTAATAATTGATTGAGTAAAATTATGCTATAATGAATAGAAAGTATTAATATGATGGATTATGCACAGCAAGAAAAAGCAAACAGCAACCGGGCAAAACGACGACGGCTACTACGTCAAGAAACAACAACACAAATTCAGCTATTTCACATTCAAATGGAAGTTCAAATACTCTCCAATAGTTAACTAAATTATAGGAACTTTCACTCTACAAAAGCAAATCCATCAGAGTTCAAATACATACACTTAAGAGAGAGATTGTTGTTGACACCTCATTGTAGTTCATGTACAAAGAGTCATTCTTTCCTCTGCATAAGTAATTATGCTTAACCAATTGGGTTGGTTCGAGTGGTAAGTGGCTTAGTATCACTTAACTAGTTCGAGACCTTATGTCCACAGTCAGGTATACGACCCACCTCAACTCGGATTAGTCAAGGCAAAGTCTGAGAACGGGGCAGGCAACCAAAAAACAGAAATAATTAAGCTTTGTCCCGCTAATTGAGGCTAGCTACATAGATCACACGACATCATATACCATATTTATATTCAAACTATTAACTTCTAATTCCTATCTTATAGTTTCATCTATGATTTTTGTAAAACTCCTGCCTCTAACTAATAAATCTTATGTCGTGTCATCTAATTTACTCTTCTTACTTGGGGCTTCTCCAAGTCTTCTCATTACATGTCCAAACCATAGAAGGGAAGATTCTAACATTTTTTTTTTCGTAATAGGTGTTTTCCCAATTTTCTCTCTAATGAACTCATTCCAAATTATGTGTCCACTCATCTAACACAACATTTGTTAGATTATTTCATAATCTTATAATGATATGGTCCATGTAACTTATAGTGATACTAACTCTAATTAAAGGGAATTAAGATGATGGCAATTGATTCTATAAGATATGATAGAGTTAGTGGGGATATTTCAGTAAAACCGACCTTCCCCTCTCCCTTATAAATAAGATGACGTTACTCAAAGAAAAAGAAGGGTTTAAGGATTCCAAAGAATTCAGAAAACATTAGGGTTTGAGGTCTGCCGAAGGGAACGCTCTTCTCATCATCAGAAAGGGTTGAGAAGATCAAAGGAAGAGAGGCGAAAAGAATTTGTTAATTCCATCCAGCCACGATATAGATTCGGGTATGTGCCTCTCGTTCTTAATTTTACATACACAGTGATAATAATAAATTTCAAGATCGTTGTTTCCATGAATTGATCAATTGGAAAACCACAGATTACAACATTCTCATTTACATAATATTGGTTTTATTTTCTCGTTGGCTATTTGCTACTCAATACTAAGTTTCAAATAACATTGTTTGTCTTCCAAATGTGCAGTAAAATTTTCCTCTAAGGTTGAGAGGTATTTTTTTATCACATAAAATCCTTGAGACACTCCTCCATTTCATTAACCCAGCTTAGGGCCTATGATTTACATCTCTTATCTCCCCATAATTTTGAATAATAGATCCAATATACAAGAACTTTTGAGTTGTGGTATGGTATTTGTCCCCAAATTTCACCATTAAGTTAGAATTTGTACACCTCTTGCTAAACTTATATTCCATAAATTTTGTCTTACTTTTATATAAAAATCATATGTTTCAAACGTTTTCTCTACAGTTCTAGCTTTCCACTCAAAGTTTCTCATGATTCTCCTACCAAAACTATATCATCTACAAAATATGTGCATCGATCGTGACACCAAATCTTGAGTTTATTCAATAAGCACATCCAAGACCAAGGTTAAAATATAAGGACTCAGAGTTGACCTTTTGTTGACCCTTGGTGCAAGCCAATTATGATGGAAAAAATCCTTTGTTGCTCCACTTCGCATTCTCTCAATAATTGTGAACCCCTCAAAAACATCTTTGATTGCTCATATATGAACAATTTGAATTTCTTTCTTCTCCAAAACCTTACATGAAATCTTGCCTAGCACCCTATCATACGTATTTTCCAAACCATTGAAAACCACATGAGAGTCTCTTTCATTCCTCCCATATCTCTCCATCAATCTCCCTAACAAGTAAATCGTTTCCATGGTAGACCTCCCAAGCATAAAACCAAACTGATTTTCTAAGATGTGAGTCTGTTTTCTCAATCTCTACTCTATTACTTGTTCCCAAAACTTCATAGTATGACTCTAAAGCTTTACCCCTCCGTAATACGTAAAGTTTAGTATGTCTCTATTGTTTTTGTAGATGGAAACTAATATACCCCTCTTCCATAGACTTAGCATTTTCTTTGACTTTATGATCTCATTGAACAACTTTCTCACCCAACTTAACCTTATCTCCTAAGTATTTCCATACTTCAATACATATATTACCCTGTCTTATTGTCTTGCCATTTTCCATTAGCTTCATGCTATCTTTACCTCCAATTCCCAAATTCTATGATAAAAATTATGATTTTAGTCTTCCGCCCTGGTGTTTGGCCTTTCCAATTGTAGGAGAAACTTATGTCCTTCATTAAATAAATTCTAGAAGTAGCTCTTCCATATTTTCTTGATGTCTTGTTTCATAACCAAAACTTTACATTCCCTTGATGCATTTTAACTTATCTAAATTTCGTGTCCTTCTGGCCCTTTCTCTAACTAACTTGTAAATACATATTTCCTTCACTTCAATATCTAAGGATTTGAATAACTAATTAAATGCCATAACTCTCGCTTTGCTAACAACCTTTTTAGTATCTCTCTGAGTTGTCCAAAATTTTTCCTAATTCCCAACATCTTTATACAATGATCACGCTTTAAAACACTCCATTCTAACAATAACCTTATTTTGCACGCTTGCATCTCAACATCTAGTTTCTTTACCTTTAAATCCTAAGCATCTCGATTCCTCAAGTGTCTCTTTTGTCAACTCAATTCTTTCAATCATCTTATCCCACAATTTATTAGCGCTTCGTTGTGCTTCCCAAGTTAATTCATCTATAACCCTTCTTCGAAAATTCATTTGCCACCTCTTAATCCTGGAAATCTTCTCGTGATTGTATCTCTTCACTATCTTCAAAACCCAAACATCCATAACCAAAACCTTCTATTGAGTAGTCATACTCTCACCAGGAATCACTTTGTAATTCATGAAAAGTTTTCTATCTGACTTTCTTATCAGAAAGAAACGATTTGTTAGCAAATGTGTCAACTCTTATACGTGATAGGATGTTCTTCCCGCTTCTTACAACATGTGTTAGCTATTGTAGAATTGAAAACTAGAGATAAATATAATACGATTTTATCCTCTGCATTTTCTTCTCCTAATCCATATCCTCCATCCAAGTCCTCATATCCACTAGCATCACTCCCCACATGACCATTTAAATCCTCGGCTAAGAAAAACTTTTCTTTTAAAGGCATGCCCTAAATTAAGTCTTCTAAACCCTCCCAAAATTTTATTTTGTGGTGCTCCTCTAATCCTACCTATGGTGCATAGGCACTAATAACATTAAAGGTGTCTCATTCAACTCAAAATTTTAATGCTATGATCCTATCACCTGATCGTTTAACATCTACATCATCAATTTTCAAAACTTATTTACAAATTATGTTTGCACTATTTCTAAATATTGTCTTAGTAGTATACGAAAGCTTAAACGCAGAAGTATCCAATTCCTTAGCGCTCCATCCTACCCACTTAGTTTCTTGTAGGCACATAAAATGAATTCCTCACCTAATTATGGTATCAACTTTTTCAATTGATTTACCAGTAAGTGTGCCTAAATTCCAAGTATGAGTAAACCTTCAAATTCATCCCTAGAGCTGGCAGCATCGGTCAAATTCGTCCTCGAGTTTTTGAAACTATCAAATTTGTCCCCAAAATTGGCAAACGTTAAGCAAGTTAGTCCCTGATGTCAAGTCGCTATGGGAGCCAAAGGACCTTTCTTGTGGATGCTTGCATGGTAGGAGCTCCAGGATGCATCAAATCAGTCCCTGAGTATATTTGAAATCAGGTAAAATAGTCCCTCAACCCAATTACCCTCTAAAATTATCAATTTAGACCCTAAGTCCCAAATTAAACCCCCAATCCACTAATTAAAACTAAGTTACCTAATTAAATTGTTAATCCATTAATTAAAACCCTAAGTTACTCAATTTAACCCTTAATCTACTAATTAAGCCCCAATCTCTAACTAAACCTCCAAAATGTAGGTGAACTAACTTATTTACTCACACTCATTCACAAAAATATGGAACACTTACCTAGTTTCACCACATCTGGGCATCAATATAGTGATTCCCTGCACATTTGACTTTTCAC